>CM032164.1:13050972-13180181 GCA_018901935.1 Pugionium cornutum | reverse complement strand
GAATCCCACCAGCCTTTCCACGCGCTCCAACCTCTCGCAGATTGATGCGAGTTGTGTTTGGAGAGTGGTGAACATGGCCATCATGGCCTCGGTTGCATCTTGATTTCCTTCAGCAATCGTGTGGTACAAGAAAAAAAACAAGTTAATTTCCTCATAAGAATCGATTAGGAGGTTTTTATTTTATAGTAGAAGATGTAACTAAAAAAGGAAAAATTGAAAAAGGAAAAAGTAGAAAAAATAAAACTTCTTACAATTAATTCGCAAATATCCTAGATTCTTTTGGTCGATTTTTCTTGGTATTTTTCTTTTTTTTTTCTTTTGATTTAACTTAATGAAGAATAGAAATTATGCATAAACAAAAAGGAAAAAACGAAGTTGCAATGCAAAGAATGAATCTAAACCCTAGTGATGCACATAAGAGTTAGATGCACTCAGTTTGAGTTTTTGATGTTATTTTTTTGAGTTTTTTTAATGAGACTTAAACTACTGCACGAATTGGAATTAAGACTAAAGTAAAGGATATAAACAACCTGGTTTTAGGAGCTTAAGCTTTGATACCAAAATGATACAAGCCTTGAATCAAGGCCGTAACACGCGTGGGCTGTTTGGAGAAGATTAGGCGAGAAACTCGGCCTTAGGCTTCTGGATGGGGGTTTTCTGGTGGGTATTGGATGGAGAGGTGAAGTGAACCACACAAGCGGTGATGAACCTCGTGATAAATCATAACTTAGAAGCTAGGAGGGCTGGTCTCGACTAGGGTTCTAAGCGCACAAGTTATTTGAGAGAAAACTCGTAGGAAGAAAGTTCTATCTTTATTAATATCAAAAAGTTGTCGAACTACAATTCTGAAGGAGGCTTATTAATATGCTCGGAAGCCTTGTCCTTCTAGGGTCGACTCAAAAGAAAAATGGAAAAGTTACAAAAGTGCACAAGGAAAATTACAAAAAGGAAATAACCGAAAAAGGACTACTACCTAAATTGTTCTTGACTCAAAATGTAAAACTTCTAATTCCTACCCTGCAAAACAGAAAAGGCAACTATATAAATGAAAACTTACCATTCTTACCTTTCTCCCAAGAAATGGAAGGTGCCCGACCTTGTGGCATTCACGCGCCTAGCTCCTAGTCTTCGACTTGGAGTAGGGTTATGAATTGTTGGGTCCTGACCTCTTTTGCCACGAAAGCCCAAGTCTCTGGAGTCCTTTGAAATGTTGAGAAGCCTTTGGACTCTTCCTTATACTCTTGTCCTAATGCTCCTTGTCGATCATCTTCTAGGAGCTTGTCTACCCACAAACTGAACTTGTGGAAGAGTGCCCTTGTTCTGCTCCTTGTCATGGCTCCTGGTGGCACCACTGGTGTAGAGACTTCATCCAGGTTTATGCCTTGAAGCTGGTAGCTTAGCTGATCCGAGTCCCCTTGTGTAGATGTGGAAATGGTGGTGCAATCGGGTGGCTTTCTGGACTGTGCGAGGAGCTGGCCGAGTTGTCATCGGAGTCGGCCAGATTGATTCCTGAGCCGGCGGCATCACCAGTTGGGCCGGCGGTGTTGTTCACGTTGCCGCGTGTTGGGCCAGAGGTTTGGGCCTCTCCGCTGGAAATGGTGATATGTCCGGCCCGGCTGATCGTAGGGCCGGCAGTACCGTGTGGGCCGGAAGACACGCCAAATGGCCCGGCTGTCGTGGGCAAGCATTCTGGTCGGCCATTCTGGTCTTCTGGCCAGCCAGACGATCTGATGCCCTCATCATGGAGGAGCTGGCCTTGGAAGACCCCCTAGAGATAGCACTCATAAAAGGCATAGGAGACTGTGTGATCGTGAACAAGAAGGCCCTGTAATACGAGAAGATGCTGGACTCGCACCACACCAACAAGGGAGCAGGCTGTTTTCTGGAGATGCTGGAGGGCGGAGCAGCTGTAGAGTCAAGTGAGGCTAGCAATGGTAATTCTAGCAATGAGGACAAGTTGGGTGCGCACAAGGCAGAAAAGGCAGACTCAAGACCAAGACCAAGTGATCTACACTTCAAGCCCAAACTGTCAAGATACAAACAGGAGAAGGAAAAACAATCTAGGGCAAGGATCATTCATGAAAGCGGAACTGGGCAACCTCCTGGACAGTCTCCAATCAACCACCAGGATTATCTCGCTGGAGGACCTCCCTGGCCACTCCAACTACATGACAGCAAACCCAAGAACGACAACACCATGTTTCTCAACCCCTTCCCACCAATAAATAAGTACCAACCACTCAAACTTGCCTTTGTTTTTATCATTTTTTTTCCTTTATTTTCATCTTTCTTTTTCGTATTTATTTTCTCACCGAGACGGTGAGAGATAAGTAGGGCGAGGGGGACACTGACGGTCACATTTGCATCATTTTGCATTGTACATATATTTATACATTAAAAAGCACAAAAATAAAATAAAACTCAAAAAACCAAAAAAATTTAATCATGCTTTTACACTCCATGTGTTAGGATAGAGTATAGAATCATATAGGATTTTGTTGCATTTGCATATGGACCATGGTTAAACTGTCTCAAATAAGTTGCACTTAGGACTAAGATTGGAACCCTTTCCAGGAGTACTATGATGCTTGAACCATTTCGAAACTTGGGAATCTTGTATTGTGCCACAACCTATTAATTGAAATGTGTCGATATTCTGGTAAAATTTAAGACCAAAATAGCTACGACAAAGCCTCCTACTAATCCAATCTATCCCAAACTATGTGATGCCATGCATTATGCTTCATTTATTAGCCTTTACTCAAGCAGCACCAATGATCAGTTTAGAATGATCATTTTAACTAACTGGTCAAATTACATGTACGCACTAAATCATTTTTAACTTTTGATTTAAAGCTCAAAATGACATGCTTCCAACGTCCACATTAATCTAGCTGGTTTTTCGGTACTGTGACAACATTTGATAATAAAAGAGCTACGAAAAAGCCTCCAAGTAATCCAATGTATCCCAAACTGCGTGATGCCATTCATTACGCTTCATTTATAAGTCTTTACTCAAGGAATACCATTGATCAGTTTAAAATGATCCTTTTAACTAGCTGATAACTTGACATATCCACACTAAATCATCTTTAACTTTTGATTTAGAGCTCAAGCTGACACGAGTCCAACGCCCATTCAAGCTCGCTTAATTTTCCATATTTTGACAACATTTGAGACTGAAAGAGATTAAAAAGCTTCCAAATAATCCAATGTATCCCAAAATGCGTGATGTCATGTATTATGCTTCATTTATAAGTTTTTATCAAGGAACGCCAATGAACAGTTTAGAATGATCATTTTGACTTGCCGATCAATTTGACATGTCCATAATAAATCTTACGTAACTTTTGATTTAGAGTTCCGAATGACATGAATCCAACGCCTACGTTAAGCTAGCTCAATTTTTTATGTTGTGACAAAATTTAACACCAAAATAGCTATGAAAAAGCTTCGAAATAATCCAATGTATCCCAAATTATGTGATTTCATGCCTTATGCTTGATTTATAAGCCTTTACTCAAGGAGCACCAATGATCAGTTTAGAATGATCGTTTTAACTAACTTATCAACTTGACATGTCCGCACAAAATCGTCTTTAACTTTTGATTTAGAGCTCAAAATGACATAAGTCCAACGCCCAAGTTAGGCTAACTCAATTTTCCATATTGTAACAACATTTGAGACTGAATGAGCTAATACAAAGCCTCCAAGTAATCCAATGTATCCCAAACTACGTGATACCATGCATCATGCTTAATTTATAAGCCATTTCTCGAGAGGTACCAGTGATCAGTTTAGAATGATCATTTTAATTGTCCGTTCAACTTGACATGTCCGCAATAAATCATCCGTAACTTTTGATTTAGAGTTCAGAATGACACGAATCCAACGCCCACGTTAAGCTTGCTCAATTTTCTATATTGTGCAACATTTGAGACTCAAACAGCTAAGAAAAGCTTCCAAGTAATCCAATGTATCTCTTCATTTATAAGCCTTTACTCAAGGAGCAGCAATGATCAGCTTAGAATGATCATTTTAACTAGCTGATCAAATTGACATGTCAGCACGCAATCGTCTTTAACTTTTGATTTAAAGCAGAAAATGACATGAGTCCAACACCCAGGTCAAACTAGCTCAATTTTCCATATTGTGACAACATTTGAGGCTGAACTGCGTGATGCCATGCATTATGCTTCATTTATAAGCATTTACTCAAGTAGCATCAATGATAAGTTTAGAATGATCATTTTAACTAGCTGATCATCTTGACATATCCGCACCAAATCTTAATTAATTTTTTATTTAGAGTTCAAAATGACATGAACCAACCGCCAACATTTAGATAGCACAATTTTCTATATTCTGATAACATTTGAGAGTGAAATAGTTATGACAAAGCCTCCAAGTAATCCAATGTATCCCAAACTGCGTGATGCCATGCATTATGCTTTATTTATAAGCCTTTACTCAAGGAGCAACAATGATCAGTTTAGAGTGATCATTTTAATTGTCCAATAACCTTGATATGTCTGTACTAAATTGTCCGTCACTTTTGATTTATAGTTCGAAATGAAATGAATCCAACGTCCACATTAAGCTAGTTCAAATTTCTATAATGTGACAAAATTTTAGAAGAAACTAGCTACGACATATCCTCCAGGTAATCGAATCTATCCCAAACTGTGTGATGCCATGCATTATGCTTCATTTAGAAGCATTTACTCAAGTAGCACCAATGATCAGTTTATAATGATCATTTAACTGGCTGATCAAGTTGACATGTCCGCACTAAATCGTCTATAACTTTTAATTTAGAGTTTAGGATGACATGACCAAACTAAATTTTCCATAACTTTTGATTTAGAGTTCAAAATGACACGAATCCAACACCCACATTAAGCTAGCTCAATTTTCTATATTCTGAAAAATTTAAGACAAAAATAGCTATGACAAAGCCTCATAGTAATCCAATCTGTCCCAAACTATGTGATGCCATGCATTATGATTCATTTAATAGCCTTTACTAGAGGAGCACCAATGATCCGTTTATAATGATCATTTTAACGAACGGATCAGATTACATGTACGCACTAAATTGTCTTTAACTTTTTATTTAGAGTTCAAAATGACATGAGTCCAACGCCCTAGTAAGCTGTCTGAATTTTTCGTATTGTGACAAAATTATAGACCAAAATAGCTCCGACAAAGCCTCTAAGTAATCCATTCTATCCCAAACTGCATAATGTCGTGCATTATGCTTCACTTATAAGTCTTTACTCAAGGAGCGCCAATGATGAGTTTAGAATGATCATTTTAACTAGCTGATCATCTTGACATGTCCGAACTAAATCTTCCTTAACTTTTGATTTAGAGCTCAAAATGACATGAACCAACCGCCCACGTTAGGATAGCTCAACTTTCTATATTCTGACAATATGTGAGACTGAAACAGTTACAAAAAAGTCTCCAAGTAATCCAATGTATCAATAACTGCATGATCTTATGCATAATGCTTAATTTATAAGCATTTACTCAAGGAAAACCAATTATGAATTTAGAAATATCATTTTAATTGTCCAATCAACGTGACATGTCCGTACTAATTCGTCCGTACCTTTTGATTTAGAGTTTAAATTGACACGAATCCCACATCCACGTCAAGCTACCTCAATTTTATATATTGTGAAAAAAGTTAAGACCGAAACAGCTATGTAAATGCCTCCTAGTAATCCAACCTATCTTAAACTATGTGATGTCATGCATTATACTTCATTTATTAGCCTTTATTCAAGGAGCACCAATGATCAGTTTAGAATGATCATTTTAACTAACTGATCAAATTCCATGTCCGCACTAAATCGTCTTTAACTTTTGAATTAGAGTTCAAAATGACATTATTTAACGCCCAATTTTCCGTTATGACAAAATTACAGACCGAAATAGCTACAACAAAGCCTGCAAGTAATCCCAAACTGCGTGATGCCATGCATTATGCTTCATTTATAAGCCTTTACTCAAGGAGCAACATTGATCAGTATAGAATGATCATTTTAACAAGCCGATATAACTTGACATGTCCGCAATAAATCGTTTTTAACTTTTTATTTAGAGCTCAAAATAACATGGGAGCAACGCCCACGTTAAGCTAGCTCAATTTTCTATATTGTGACAATATTTGAGACTGAAAGAACTACGATAAAGCCTCCAAGTAATCCAATGTATTCCAAACTACTTGATGTCATGCATTATGTTTCATTGATAAGCCTTTACTCAAGGAGCACCAACGATCAGTTGAGAATGATCATCTTAACTGTCCGATAAACTTTAAATGTGGGGAAAATCGCATAAAAAACCTCGAATGTGGCAGCCACTATCACTTTAAACCTTAAAAATTTATCACTTACAATATAAACATTTACGATTAACGTTTTATCACTTTTAACACTGAACTTAACACCCGATTTCTCTCCGTCAAGTAGAAGTAACAGAACCTAAGCCGACGTTAATAGAAGTTTAAGCTCCGTTAAGAAGAATTTAACCCCATTTATTTTAAATAAACACGTGGGATTTGTTTATTGCAAACCGAGAAAAAGTTAAAGAGTTAAGAAAGATCTTTTGTATTAGGGTTTGTGAGAAAAGGGGAAAATTTTGGGAAAATCGATCGCGTTGAAATGCAGGAAGGAAAGAAGAGTTAAATGGAGATTTGAGATTCCATATAGAAGTCGGTTGAGGTAAAAAAGATGAAAACGATTTGATTTTTTCTGGGGTTATAGAAGTCGGTTGAGGTAAGAAAGATTCCGAATTTAACTGCGATTTTATGGGGTTCGGGTGGTTTTCGATTGGGTTTGTTGAGTTTATGGGTTTCAATTTTGCTTGTCTAGTGTGTATATTGAATTCGGGATGGTGTTGTTTGTCGAAATTTTGTATATTTCGAGTTAGGGTTTGTTGTTGTTCGTTGAATTCGGGATTAGGGATGATGTTGAATTCGGGGTGATGGGGTTTGCCGAAATGCTCTATAAACCTTTAGCGATGATGTTGAATTCAGGTTGTTGTTGTTTGTAGTGGATATTTATGGTGTTTATTTGACAATAATATACTGATTTTTTGTGTGAAGATGTCTCATAGTGGAAGTTCTTCAACAATAGAAGAATACAAAAGTGGGAGTACTGTGTTGTGTAATTGCAATCGACCAGCAAAAATTTTGAAATCATGGACTAATGACAATCCCGGAAGAAGATTTTACACTTGTAGAAGGCGTAAAATTGGTCTTGGTTTCGAGTCTTGCAATTTTTTCTGTTGGTATGATTTAGAGAAACCGCATGGGTGGCAACACATTGCGTTGTTGGAGGCAAGAGATGTAATGACTCAACAAAGAGAGGAGATAAAACATTTAAGAGAGACGGTAAGAACGCTAAGTAGTGATCTTGAAAATAAGATGGTTTCGCCGAGTTCAAGAATGGATGAATTGAAGCACACAAGTTTAGAATGTGAAGCACTCAAGCGAGAAGTGTTGATAATAACCGAGAGGAGTCGGGTGTTGCAGAATATTTTGATTTATTTGACTATTGTATTTACCATCATGCTTGGAATTGTGTTCGGAATTGTAGGAATGTACTATCGTGCTTGAGTAATTTTCTTGTGTAGTTGTAATGGGAATGAAGGTTGACATTCATGGGAACACTTGTGTAGTGAAAGTTGACAGCAGTTTACTTGTAGCATTGATTGTTTAATGTTGTAAAGTAGTAAACTCAGCAAAAGCAAAAGCATATCCATATCATTACACAAAAGTAGACAGAAGTAGTACTACATTGTCTGAAATATCTTGAGCGACATAAAACAAAAGAAACAGTTCATGCAATGATAGGAACAAAACAAAACGTTGCTTCTACCATAAATCATTGTGGAGGTGGAGGTTGTGATGGTGTTGCAGTCCTATCATAAGCTCGGCCAGGAAACACATCAAACACTCGATCTGTAAAAGGACTCTAAAATGTTCCAACACCTGTAGGTATATTTCCAGGTTTAGTTATCTTCAATGGACGTCCACGCTTAGCTCTCTTTGGCTGGTTGGTTGAACTTGATGGTTCTGGAGCACTAGACACAATAGGGTAAGAAGAGCTTGACTGGCCACATACTCGAGAAGGTTGAGAAGCCGATACTTCCGAAGGGGTCCTTCGTTTCTGTCTCGGAATTGTTGGCTGAGATGGTGCCTACGCAAAAGAAACCAAATCATGACCAATATTAGAATGTTTGACTTTTATTTGTAACAATTACCTCTATTGGATGTTTACGAGGTCTTCCACGTCTGTTTTTTGGACCGTGAACAATTGCTGGTTCATTTTTACAGCTCCTTATGATATGACCAGCTTGACCACATCTACTGCAGTGTGGAATTCTCCCATGTCGCGTGACCTTACCTTTGTTTTTTAAGTCTTCGAATGGTTCTTTCCTCCTGTCTCGATTTTTGGGTCTACCACGTGGCTTTCGATACTCGGGGATCCTAATGGCAGGTTTGTTAATCTTCCTCCACAATTTCTCACCATTCACCGGTTTGATGTTCTCCGAATATGTATTTTTCATAACGCTTGCATGGTAATGTTGAGCAACATATTTTTCTGGATCATCTTTGTTATCATCAAGAACACACACAGCATGCTTGCATGGTATACCTTCACCAAAAATCAGAAAATGCAATGAATATTTCATAGCTGTGAGAAAGAAAATACCCTATCATACTGAATATTTCATACCTGTGAGATCCCATCGTCGACATGCACATTGCTTTGTTGCTAAGTTCACTGTATAGCCATTATCAAATTCAACCACCTCAAACAAATTTGTACTGCTGCGTATTGTTGTGCAGTACTTTTTCTCAATTCTTGCCTTCTCAAGTATTCCCATTGTTGCTGGTGTAAGTAGTGTATTACACTTTTCTGCTTTCGTGAACCTACATGCTATTCTCCTCATCGCTTGTCTTCTAATATCTTCTAGCAAACTTATCACGGGTTTTGTTCTTGCCATTTTGATTGTCCTGTTGAAACTTTCTGACAAATTATTGTGCACATCTGAGCAGTTCGAATCAAGTGAGAAGAATGCACGAGACCACTTTTCCGGTTCTTGGAGTAGCAATGCTTCGTACGCAGCGACATCATAATCTTGTAACAGCTTCATTTTCTCAACATATTCCCCTTGGTTGTAGCTGTATGCTATACCCCAAAACAGGTTTTTATACTCCGACCGAGTGAATTGTTTCCTCCAATTTGCATATATGTGTCGTGCACATTGTCGGTGTTCGGCCATTGGGAGTTCAGCATCAATAGCAAGACAAAGTCCCTGCGAATAGTAGTGTTCATCATCAATAAGAGTGTTAAGTTCAAAAAATATTAAGTGCAAAAGATAATACCTTTTGTTTATCTGAAATGAGAGTTATGTTCTCTCCCATGCACAAGTTCAAATCTGTTTTTATTTTTCTAATGAACCATGCCCAGGTATCTTTGTTTTCTCCACGAACCACTGCCCACGCAATTGGATACATCCGATTATCTGCGTCTCTACCAACAGCCGAAAGGACATCACCAGTTAGCTCCCATTTTAAGAAGCATCCATCTAGACCAATCACAGGTCTACAACTCGTCATCCAAGCCCTACGGAGTTCCTCAAAACACATGTAGAAACAATCAAACTGGTCGACACCATTAACGAGTATAGTGTTGAGTTCAGTCGTTATACCCGGGTTTGATCGCCTAAGTTCAGCTTCATAGTCCCATAACTTCGCAAACTGGTTCGTTTGAGCTTCAAGGATGGTGTTCAATGCAATTCTTCTTCCTCGGTAGCACTTAGAAAGAGGCACGACGATGTTATAGCGTGCCTTTATCGCGTCTTTAATCTCTGATGCTTGTAAACTAACATTTCTTCTAAGCTCTTCTCTAAACAAACCAGCAATCACACCTTGCTTAAGCATAGATACTCTGCTCGATTTCCCATGGTTGTGTTTACTATGACACACTTTCACCATCCACTTGTTGATTGGATGTTCAACTGAGCAGAAAACCCTCCAAGGACATTTCTCAGAGCAACAAATAGCAGCGATCCTATTTGCTTCTGACTTTGCCATTTTGATGTCATATTGTGTGTTCAGTGAATACCGGAGTAATTGGTCCTTAAACTCCAAGCCGCTGTTGAATTTCTGAAATAACCAGATATATGGCTCCTTATCATAATCTCCATGAAACTTATCCCCACCTTTAGGATTTTTCTTAAGAGTCCATTGATCCCATTCTTCATCAGATTCGAATGGTGTATCTGGATATTGCACATCACCACGAACATATTCTTCAGCACTGTCTTCAGCCTCCCTCTCTTCTTCTGCTTGTTCTTCATTATAAGCATCTCCCTTCATTTCTGAACTTGATTTTGCACCTTCCTCGTACAAAGACTTAAATCTATCGTCATTGGTACCATCCTCTTCTACAACAACATCGTCTCCAACGTCAGCTTCGGGTTGATTCACCCCATCTGTTGCATGTTCTTCATCTTCAGATTGCTCACCTTCAAATTCTTCTCTTGGCATATCAACATCACTATCATCCTCAGCCACACCAGTTTCACATTCGTATAGAGGATCAGCCTCATTTTCCCTATCAGATATATCATCACCCTCGTTTTCTGCTTCATAACCAAAATCATGAGCTCTATCCTCCTCGTATTCAGGTTGACTGCTTGGTAGACAAAACTCGGATACAACCGGATCATGTTCCGAGCAACCATGTTCGAAAAATATTTCTACTTCACCAGCTACTTCAGCAAGTAAACACAGCTCCGGTAACTCGTCCTCCAATGGTTCCAATGCGTATTGAAGGTTTGCCATACTTTCACTTTGTTGTTTGTACCAAATGAAGTATATTGGAGCATACACTTTCTCCGTCGCAAGAAATTCTTCACATTTCTCCCAACGTAAATCCGATATCTTCCATGTCTCTCTTCTTTGTCCTAATTCTTCCAAATACTGGTAATCTTCTGCATCTTTTCTCATAAAACCACCGAAGTGTATTATGAGTTTCACCATTCCATCATTACTGGAAAAAAACACAATACATCAACATTTAGAATAAAACGTAAACTTGGATAACACACTCAATCTAAACAAACTTATAATTTCATGGATTTTTCACCAAACCAATAAACCAAACACACTCAGTGTAAACTCAATTATGGTATTAGGATTCATGATGCTACAACTCGGATAACACACTCAATCTAAACTGAAACTTATAATTTCAAAGGATTTTTCAACAAAACAGTAAACCAAACACTAGAGACTACATCCCGAGTGGTTTGGACACAAATCAAGTCCTAAACTCCGAAATGATACTTTAATAGAATCTCATCCCAATCCAAACCCCACCCTAACTGAAATCCCATCAACAACATAAACCCCACTCGGCCCAACATAAATCCTATCACAGTTTCATTAGATGCTATTATTTGTGATTTTTTTTCGTTTTTGCACAGCTTTAACTGTGGAAGATTTGTCCCGATGCAAACACCGAGCCAACTATATTTTCATAGTAGACTTCGACCCTGAACTATGCCTTTTCCGTCGAATTTTTCCAGGAACTTCAGTCGGAAACAACAGTAACAGGATTTCCCCAATTGAAATCCCATCACCAACACCAATCCGAACACATATGCAAACCCTAAAATCGACTCTCCTAATCGAAACCCATTCAATCGACTACAATACAACCATTCAATCTAAACCCTAAAATCGACTCTCTTAATCGCAACCAAGTCAAACGATTTTCACTCCAAATGATTTCGCAACAATCAATTTCACACATCACAAAAAATCGAGATAAAATTCTTGAAAATACGAACTTCAAACTCATTCTTACCTCATTCCGAACCGTGCACACTCTCTATTTCTCTCTACAATCAATTGCACAACTTTTCCCCAACTCGATTTCACTTGCGAAGAACCCTAAAAAGTTTGCGATTTTTGTGAAGGTTTCGGGACCTTTTACCCGAGTTCTAACCCACGTGTTTTAACTTAACGGTAAATTAACATCCGTTTAATATATTTAACGGAGTTATTTTCATTTAACGACGTTTTAACATCCGTTAAATATATTTAACGTTGTGTAACCAGTACTGAATTTTAGTGTTAAAACTGGTTATTTTGTATGTTTTGATGTTTATTGTGTAAGTGCAAATTTCTCAAAGTTTAAAGTGTCAGTGCCTTTGAGCGTCGAGGTTTTTTATGCGATTTTCCCTTTAAATGTGTGCACTAAATCGTACATAACTTTTGATTTAGAGTTCAGGATGTCACGAATCCAATGCTCACCTTAAGCTAGCTCAATTTTCAATATTGTGACAACATTTGAGACTGGAAGAACTAGGAACAAGCCTCCATGTAATCCAATGTATCCCAAATTGCATGATGCAATGCATTATTCTTCATTTATAAGCCTTTACTCATGGAGCTAGTTAAAATGATCATTTTAAACTGATCATTGGTGCTCATTGAATAAAATCGTATAAATGAAGCAAAATGCATGGCATTACGTAGTTCGCGATAGACTGTATTACTTGGAGGCTTTGTTATAGCTCTTTCGGTCTTAAACTTAGTCGCAATATAGAAAATTGAGCTACCTTAACGTGGGTGTTGGATTCGTGTCATTCCGAATTCTAGATCAAAAGTTACGGACGATTTAGTGCAGACATCTCAAGTTAATTGGCCAGTTATTATGATCATTATAAACTGATCATTGGTGCTCATTGAGTAAAGGCGTATAAATGAATCATAATTCATGGCATCATGCAGTTTTGGATAAATTGGATTACTCGGAAGATTTTTCGTAGCTATTTTGGTCTTCAATTTTGTCACAATATAGAAATTATGATCATTATAAACTGATCATTCGTGCTCATTGAGAAAAAGTTTACAAATGAAGGATAATGCATGGCATCACGCAGTTTGGGATATATTGGATTACTTTGAAGCATTGTCGTACCTCTTTCAGTCTCAAATGTTGTCACAATAGAAAATTGAGCTAGCTTAACGTGGGGTTGAATTCATCTCATTTTCAGCTGTAAATCGAAAGTTAAAGACGATTTAGTGCCGAAATATCAAGTTGATCAGCTACTTAAAATGGTCATTCTAAAATGATCATTGGTGCTCATTGAGTAAAGGCGTATATATAAATCATAATGAATGGCATCACGAAGTTTGGTATAGATTAGATTACTTGAAGGCTTTGTTGTAGCTATTTTGGTATTAAATTTTGTCATAGTATTGAAAATTGAGCTATCTTAACGTGGGCGTTCGATTTGTGTCATTTTAAACACTAAATCAAAATTTACGTCGATTTAGTGCGGACATGTCAAGTTGATCAGCCAGTTAAAAGGATCGTTCTAAACCGATCATTGGTGCTCCTTGAGTAAAGGATTATAAATAAAGCATAATTAACTGCATCACGCAGTTTGGGATAGATTGGATAACTTGGAGTCTTTGTCATAACTCTATCAGTCTCAAATATTGTCACAATATGAAATATATAGCTATTTTAACGTGGAAAAGTCAACTTGAAATTAAAATATATAGCTATTCATATCATTTTGAGCTCTAAATTAAAATTTGAAGACGATTTAGTGCGGACAAGTCAACTTGATCACCTAGTTAAAATGAACATTTTTAACTGTCATTGCTGCCCATTGAGTAAAGGTTTACAAATGAAGTATAATGCATGGCATCACACAGTTTGGAATATATTGGATTACTTTGAGGCTTTGTCGTAGCTCTTTCAGTCTCAAATGTTGTCACAATATGGAAAATGAATCTAGTTTAACGTGGATTCATCCCATTTTGAGCTCTAAATTAAAAGTTAAAGATGATTTAGTGCGGATGTGCAAGTTGATCAGTTAGTTAAAATAATCGTTCTAAACTGATCATTGGTTTTCCTTTAGTAAAGACGTATAAATGAAGCGTAATGCATGGCATCATGTAGTTTGGGATACATTGGATTACTGGAGGCTTTTTCGTAGCTCTTTCGGTCTTTAAATTTGTCACAATATAGAAAATTCAGCTATTTTAACGTTGACATTGGATATGTGTCATTCTCAATTCTAAATCAAAAGTAAAGGCGAATTTGTGTTAAAAAGATCATTCTAAACTCATAATTGGTGCTCATTGAGTAAAGGCGTATATTTGAAGCAAAATGCATGGCATCACAAAGTTTGGGATAGATTGGAATACATGGAGGCTTTGTCGTAGCTATTTTGGTCTTAACATTTGTCACACTATAGAAAATTGAGCTAGCCTTACTTGGGCGTTGTGTTCGTGTCATTCTGAAATGCAAACAAAAGTTACGCAGGATTTAGTGTTGACATATAAAGTTGATCGGCCAGTTAAAATAAACATTCTAAACTGATCATTGGTGCTCATTAAGCAAAGGTTTACAAATGAAGGATAATGCATGGCATCACGCAGTTTGGGATATATTGGATTACTCTGAGGCATTGTCATGGCTCCTTCAGTCCCAAATGTTGTCACAATATGGAAAATTGAGCTAGCTTAACGTGGGCATTGGATTCATCTCATTTTAAAAAGTAAAAGACGATTTAGTGCGGAAATGTCAAATTGATAAGCTAGTTAAAATGATCCTTCTGAACTGAACATTGGTGCTATTTGCGTAAAGGTGTATAAATGAAGTATAATGCATGGCATCACACAGTTTGGGATAGATTCGATTTCTTGGAGGCCTTGTCCTTGCTTTTTCGGTCTAAAAATTTGTCACAATATTGAAAATTGAGCTAGATTAACGTGGCGTTGGATTCGTGTCATTTTAAACACTAAATCAAAAGTTACGGACGATTTAGTGCGGACATGTCAAGTTTATTGGCCAGTTAAAATAATCATTCTAAACTTATCATTGCTGCTCCTTGAGTAAAGGCTGACAAATAAAGCATAATCAATGGCATCACAAATTTTGGGATAGATTGGATAAATTGGAGGCTTTGTCGT
This sequence comes from Pugionium cornutum, assembly GCA_018901935.1. Classification (NCBI taxonomy): domain Eukaryota; kingdom Viridiplantae; phylum Streptophyta; class Magnoliopsida; order Brassicales; family Brassicaceae; genus Pugionium; species Pugionium cornutum. The sequence continues at coordinate 13,165,156 of CM032164.1, read as the reverse complement.
AACTCTTTTAGTCTCAAATATTGTAACAATATGGAATATTTTGCTATTTTAATGTAGGCGTTGTATTCATGTCATTTTGATCTCCAAATTAAATTTTAAAGACGATTTTTTTGGACAAGTCAACTTGATCACCTAGTTAAAATGTACATTCTTAACTGATCATTGCTGCTCATTGAGCAATGGTTTACAAATGAAGTATAATGCATGGCATCATGCTGTTTTGAATATATTGGATTACTTTGAGGCTTTGTCGTAGCTCTTTCAATCTCAAATGTTGTCACAATATGGAAAATTGAGCTAGCTTAACGTGGATTCTTCCCATTTTGAGCTCTAAATTAAAAGTTAAAGACGATTTAAGACGTGCAAGTTGATCAGCTAGTTATAATGATCGTTCTAAACTGATCATTGGTGTTCGTTTAGTAAGGGATTATAAATGAAGCATAATGCATGGCATCATGCAGTTTGGGATACATTGGATTACTGGAGGCTTTGTCGTAGCTCTTTCGGTCTTTAAATTTGTCACAATATAGAAAATTCAGCTAGCTTAACGTGGGCTTTGGGGATTCGTGTCCTTCATAACTCTAAATCAGTAGTTGCGGATGATTTAGGGCAGACATGTCAAGGTTATCGGCTAATTAAAAGGATCATTCTTAACTGATCATTGGTGCTTATTGAGTAAAGGCTTATAAATAAAGCATAATCCTTGGCAACATAGTTTGGGATAGATTGGATTACTTGGAGAATTCGTCGTAACTCGTTCAGTCTCAAATGTTATCACAATATGGAATACTGAGCTAGCTCAACGTGGGCATTGGTTTCATGTCATTTTGAGCTCTAAACCATACATTAAAGATAATTTTGTGCAGACATGTCAAGTTGACCGACGAGTTAAAATGATCAATCTAAACTAATCATTGGTGCTCATTGAGTAAAAGCTTATAAATGAAGCATAATGCATGGTATCAAAAAATTTGCAATAGATTGGAAAAGTTGGAGGATTTGTCATATCTATTTCAGTCTTAAATTTTTTCACAATATAGAAAATTGAGCTAGCCTAACATGGGCGTTGGATTTGTGTAATTCTGAGCTCTAAATTAAAAGTTACAAACTATTTAGTGCAGACAAGCCAAGTGGATCGGCGAGTGAAAATGATCATTTTAAACTGATCATTGGTTCTCATTGAGTAAAGGCTTACTAATGAAGCACAATGCATTGCATCATGCAATTTTCGATAGATTTGAAGACTTGGAGGCTTTCTCGTAGCTATTTCAGTTCTAATTTTTTTCACATGTCAATTTGATCGGCAAGTTGAAATGATCATTCTAAACTGATAATTGGCGCTCATCGAGTAAAGGCCTAGTAATGAAGCATAATCCATGACATCACGCAGTTTGCGATAGATTCGACGACTTGGAGGCATTTTCGTAGCTATTTAGTTGTAAATTTTGTCACAATATAGAAAATTGAGCTAGCTTAACCTGGGCATTGGATTCGTGTCATTCTGAGCTTTGAATCAAAGGTTACAGATGATTTTTTGCAGACATGTCAAGTTGATCGAAGATTTTAAATGATCATTTTAAAATGATCATTGGTGCTCATTGAGTAGAAGCTTATAAATGAAGCATAATGCATTGCGTCAAGTATTTTGCGATAGATTGGATTACTTGCAGGCTTTGTCAAAGCTATTTAACCCTTAAATTTTTCACAATATAGAAAATTGAGCTAGCTCAACATTGGCGTTGGATTCATGCCATTCTGAGCTCTGAATCAAAAGTTAATTGGCCAGTTATTATGATCATTCTAAATTGATCATTGGTACTCATTGAGTAAAGGCTTATTAATGAAGCATAATGTGTGGCATCACGCAGTTAGCGATAGATTCGATTACTTGGAGGCTTTGTCGTAGCTAATTTAGTCTTAGATTTTGTAACAATAGAGAAAATTGAGCTAGTTTAGCATGGTCGTTGGATTCGTGTCATTCTGAACTCTGAATCCAAAGGTATAGACTATTTAGTGCGGACAAGTCAAGTTGATCTGCCACTTAAAATGATCATTCTAAACTGATCATTGGTGCTAATTGAATAAAGGCTTACTAATGAAGCATAATGCATGGCACACACAGTTGTGATTGATTCAATGACTTGGAGGCTTTGTCGTAGTTATTTGTGTTCTAAATTTTGACAAGTTGATCGGCCAATTAAAATAATCCTTTTAAGACTTCACTTGTCCAGAAAAAATAGTCGACAACTTAATAATTTTAAACATATCATTGGTGCTCATTGAGAAAAGGCTTAGTAATGAAGCATAATGCGTGGTATCGCGTAGTTTGTGATAGATCGATGACTTGGAGGCTATGTGTAGCTATTCAGTTATAAAATTTGTCACAATATATAAAATTGAGCTAGCCTAACGTGGACGTTGGATTCCAGTCATTCTGGGCTTTGAATCAAAAGCTACTGATGATTGTGTTCGGACATGTCACGTTGATCGGCGAGTTAAAATTATCATTTCAAATTGATCATTGGTGATCATTGAGTAGAAGCTTATAAATAAAGTATAATGCAGTACCTCAAGCATTTTGCGATAGATTCGATGACTTTGAGGCTTTTTCGTAGCTATTTTAGTTCTAAATTTTGTCAAACTATAGAAAATTGAGCTAGCTTAACGTGGGCGTTTGATTCGTATCTCTTTGAGCTCTGAATCAGAAGTTACATATGATTTTTTGTGGACATGTCAAGTTGATCAGCCATTTAAAATGATCATCCTAAACTTATCATTGGTGCTCATTGAGTAAAGGCTTATTAATGAAGCATAATGCATGGGATCAAGCATTTTGCGATAGATTAGATTACTTGGAGGCTTTGTCGTACCTATTCCACTCCTAAATTTTTTCACAATATAGAAAATTGAGCTAGCTTAACATGTGCGTTGGATTCGTGTCATTCTGAGTTCAGAATCAAAAGTTACAAACTATTTACTGCCGACAAGTCAAGTTGATCGGCCAGTTAAAATGATCATTCTAAACTGATCATTGCTGCTCGTTGAGTAAATTCTTATTAATTAAGCATAATGTGTGGTATCACACAGTTTGCAATAGATTCGATTACTTGGAGGCTTTTTCGTAGCTATTTTATTTCTAAATTTTGTCATATTATAGAATAATGACGTAGCTTAACGTTGGTGTTCGATTCGTGTCACTCAGAGCTCTGAATCACAAGTTATGGACGGTTTTGTGTGGACATGTCAAGTTGATTGGCCAGTTAGAATGATCATTCTAAACTTATCATTGGTGCTTATTGAGTAAAGGCTTATTAATGAAGCATAATGTGTGGCATCATGTGGTTAGCGATAGATTCGATTGGTTGGAGGCTTTGTCATAGCTATTTTAGTCTGAAATTTTGTAGCAATAGAGAAAACTGAGCTAGTTTAACGTGGGCGTTGGATTCGTGGCATTCTGAGCTCTTAATGAAAAGTTACGGATGATTTTGTTGGACATGTCAAGTTGAGCGGCGAGTTAAAATGATCATTTTAAATTGATCATTGGTGCTCATTGAGCTAAAGCTGGCTTGTGAAGAATAATGCATGGGATCAAGCAATTTGCGATAGATTGGATTACGAGTAGTCTTTGTCATAGCTACATCAGTCTTAAATTTTTTCACATTAGTAATTCTCCGCTCTGAATCAAAAGTTACAAAATATTTAGTGCGGACAAGTCAAGTTGATCGGCCAGTTAAAATGATCATTCTAAACTGATCATTGGTGTTAAATGAGTAAAGCCTTATTAATGAAACATAATGCATGGGATCAAGTGGTTTGCGATAGATTGGATTACGTGGAGGCTTTGTCGTAGCTATTTGAGTCTTAAATTTGGTCACAATTTAGAAAACTGAGTTAGCTTAACGTGGGCGGCCGATTCATGTCATTTTAAGCTTTAAATCAAAAGTTACAGACGATTTTGTGTGGACATGTCAAGTTGATCGCCCAGTTCAAATGATCATTCTAAACTTATCATTGGTGCTCATTGAGAAAAGGCTTGTTAATAAAGTATAATATGTGGTATCACGGAGTTAGCGATAGATTCGATTACTTGGAGGTTTTGTTATAGCTATTTAGCCTTAAACTCTGGCACAATAGCAAAAATTGAGGTAGCTTAATGTGGCCGTTAGATTCGCGTCATGCTAAGCTATAAATCAAATGTTAGAGAAGATTTTGTGCAGAGATGTCAAATGGACAGGTGAGTGAAAATGATCATTCTAAGCTGATGATAGGGCATCATTGAGTAAAGGCTTATTAATGAAGCATATTGGGTGACATCACGGATTTTTTGCTACATTCAATTATTGGAGGCTTTGTCGTAGTTATTTCAGTTCTAAATTTTTCACAATATAGAAAATCGAGCTAGCTTACTATGGGCATTCGATTCGTATCATTATGAGCTATAAATCAGAAGTTACGGATGATTTTGTGTTGACATGTCAAGTTGATCGAGTAGTTAAAATGATCATTATAAACTTATCATTGGTCCTCATTGAGAAAAGGCTTATTAGTGAAGCATTATGCGTGGCATCATGCAGTTAGCGATAAATTTCTTGGAGGCTTTATCGTAGCTATTTTAGTCTTAAATTTTGTAACAATAGAGAAAATTAGGTTAGCTTAACGTGGGCGTTGGATTAATGGCATTATGATCTCTTAATCAAATGTTACAGACGATTTTGTCGGACATGTCAAGTTGAACGGCGAGGTAAAATGATAAGTGTAAATTGATCATTGGTGCTCACTGAGTAAAAGCTTATTGGTGAAGTATAATGCATGGCATCAATCAGTTTGCAATATATTGGATTATTTGGAGGCTTTGTTGTAGCTATTTCAGTCTTAAATGTTTTCACAATATTGAAAACTGAGCTAGCTTAAAATGGGCGTTGGATTCATGTCATTCTGAGCTCTAAATCAAAAGTGATAGACTATTTAGTGGGTACAAGTCAAGTTGATCGGCCAGTTAAAATGATCATTCTAAATTGATCATTGGTGATAATTGAGTAAAGGCTTATTAATGAAGCATAATGCATGGCATCACACAGTTTGCGATAGATTCGATGACTTGGATGCTTTGTTGTAGCTATTGCAATTCTAAATTTTGTCACAATATAGAAAATTGAACTAAATTAACTTGGGAGTTGGATTTGTGGCATTCTGAGCTTTGAATCAGAAGTTACAGACGATTTTGTGTGGACATGTCAAGTTGATCGGCCAGTTTAAATGATCATTATAAATTCATCATTGGTGCTCATTGAGTAAAGGTTTATTAATTAGCGATAGATTCGATTACTTGGAGGCTTTTTCATAGCTATTTGAGTCTTAAATTTGTTCACAATATAGAAAAAAAAAACGAGCGAGTTGGATTCGCATCATTTTGAGCTCTGAAAAAAAAAGTTAGAGATGATTGTGTGCGGACATGTCCTGTTTACCGGCAAGTGAAAATGATCATTATAACCTAATAATTGGTTCTCATTTAGTAAAGGCCTATTAATGAAGAATAATCCATGGCATCACGCAGTTTTCGGTAGGTTCGATTCCTTGGAGGCTTTTTCGTAGCTATTTCAGTTCTAAATTTTGTCACAATATAGAAAAATGAACAAGCTTAACGTGGGCGTTGGATTCGTATCACTTCAAACTTTGAATCAGAAATTATGGACGATTTTGTGTGGTCATGACATGTTTCTCGGCCAGTTAATATGATCATTCTAAACATATTTGGTTCTCACTGAGTAAAGGCTTACTAATGAAGCATAATGCATGTCGTCAAGCATTTTCCATAGAAGGGATTACTTGGAAGCTTTGTCGTAGCTATTTCAGTCTTTTATTTTTCACAATATAGGAAACAGAGCTAGCTTAACATAGGCATTGCTTTCGTGTTATTCTGAGCTCTAAATCAGAAGTTACGAACGATTTTGTGCGGACATGTCAAGTTGATCGGCCACATAAAATGATCATTTTAAACTTATCATTGGTGCTCATTGACTAAAGGCTTATTAAAGAAGCATATTGTGTGGCATCACACAGTTAGCGATATATACGACTACTCGGAGGCTTTGTTGTATCTATTTTAGTCTTAAATTTTGTCACATTAGGGAAAATTGATCAAGCTTAACGTGGGCGTTGGATTCGCGTCATTCGGAGCTCTGAATCAAAAGTTATAGACAATTTTGTGCGAATATGTCAAATTGACCGGCGAGTGAAAACGATCATTCTAAACAAATCATTGGTTCTCATTGAGTAAGGGCTTATTAATGAAGCATATTGCATGGCATCACACAGTTTTCGATAGATTCGCTTACTTGGATGCATTGTCGTAGTTATTTTAGTTCTCAATTTTGTCACAATATAGAAAATTGAGCTAACTTAATGTGGGCGTTGGAGTCGTGTCTGAATCGTGAGTTAAAATGATCATTCTAAATTGATCATTGGTGCTCATTGACTAAAAGCTTATTGATGAAGCATAACGCATAGCATCAAGCAATTTGTGATAGATTGGATTACTTGGAGGCTCTATCAGTCTTAATTTTTTCAAAATATAGAAAATTGAGCTAGCTTAACATGGGTCTTGGGTTCATGTCATTCTGAGCTCTGAATCAGACGTTACACACTATTTAGTGCGGACAAGTCAAGTTGAACGGCTAATTAAAATGATAATTATAAACTGATCATTGGTGCCCATTGAGTAAATGCTTACTAATGAATCATAATGTATGACATTACGCAGTTAGCGATAGATTCGATTACTTGGATGCTTTGTCGTCGCTATTTTAGTCTTAAATTTTGTAACAGTAAAGGACAATGAGCTGCTTAACGTGGGCGTCGGATCCGTATCATTTTGATCTTTGAATCGAAAGTTAGAGACGATTTTGTGCGGACTTGTCAAATTGACCGGCGAGTGAAAATGATCATTCTAAATTGATCATTGGTTATCATTGAGCAAAGCCTTATTAATGAAACATATTGCATGGCATCATGGAGTTTTCGATAGATTCAATTACGTGGAGGCTTTTTCGTAGCTATTTCAGTTCTAAATTTTGTCATAATATAGAGAATTGAGCTAGCTTAACGTGGGCGTTCGATTCGTATCATTCTGAGCTCTAAATCAGAAGTTACGGACGATTCTGGATTGACATGTCAAATTGATCGGCCAGTTAAAATGATCATTTTAGACTTATCATTGGTTCTCATTGAGTAAAGGCTTAAATGAAGCATAATGCATGGCATCACACAGTTAGCGATAGATTCGATTACTTGGAGGCTTTGTCGTAGCTATTTTAGTCTTAAATTTTGTAACAATAGAGAAAATTAAGCTAGCTTAACGTGGGCATTGGATTCATGGCATTCTAGAGAAATACATGCATGTCAAGTTGGTCGGCGAGTTAATATGATCATACTAAACTTATCATTGGTGCTCATCGAGTAAAGGCTTATTAATGAAGCATAGTGCATGACATCAAAGAGTTTGGAATAGATTCAATTACTTGGAGGCTTGTTCGTAGCTATTTCCTTCTTTATTTTTGTCACAACATCAAAAATTAAGATAGCTTAACATGGGCGTTGGACGTGGCATTCTGAGCTCTGAATCAAAAGTTAATGAAAATTTAGTGCGGACATGTCAAGTTTACTGGCGAGTTAAAATAATCATTCTAAACTGATAATTGGTGCTGATTGACTAAGCTTATTAATGATGCATAATACGTGGCATCAAGAAGTTTTCACTAGATTGGATTACATGGAGGCCTTCTCGTAGCTATTTCAGTATTAAATTTTTTAACAATATAGAAAATTAAGCTGACTTAACATGAGAATTGGATTCATGTCATTTTGAGCTCTGAATCAAAAGTTATAGAAAATTTAGTTCGGATATCTCAAGTTGATCGGTCAAATAAAATGATCACTGGTGCTCATTAAGTAAGGCGTTATTATTGAAGCATAATACATGGCATCATCTAGTTTGTGATAGATTCGATTACTTGGAGGCTTTGTTGCAGCTATTTTAGTCTTCAATTTTGTCACAATATAGAAAATTTAGCTACCTTAACATGGGGATTGATTTGTGTCATTCTGATCGACTAGTTAAATTGATCATTCTAAACTTATCATTAGTGCTTATTGAGTAAAGGCTTATTAATGAAGCATAATGTATGGCATCAAAAAGTTTGCAATACATTGGATTACTCGGAGACTTTGTCGTAGCTATTTCAGTCTTAAATTTTGCCACACAACAGAAAATTGAGATAGTTTCTGGTGGGCATTGTATTCGTGTCATTCTGAGCTCTAAATATAAAGTTACGAACAATTTTGTGTCGATATGTCAAGTTGATAGGGGAGTTAATATGATCAATCTAAACTTATCATTGGTGCTCATTGGGTAAAGGTTTATTAATAAATCATTGTGGATGACATCAAGCAGTTTGGGATAGATTCGATTACTTGGAGGCTTTGTCTTAGATATTTTAGTCTTAAATTTTGGCAAAATATCAAAACTTTTGTTAGCTTAACGTGGGCGTTGGATTTGTGGCATTCTAAACTCTGAATCAAAAGTGCGGACATGTCAAGGTGACCGGTGAGTTAAAATAGTCATTCTAAATTCACCATTGGTGCTCATTGAGTAAAACCTTATTAATGAAGCATAATGCATGGAATCAAGCAATTTGCGATTGATTGGATTTCTTGGAGGCTTTGTTGTAGCTATTTTAGTCTTAAAATTTTTTTTGCACAAAATAGAAAATTGAGATAGTTTACCGTGAGCATTGGGTTTGTCTCATTCTGATATCTGAATCAAAAGTTACGGACAATTTCGTGCGGACATGTCAAGTTGACCAGCTAGGTAAAATGATCATTCTAAACTGATCATTGGTTCTCATTGAGTAAAGGCTTATTAATGAAGCATAATTCATGACATCAAGTAGTTTAACGTGGTCACAATACAGAAAATTAAGCTAGATTAACGTGGTCGTTGGAATCGTGTCATTTTGAGCTCTGAATCAAAAGTTATGGACGATTTTGTGCGGACATATCAAGTTCATTGGCGAGTTAAAATGATCATTCTAAACTTATCATTGGTGCTCATTGAGTAAAGGCTTATTAATGAAGCATAGTGCATGACATCAAATAGTTTGAGATATATTTGATTATTGGAAGGCTTGGTCGTAGTTATTTCTGTCTAAATTTTTGTAACCATATCGAAAATTTAGCTAGCTTAATGTGGGTGTTGGATTCTTGGCATTATGTGCTCTGAGTCAAAAGTTACAGATGATTTACTGCAGACATTTCAAATTGAGCGGCGAGTTAAAATAATCATTCTAAACTGATCATTGGTGCTCGTTCAGTAAAAACTTACTAATGAAGCATAATGCATGACATCAAGCAGTTTACATTAGATTGGATTACTTGGAGGCTTTGTCGTATTAATTTCAGTCTTCAATTTTACAGCAATATAGAAAATTAAGCTAACTTAACATGAACGTTGGATTGGTGTCATTATGAGCAGTGAATCAAAAGTTACATACGATTTAGTGCGTACATGTCAAGTTGACCAGCGAGTTAAAATAATCATTCTAAACTGATCATTACTGCTCATTGAGTAAAAGCTCATCATTGAAGCATAATGCATGGCATCAAGCAGTTAGCGATAGATTGGATTACTTGCAGGCTTTGTCGTATCTATTTCAATATTAAAGTTTTTCATTATATAGAAAATTGAGGTAACTTAATGTGAGCATTGGATTCATGTTATTTTCAGCTCCGAATCAAAAGTTACAGCTAATTTTGTGCGGACATGACGAGTTGACCGGCTAGTTAAAATGATCATTCTAAATTGATCATTGGTGCTCCTTGAGTAAAGTCTTATATGAAGCATAATCTATGGCATCACGACACTACAAGAAAACATCAACATTTCCGACGGCATTTCCGATGGACATAAAGACGTCGGAATTTTCCAACGACATGGCAACGGGTTTCCGACAGAATACTGAGGGACCACCGGTCGTCGGGGATCTATCGGTAATTCCTGATGGCTGCACGGCTGTCGGGAAATCGATGGTAAAACCTGATGGTACACCGTCGGTTTTCTAACGAAAGCGGTCTCGTCGGGATGTCTTCTTGAAGCCATTGCAAATTTCCAACAAAACTAAGACCGTTGGTTTTGTTTCCGACTCCTTCCCGATGACTTGTTGTTTTACAGTCCATCGGGAATCCGTCGGAAATATACCGATGGCATAACCTCGATATTCATCGGACAGCCGTCGGAAATATCAGACCATTGTCGCAGTCCATGGGCAATCCGCCAGAAATTGAAGAATAATCTATGAAAAATTTATGATTATCCGGGGGTGGTCGGAAACCGTCGGAAATCTGTCCGAAAAATAAGAAAAATCGATTCACAATTTGTGATTATCCAATTGTGGTCGGAAACCTTCCGAAATCCGTCAGAAATGAGAATATTCTTAAGAACAATCTGTTTAAAATTTGTGAATATCTGTTAAAAATTTGTAATAATCTGTTAAAAATTCATAATAATCTATTAAAAATTCGTGATAATCTCTAATTTTCAATATAAATACACTATGATCATTCACAATTTCTTCAGAACAAAAAATCTTAAGAAAATGTGTTTTTCGGTTCTTATTGGTATTTTTGATCGTGGATGGATAAACCTCATTATGATTCAACAACGGGGGAATTGACTGATGAATTTGCGCAAGGTGTTGAAGAGTTCATGACATTTGCATCAAACAATATCATGACATTGCAATACAGTAAAATGAATTGTCTGTGTATTAAATGTCGAAATCATAGATTAATCTCTGTTAGTGAAGAACGTAATCATTTGTATAGGACTTGATTTATGCCAGGTTACAAAATTTGGTATTCACATGGAGAAACTGATGCAACGATGCAATATTATGGTAGTACTTCAAATCGGTTAGATAATACTAATGTTAGGCTAGAGGAACCGGCATCAAAAGTTGAAATAAACGGAGGTAAGGTTCAGATGGTGAATGATGCATTTCGTGAACAAAGAGCATCGTACATTGAAGATAGGAGTAGAATAGAGGAACCTAATTTGGAAGCCCGGAAATGTTTTGATATGTTAGATGCATCCAAGTAGCCTTTGTATAAAGGATGTAGAGATGGATTATTGCCTTTATGTGCTTCAATCAGGTTGATGTCGATAAAGACGGATTTCAACTTAGCTGAAGATTGTGTGAATGCGATAACTGATTTTGTTAGAGATATATAACCTGAAGATAATATTGCTCCTGCTTCATATTACGATGTTCAAAAACTTGTATCTGGTCTTGGATTACTATATTAGATGATCGATGTATGTATTGACAACTGCATGATCTATTGGAGAAATGACGAAAACCGCATGAAGTGCCGATTTTGTCACAAACCTCGATTTCAAGAGACAAGCGGCAGAGTACCTATTCCGCATAAACGGATGTGGTATTTGCCATTAACAGAGAGGTTAAAGAGGTTATATCAACCTGAACACACGGCAAAACCTATGAGATGGCATGTAGAACATAATTCGAATGGAGAAATTGTGCATCCATCGGATGCAGAAGCATGGAAACATTTTCAACAGGTTTATCCTACTTTTGCATATGAGCCTAGAAACGTATACCTCGTGTTATCTACAGATGGATTCAACCCTTTTAGGAAGCATGGGAGGCAATACTCATTGTGGCCAATTATCGTTCCACCTTATAATTTGCCTCATTCTTTGTGCATGAAACTAGAGTTTTTGTTTCTAACAATTTTTGTCCCCGGCCCAGAGCATCCTAAGCGATCGCTTGATATTTTCTTGCAGCCACTAATTCATGAGTTAAAAAGAAGAGCATTTTTTGGGATTTACCATATTGGAAGGACCATTTGTTGTGCCATAATCTAGATGTTATGCACATTGAAAAGATTTTTTTCGACAACATAATGAATACCGTTCTAAATGTGAAAGGAAAAACAAAAGATAATTTGAAAGCTAGATTGGATTTGCCGGATATTTGTTCCCAGAAGGAACTACATGTAATGTCAAATGGAAAATCATTGTCTCTCGCATTCCGGTTAGATGCGCATGCATGAATTCTTTGACTAGATTAATCATAGTGTCATATTTCCAGATGGATACACATCTAATCTTCGTAATTGTGTCGATACTATTGAGGATAAATTTTCAAGGATGAAAAGTCATGATTTTCATGTTGTCATGCAAAGACTATTCCCATTTGCCTTTAGTGATCTACTGCCTAAAAACGTCCATGGAGCAATTGCAGGTACGATGTTTACATTATTTTATGTATAACATTAAAATATTTCATATATTATATAATATTAAAATATTTTTTATGTAGGGATTGGTGCTTTTTTTGAGATTTATGTACAAGATCACTTACTGCATATGATATCCGAAATTTGGAGGAAAAAATATCAGTTCTCATTTGTAACTTGGAGAAAATATTTCCACCAGCATTTTTTGATGTTACGGAACATCTTCCTATTCACCTCCCTAGAGAAGCAGCGCTTGGAGGACTTGTTCAGTACCAATGGATGTATCCTTTTGAGAGATATATGTTCCACCTAAAAAGAAAGGTTAAAAATCTTGCCAGGGTTGTAGGTTCAATCGTCGCACAAAGTATTAATGAAGAAACATCTAACTTTGCCAGCTACTATTTTCCATCGTAAGTGCAAACAAAAAATAGACGACCTACACGACATGATGATGGAGGAGAAAAACCAAGTTGTCCAGTGTATGTGCCAGAAATATTTGCACAAATTGGACATTTAAGTGGAAAAGGGAAGACACGACTCCTATCCAAGGAGGAACACAATCACTTGCATTTGTATATTTTGACAAATTGTGATGACGTTTTGGAATATGAAAGATACATTCAATTAAATTTTGTTTTTAGTAGTTATTATAATTTATTGTTAATTATTGTTTTCATAATTAACAGGATATAAATGGAATATAATCGTGTTCATTATTCAGATTACAGTGCGAATGAGTTGGTCGAACTTAAAAAAAAAAGTAAATTTGCAAGATGGTTGCATTTTTATGTTAGTGTTACCACAATTATGTAATTTTCAATAATAGTCTACTATTTTATATATATATATATATATATATATATTTACGATTTATATATATAATTGACTACATTCAATTATTTTGTAGGTTACTACAAGTCCTTCTAAGGGGATAACATTTCCCACGTGGTTAGTTGAGTTGGTGAGTGGTCCTACATTTACTGAAAAATCTTATCCAATGTACTGCACTCGTGGATATACTAGTAACAGTTATTGCGAAGGAAACTCACAAACAACTTGTAATTATGGTGTATCATCTCAATCGGGAGAAATTGTATACAAAGGTGTTCTTCGTGAAATATTAGAAGTTCACTATCCAGGAATGATTGATTTGAGGTGTATTGTGTTCTATTGTGACTGGTATGACCCTGTCATGGGTCAACGTGAAGAAGAATTCGGTGTTACATCTGTCCACTCTCGTAAGCAACATCAAAAATATGATCCTTTTATACTTGCATCACAAGCGGACCAGGTTTGTTACATTCGATATCCTCGTGTGAGGAACAAACAAGATCCTTGGATTACAGTGACCTCAATACACCCTAGAGGAATGGTATGTGGTATTAAAAAAATGGTAAATAGTACATGTAGATAGATTGATAAAATGTCCCAATCATAGGTCGTATCAAGAGTACCAAAGACGTTGTGATTCGTTGACTCCGAGTTATATACCAACTCAAGTTCCAGAATATGCAAATGATTATTTCCGACCAATGACAATTGAAGAATTGGTTCATCAGCCTGGTCGTGAACTTCTTACTTTTCTCGATCCGAGGCATCAAGGAAATTCGACATGGTAAATTAAATTTTCTATAATTATATTTAAAATAATTATTTTAATGATATTCTATAATTATATTTAAAATAATTATTATAACGTCTAATAAAAATTTGTAGTATTGGTATATCAAACTACGGAATAAGCATATCTATATTAAAGATGCTTCATTATCTTTTGAACAAACCATATACCAAATTTAGAGATATTTCGTACGAAGAACATCAGATTTAGTTCAGGATGTTTGCGGTACGTAATTTAAATTATAAATATATAATTGTTTTAAATAGTTTTTAATAATATTTTTTAGTAATATAAAAGTAAATTTCGCAGGAAGAATTTACATGGGATCCCATGAACCCAAAATTGGTGGAAGAAGCTTTCGAAAAAGTCGCTGGAGTACGATTTTCTCGCCACATGAATGAGTGGAAACAAAAATGGAAAAAGGGAAAAGATAAACCAAGAGAGTTGAATGAGTCGGTTTGTAACAACTTTATTCGTTATTGGGAATCTTCCAACGCTGAGGTCATCTCGAGAATAAATTCGGGAAACCAAAAGAGCGACCGAGGAGGCAAAGGCATTTATATTCACAATGCCGGATCGACTAGTTTTCTGAGACGAGCCGATCAATTGGTAAATTAATTATTATATTAATTATATTTATTATTATTTAAAAATTTTAAAATTATTAATTTAGAATTTTTTTACTTTTAGGCACAAGAAATTGGAGCGCCTCCAGATCACTTGCAACTTCTCGAGACCGTCCACACGAACAAAAAAGCTGGTCTCGTTAGTGAGATCATCGAAAAAGTGAAAAAGAAAAATGTGATATTTTAACCCAGCAGTCTCAAGTTGGTTCTTCATCTTCGGTCGCCGAATTGCCTCGTTATGAGATTAATCGTCTCGTTCTTGATGTAAGTTTGATTTTTTTAATATATATAATTAATATTATAATAATTTTTCTAATAATATTTTTTTTTGTTTTTACAGGAAACACCATTTTCTAAGGTTCGTCATCGAGAACTCGGGAGAGTTGCAGATACTGGTGGCCCAAGATCTACGGCTAGAACCGAGGAGAATGAACAGCTGAAAGACAAAACAGCGGCTATGAAAATTGAGATGAATAATCTCAAAAGTATTATAGAAATGATGAGTAACAAGTTGTCTAATGATTTTTTTTCTCCTCCTTCTCCTCCTGCCCATCTGTTGTAATTTCTACTTTAAAACAATTGTTTAATTATTATATTTATAATGAATATTATTTTTATTAATTTTATAATTATTTTTTAAAATATTTTAAAATATTTGTTTAATATAAATTTTAATTAAATTTAAAAATATTAATTATATTAATATTTTTAAAAATAAATTTATTATAAATTTAAAAATAGAAATTTAATAAATATTTTTAAAAATAAATATATTTTAAATATATTTAATGAAAAATTTTAAAAAAATAATTTTTTTTTTCAATTAATTTGTTATTTCCGACGGATTCTGTTGTCGATAACTTTCGACGGCAATTTCCGTCGGAAACGTGTCATCTACATCCCGATGCGTAAAAACCGTTGGAAAATATAATCGGTCCAAGTTTCCGATGGCAACAGTCATCGGAAAACTTTCCAACGCAAATTCATCTAGAATTCGACGGATGTTTTCCATTAAATATTCGTCGGAATTTTCCGATGGCAACAGACCATCGCATATTTTTACCACCAAGCCGTCGGAAATTCCCAATAAGTTCCCGACGGAATTTTATTTCCGACGAAATAGTCCCGACGGAGTATTTTTGTCAGAAAATGGACGACAATCAGCATTATTGACGTTTTTCTGACGAATGTGGCCATCGGGAAAACGTTGTTTTCTTGTAGTGCGAGTTTGGGATAGCATGGATTACTTGGAAGCATTGTTCTAGCTATTTTGATCTTAAATTTTATCATAATATAGAAAATTGAACTATTTTAATGTGGCTGTTGGATTCGTGTCTTTTGGAGCTTTGAATTCAAAGTTACAGACGATTTTTTGCGGAAATGTCAAGCTGATCAGCTAGTTAAAATGATCATTCTAAAGTGATCATTAGTGCTCACTAAGTAAAGGCTTATTAAAGAAGCATAATGCATGGCATCAAGCAATTTACGATAGATTGGATTACTCGGAGTCTTTGTCATAGCTATTTCAGTCTTAAGTTTTGTCACACTATAAAAAATTAAGCTAGCTTAATGTGAGCATTGGATTCGAGTCCTTCTGAGCTTTGAATCAAAAGTTACGGAGGATTTCGTGTGGAGATGTCAAGTTGACCGGCTAATTAAAATGATCATTCCAAACTGAACATTGGTGGTCATTGAGTAAAGGCTTATTAATGAAGCATAATTCGAGGCATCAAGCAGCTCGCGATAAATTGGATTAGTTGGAGGCTTTGTCGTACCTACTTCAGTCTTAAATTTTTCAACAATATAGAAAATTTAGCTAACTTAATATGAGCGTTGGATTCGTGTCATTCTGAGCTCTAAATCAAAAGTTGCAGACGATTTAGTGCGGACATGTAAAGTTGATCGGTCAGTTAAAATGATCATTGTAAAATAACCATTGGTGCTCATTGAGACTTATTAGTGAAGCATAGTGGTATTTTAAGCTCTGAATCAAATGTTATGGACGATTTAGTGCGGACATGTCAAGTTGATCGGCCAGTTAAAGTGATTATTCTAAACTGATAGTTGGTGCTCATTGAGTAAAGGATTATAAAAGAAGCATAATCCAAGATATAACACAATTTTTGATAGATTGGATTACTTGGATGCTTCGTCGTATCTATTTCTGTATCAAATTTTGTCACAATATAGAAAATTCTTGTCATTCTACGCTATAAATCAAAAGTTATGGATGATTTAGTGCAGACATGTTAAGTTGATTAGCTAGTTAAAATGATCATTCTAAATTGATCATTGGTGCTCAATAAGTAAAGGCTTATAAATGAAGCATAAAGCATGGCATTACTCATTTTGGGATAGTTTGGATTACTTTGACGCTTTTTCGTCTCTGTTTCTATCTCAAAAGTTGTCAAAATATAGAAAAATTGAGCTATCTTAACGTGGGCATTGGATTTGTGTCATTCTGACCTTTAAATCAAAAGTTACAAATGATTTAGTGTGGATATGTCAATGATCGGCATGTTAAAGTGATTATTCTAAATTGATCATTGGTGCTCATTCAGTAAAGGCATATAAATGAATCATAATGCATGACATCACAAAGTTTTGGATAGATTGGATTACCTGGACGGATTGTCATATCTATTTAAGTCTCAAATTTTGTTACCATATAGAAAATTAAGGTAGCTTAACGTGGACATTGGACTCCTGTCATTCTGAGCTCTAAATCAAAAGTTGCGTACGATCTTAGAGCAGACATGTCAAGTTGATCGGCCAGTTAAAAGGATCATTCTAAACTGATTATTGTTGCTTGCTGAGTGAAAGCTTATAAATGAAGAATAATGCATGGTGTCACGTAGTGTGCGATAGATTGCATTACTTGGACGCTTTGTCGTATCTATTTGTGTCTCAAAGCTTGTCACAATATAGAAAATTGAGGTAGCTTAACGTGGGCATTGGATTCGTGTCATTATGAGTTCTAAATCAAAAGTACGAACGATTTAGTGCGGACATTTCAAGTTGATAGGCCAGTTAAAGTGATCTTTCTAAACTGATCATTGGTGTGCATTAAGTAAAGACTTATAACTGAAGCATAATGCATGGCATCACACAGTTTTGGATAGATTGGAATAGTTCGATGCTTTTTCTTATCTTATTCTGTCTCAAATTTTGTTAAAATATAGAAAATTGAGCTATCATAACAATGGCATTGGATTCGTGTCGTTCTGAGCTCTGAATAAAAAGTTTTAGATGATTTAGTGCGGATGTTTCCAGTTGATCGGCCACTTATGATGATCATTCTAAAATGATCATTGGTGCTCATTAAGTAAAGGCTTATAAATGAAGCATAAGGCATGGCATCACGCAGTTTGGGGTAGATTGGATTACTTGGACGCATTGTCGTATGTATTTCAGTCTCAAATTTTGTTACCATATAGACAATTAAGCAAGCTCAACGTGGAGATTGGATTCTGGTCATTCTGAGCTCTAAATCAAAAGTTGCGGAAGATTTAGAGAGGACATGTCAAGTTGATCGGCCAATTAAAAGGATCATTCTAAATTGATCATTGGTGCCCATTGAGTAAAAGCTTATAAGTAAAGCATAATGCATGGCCTCATGTAGTTCGGGATGGATTGGATTACTTGGATGCTTTGTCGTATCTATTTCAGTCTCAAAGTTTGTCAAAATATAGAAAATTGAGCAAGCTTAATATGGGCATTGGATTCGTGTCATTCGTAGCTCTAAATCAAAAGTTACGGACGATTTAGTGCGAATATGTCAAGTTGATCAGCCAGTTAATATCATTATTCTGAACTGAACATTGGTGCTCATTGATTCAAGGCTTATAAATGAAGAATAATGCATGGCATCACGCAGTTTGGGATAGATTGGATTACTTGGATGCTTTGTCATCTCTATTTCAGTCTCAAATTTTGTCAAAATATAGAAAATTGAGTTAGCTTAACAAGGGCACTGGATTCTTGTTATTCGGAGCTTTAAAACAAAAGTTAGAGACGATTTAGTGTGAATATATCAAGTTGATCGGCCAGTTAAAATGATCATTCTAAAATGATCATCGGTGCTTTTTAAGTAAAGGCTTATAAATGATGCACAAGGCATGGCATCACGCCGTTTTGGATAGATTGGATTACTTGGATGGGTTGTCGTATCTAGTTTTGCCTCAAATTTTGTCACAATATAGAAAATTGCACTAGCGTAGAGTGGACATTGGATTATTGTCATTCTGAGATATAAATCAAAAGTTACGGATGATTTAGTGCAGATATGTCAAGTGGATTGGCCAGTTAAAAGGACCATTATAAACTAATCATTGGTGCTCATGGAGTAAAAGCTTATAAATGAGGAATAATGCATGGCGTCACATAGTTTGCGATGGATTGGTTTACTTGGACGCTTTGTCGTATCTATTTCTGTCTCAAAGTTTGTCACAATATAGAAAATTGAGCAAGATTAACGTGGGCATTGGATTTGTGTCATTCTGAGCTTTAAATCAAAAGTTACGGACGATTTAGTGTGGACAGTCAAGTTGATAAGCCAGTTAAAGTGATCATTCTAAACTGATCATTGGTGCGCATTGAGTAAAGACTTATAAATGATGCATGGCATCACATAGTTTTGGATAGATTGGATTACTTCGATGCTTTGTCGTATATATTTAGGTCTAAAATTTTTTTACAATATTGAAAATTTATCTAGCTTAAAGTAGGTATTGGATTCTTGTGTTTATGATCTCTAAAACAAAAATTACTGACGATTTAGTGCGGAAATGTCAAGTTGATCGTCCAGTTAAAAAGATCATTCTCAAATGATCAATTGTGCTCATTAAGTAAATGCTTATAAATGAAGCATAAGGCATGTCATCATGCAGTTTGGGATAGATTGGATTACTTGGACGTTTTGGCATCTCTATTTATGTATTAATCTTTTCAAAATATAGAAAATTGAGCTAGTTCAACAAGGGCATTGGATTCGTGTCATTCGGAGCACTGAATCAAAAGTTATAGACGATTGACTGCGGACGTTTCCAGTTGAAGGGCCACTTAAAATGATCATTTTAAAATGATCATTGGTGCTCCTTAAGTAAGGGCTTATAAATGAAGCATAAGGCATGGCATCACGCAGTTTGGGATAGATTGGATCATATCTAGTTTTGTCTGAAATTTTGTCACAATATAGAAAATTAGTTAGCTTAACGTGGATATTGGATTCCTGTAATTCTGAGATCTAAATCAGAAGTTACGGACGATTTAGTATGGACATGTAAAGTTAATCGGCCAGTTAAAGTGATCATTCTAAATAGATCATTAGTGCTCATTAAGTAAAGGCTTATATATTAAGCATAAAGCATGGCATCACGCAACTATGGATAGATTGGATTACGTGGATGCTTTGTCATCTCCATTTCTATCTCAATGTTTTTCAAAATAAAGAAAATTTAGAAAGCTTAACATGGGGATTAGATTCTTGTCATTTTGAGCTCTAAATCAAAAGTTACAGACGATTTAGTGCTGACATGTCCAGTGGATCGGCCAGTTAATATGATTATTCTAAACTGATAATTGGTGCTCATTGATTCAAGGCTTATAAATGAAGTATAATGCATGGCATCACTCAGTTTGGGATAGATTGGATTACTTGGACGCTTTGACTTCTCTATTTTTGTCTCAAATTTTGTCAAAATATAGAAAATTAAGGTAGCTTAACAAGGGCACTGGATTCGTGTCATTCAGAGCTCTAAAACAAAAGCTACATACGATTTAGTGTGGATATGTCAAGTTGATCGGCCAGTTAAAATTATCATTCTAAAATGATCATTGGTGCTCATTAAGCAAAGGCTTATAAATGAATCATATGTCATGGTATCACACAATTTGGGATAGATTGGATTACTTGGACGCATTGTCGTATTCTAGTTCTATCTCAAATTTGTTCACAATATAGAAAATTACACTAGCTTACAGTGGACATCGGATTCGTGTCATAGGAGCGATAAATTAAAAGTTACGGATGATTTAATGCAGACATGTCAAGTTGATCGGCCATTTAAAAGGATCATTATAAACTGATCACTGGTGCTCATTGAGTAAAAGCTTATAAATGAAGAATAATGCATGGCGTCACATAGTTTGCGATGGATTGGATTACTTGGACGCTTTGTCGTATCTATTTTTGTCTCAAAGTTGGATTCGTGTCATTCGGAGCTCTAAATCTAAAGTTAAAGATGATTTATTGTGGACATGTCAAGTTGATCGGCCAGTTAAAGTGATCATTCTAAACTGATCATTGGTGCTCATTAATGAAAGGCTAATAAATGAAGCATAATGCCTGGTATTTCACAGTTTTGGATAGATTGGATTCCTTGGATGCTTTGTCATATCTAGTTCTGTCTAAAAGTTTTTCACAATATAGAAAATTGAACTAACTTAATGTGGGTATTGGATTCATTTTATTCTGAGCTATAAATCAAAAGTTATGGACGATTTAGTGTATACATGTCAAGTTGATCGGCCAGTTAAAATGATCATTCTAAATTGATCATTGGTGCTCATTGAATAAAAGCTTATAAATGAACAATAATGCAAGGCATAACGCTGTTTGGGGTGGATTGGATTGCTTGAACGCTTTGTCGTATCTATTTCTGTCTCAAATTTTGTTACAATATGAAAAATTTAGCTAGCTTAACGTGGGCATTGGATTCGTGTCATTCGGACGTTTAAATCAAAACTTCCAAACGATTTAGTGTGGATATGTCAAGTTGATCGGCCAGTTAAAGTGATCATTGGTGCTTATTGAGTAAAGGCTTATAAATGAAGCATAATGTATGGTATCACGCAGTTTGGGATAGATTGGATTACTTGGATGCTTCGCCGTCTCTATTTATGTCTCAAATTCTGTTACAATATAGAAAATTGAGCTAGCTTAAATTGGGCATTGGATTCATGTCATTCTCAGCTCTAAATCAAAAGTTACGGACGATTTAGTGCGGACATGTCAAATTGTGTGGCCAGTTAAGGTAATTAT
The DNA here is from genome assembly GCA_018901935.1 of Pugionium cornutum. NCBI lineage: Eukaryota > Viridiplantae > Streptophyta > Magnoliopsida > Brassicales > Brassicaceae > Pugionium > Pugionium cornutum. The sequence continues at coordinate 13,143,552 of CM032164.1, read as the reverse complement.
TCTAAACTGATCATTGGTGTTGATTAAGCTAAGGCTTATAAATGAACCATAATGCATGGCATTAAGGAGTTAGGATAGATTTGATTACTTGGACGGTTTGTCGTCTCTTCTGTCTCAAATTTAGTCAAAATATAAAAATAGAGCTAGCTTAATATGGGCATTGGATTCTTTTCATTCGTAGCCCTAAATAAAAAGTTACAAATGATTTAGTGCGGACATATCAAGTTGATTGGCCAGTTAAAATGATCATTCTAAACTGATCGTTGGTGCTCATTGAGTAAAAGCTTAGAAATGAAGAATAACGCATGGCATCACACAGTTTGGGATAGACTGGATTACTTAGATGTTTTTGTCGTATCTATTTATGTCTAAAATTTTGTCACAATATAGAAAATTGAGCTAGCTTAACGTGGGCATTGGATTCCTGTCTTTCAGAAGTCTAAATCAAAAGTTCTAGACGATTTAGTGCGGACATGTCAAGTTGATTGGCCAGTTAAAGTGATCATTCTGAACTGATCATTGGTGCTCATTGAGTAAAGGCTTATAAATGAAGCATAATGTGTTATATCTATTTCGATAGATTGGATTACTTGGATGCTTTGTCATATCTATTTCTGTCTCTAATTTTGTTACACTATAGAAAATTGAGCTAGCTTAACGTGGTCTTTGGATTCGTGTGTTTCCAAGCTCTAAATCAAAAGTTACGGACGATTTAGTGCAGACATGACAAGTTGATCAGCCTGTTAAACTGATCATTGGTGCTCATTGAGAAAAAGATTATAAATGAAAAATAATGCATGCCATCGCTTAGTTTGGGATGGAATGGAATACTTGGACGCTTTGTCGTATCTATTTCTGTCTCTTATTTAGTTACACTGTAGAAAATTGAGCTAGCTTAATGTGGCCATTGGATTCATGTGTTTCCGAGCTCTAAATCAAAAGTTACGGACGATTTAGTGCAAACGATTTAGTGCAAACGATTTAGTGCAGACATGACAAGTTGATCGGCCGGTTAAACTGATCATTTGTGCTCATTAATAAAAAGCTTATAAATGAAAAATAATGCATGGAATCACGCAGTTTGGGATGGATTGGATTACTTGTACACTTTGTCGTATCTATTTTATCTCAAATTTTGTCACAATACAGAACATTGAACTAGCTTAATGTGGGTATTGGATTCGTGTCATTCTGAGCTACAAATCAAAAGTTATGGACGATGTAGTGCAGACATGTCAAGTTTATCGGCCAGTTAAAATGATCACTCTAAACTGATCGATCGTTCTCATTGAGTAAAAGCTGATAAATGAAGAATAATGTATGGCATCATGCAGTTTGGGATAGACTGGATTACTTGGACACTTTGTTGTATCTATTTCTATCTCAAAGTTTGTCACAATATTGAAAATTGAGCTAGCTTAACGTGGGCATTTGATTCTTGTCATTCTGAGCTCTAAATCAAAAGTTACGGACGATTTAGTGCAGACATGTCAAGTTGATCGGCCAGTTAAAGTGATAATTCTAAACTGATCATTGGTGTTGATTGAGTGAAGGCTTATAAATAAAGTATAATGCATGGCATCACGCAGTTTTGGAAAGATTGGATTACTCGGACGCATTGTGGTATCTAGTTCTTTTTCAAATTTTGTCACAATATAGAAAATTGAATGGGCATTGGATTCGTGGTATTCTAAGCTATAAATCAAAAGCTATGGACGATACAGTGCAGACATGTCAAGTTGATTGGCCAGTTAACATGATCATTCTAAACTGATCGTTGTTGCTCATTGAGTAAAAGCTTATAAATGAAGAATAACGCATGGCGTCACGCAGTTTGGATAGACTGGATTACTGGGACATTTTTGTCGTATCTATTTCTGTCTAAACTTTTGTCACAATATAGAAAATTGAGCTAGCTTAACCTGGCCATTGGACTCCTGTCTTTCAGAATTCTAAATCAGAAGTTCCAGACGATTTAGTGCGGACATGTCAAGTTGATTGGCCAGTTAAAGTGATCATTCTAAACTGATCATTGGTGCTGTTTGAGTAAACGCTTATAAATGAAGCATAATGCATGGCATCACTCAGTTTTGGATAGATTGGATTACTTGGATCTTTGTCGTATCTATTTCTGTCTCTAATTTTGTTACACTATAGAAAATTGAGCTAGCTTAACGTGGTCGTTGGATTTGTGTGTTTCCGAGCTCTAAATCAAATGTTATGGACGATTTAGTGTAAACGATTTAGTGCAGACATGACAAGTTGATCAGCCTGTTAAACTGATCATTGGTGCTCATTGAGTAAAAACTTATAAATGAAAAATAATGCATGACATCTCTTAGTTCGGGATGGATTGGATTACTTGGACGCTTTGTCGTATCTATTTCTAGCTCTTATTTAGTTACACTATAGAAAATTGAGCTAGCTTAACGGGGCCATTAGATTCATGTGTTTCCGAGCTCTAAATCAAAAGTTACTGACTATTTAGTGCAAACGATTTAGTGCGGACATGATAAGTTGATCGGCCTGTTAAACTGATCATTGGTGCTCACTGAGAAAAAGCTTATAAATGAAGAATAATACATGGCATCGCAATTTGGGATGGATTGGATTACTTGTACACTTTGTCGTATCTATTTTATCTCAAATTTTATCACAATACAGAAAATTGAACTAGCTTAATGTGGGCATTGGATTCGTGTCATTTTGAGCTACAAATCAAAAGTTATGGACGATGTAGTGCAGACATGTCAAGTTTACCGGCCAGTTAAAATGACCATTCTAAACTGATCGATGGTGCTGATTGAGTGAAGGCTTATAAATAAAGCATAATGCATGGCATCACGCAGTTTGGGAAAGATTGGATTACTTGGACGCTTTGTCGTATCTAGTTCTTTTTCAAATTTTGTCAAAATATAGAAAATTGAATGGCATTGGATTCGTGTGTTTCTGAGCTCTAAATCAAAAGTTACAGACGATTTAGTGCAGACATGTCAAGTTGATCGGCCTGTTAAAGTGATAATTCTAAACTGATCATTTGTGCTCATTGAGTAAAGGCTTATCAATGAAGCATAATACATGGCATCACGCAGTTTGGGATAGATTGGATTACTTAGATGCTTTTGCGTATCTAGTTTTGTTTCAAATTTTGTTATAATCTAGAAAATTGAACTAGCTTAATGTGGGCATTGGATTCGTGGCATTCGGAGCTATAAATCAAAAGCTATGGAAGATATAGTGTAGACATGTCAAGTTGATTGGCCAGTTAAAATGATCATTCTAAACAGATCGTTGGTGCTCATTGAGTATAAGGTTATAAATAAAGAATATCACATGACGTCACACAGTTTAGGATAGATTGGATTACTTGGATGCTTTATCGTATCTATTTCTGTCCGAAATTTTGTCACAACATAGAAAATTGAGCTAGCTTAACGTGGGCATTGGATTCGTGCATTCAGAACTCTAAACAAAAGTTACGGACGATTTTGCGGACATGTCAAGTTGATTGGCCAGTTAAAGTGATCATTCTAAACTGATCATTGGTGTTTATTGAGTAAAGGCTTATAAATGAAGCATAATGCATTGCAACACACAGTTTTGGATAGATTGGATTACTTGAATGCTTTGTTGTATCTATTTCCTTATCAAATTTTGTTACACAATAGAAAATTGAGATAGCTTAATGTGGCCATTGGATTGGTGTGTTTCTGAGCTCTAAATCAAAAGTTACAGATGATTTAGGGCAAACGGATTAGTGCGGAAATGTCAAGTTGATCGGCCAGTTAAAATGATCATTCTAAACTGGTCATTGATGCTCATTGAGTAAAAGCTTATAAATGAAAAATAATGCATGGCATCACGCAGTTTCGGATGGATTGGATTACTTGGATGCTATGTCGTATCTTATTCTATCTCAAATTTTGTCACAATATAGAAAATTGAACTAGATTAATGTGGGCATTGGATTCATGTCATTCGGAGCTACAAATCAAAAGTTATAGATGATGTAGTGTAGACAAGTCAAGTTGATCATCCCGTTAAAATGTTCATTTTAAACTGATCATTGGTGCTCATTGAGTAAAAGCTTATAAATGAAGCATAATGCATGGCATCGAACAGGTTGGGATAGATTGGATTACTTGGACGCTTTGTTGTATCTAGTCCTGTTTCAAAATTTGCCACATTATAGAAAATTGAACTAGCTTAATGTGCAAAATTGATTCTTGTCATTCTGACATATATATCAAAAGTTATGGACGATATAGTGTATACATGTAAAGTTGATCGGCCAGTTAAAATGATCATTATAAACTGATTGTTGGTGTTCATTGAGTAAAAGCTTATAAATGAAGAATAATGCATGGCGTCACGTAGTTTTGGATGGATTGGATAACTTGGAAAATTGAGCTAGCTTAATGTGTGCATTGGATTTGTGTGTTTCTGACCTCTGAATCAAAAGTTACGGATGATTTAGTGCGGACATGTCAAGTTTATCGGGAGCTAAAATGATCATTCTAGAATGATTATTGGTGCTCATTAAGTAAAGGCTTATAAATGATGCATGAAGTATGGCATCACGCAATTTGGGATAGATTGGATTACTGGGATGCTTTTTCGTATATAGTCCTGTTTCAAATTGTGTCACAGTATAGAAAATTGAACTAGCTTAATGTGGGAAATTGATTCGCGTGTCTCTGACCTTTGTATCAAAATTTATAGATGATTTAGTGGGGACATGTCAAGTTGATTGGCAAATTAAAATGATCATTCCAAACTGATCGGTTGTGCTCATTAAGTAAAGGCTTATAAATGAGGCATAAAACATGGCATCAAGCAGTTTGGGATAAATTGGACTTCATGGACGCCTTGTCGTATGTTGTTCTGTTTCAAACTTTGTGCCAACATAGAAAATTGAACTAGCTTAATGTGGGCATTGGATTCGTGTCATTTGAGCTATAAATCAAAAGTTAGGGACAATTTGTGGCATACATGTCAAGTTGATCGGCCAGTTAAAATGATCATTCTGAACTGATCATTGGTTCTCATTGAGTAAAAGCTTATAAATGAAGAATAATGTGTGGCATCACGCAGTTCGGGATGGACTGGATTACTTGAACGCTTTTTTATCGATTTTTGTCTCAAATTTTGTTACACTATAGAAAATTGAGCTACCTTAACATGGGCATTGGATTCATGTGTTTTGGAGCTCTAAATCAAAAGTTATGGACGATTTAGTGCAGACATGTCAAATTGATCGGCGAGTTAAAATGATCATTTTAAATTGATCATTGGTGCTCATTGGGTAAAACTTTAGAAATGAAAAATAATGCATGGCATCACGGAGTTTTGGAAGGATTGGATTACTTGGACGCTTTGTCGTATCTACTTTTGTCTCATAGTTTGTCACATTATTGAAAATTGAGCTAGCTAAACGTGGGCATTTGATTCGTGTCGTTCCGAGCTCTAAATGAAAAGTTACAGCAAATTTAGTGCGGAAATGTCAAGTTGATCGGCGAGTTAAAGTGATAATTCTAAACTGATAATTGGTGTTGATTGAGTAAAGGCTTATAAATGAAGCATTATGCATGGCACCACACACTTTGGGAAAGATTGGACTACTTGGACGCTTTGTCGTATCTAATTCTCCCTTAAATTTTGTCACAATATAGATAATTGAACTAGCTTAGTGTGGGCATTGGATTCGTGTCTTTCTGAGCTATAAATAAAAAGTTATGTACGATTTACTGCAGACATGACAAGTTGATTTTCCAGTTAAAATGATTATTTTAAACTGATCATTGTTGCTCATTGGGTAAAAGCTTGTAAATGAAGAATAATGCATGGCATCACACAGTTGGGGATAGACTGGATTAATTGGATGCTTTGTCGTATCTATTTCTGTGTCAAATTTTGTCATAATAAAGAAAATGGAGCTAGCTTAACGTGGGCATTGGATTCGTGTCATTCTGAGCTCTAAATCAAAAGTTACGGACGATTTAGTGCGGACATGTCAGCTTGATTGGCCAGTTAAAGTGATCATTCTGAACTGATCATTGGTGCTGATTGAGTAAAGGCTTATAAATCAAGCATAATGCATGGCATCACACAGTTTTACATAGATTGGATTACTTGGACGCTTTGTCTTGTACACTACAGAAAATTGATTTAGCTTAATGTGGGCATTGGATTCGTGTGTTTCGGAGCTCTAAATCAAAAGTTACGGACGATTTAGTGCGGACTATTTAGTGCAGACATGACAAGTTGATCAGCCTGTTAAAATGATCACTCTAAACTTATCATTTGTGCCCATGGAGTAAAGGCTTATAAATGAAAAATAATGCATGGCATCGCGCAGTTTGGGTTAGATTGGATTAATTGGCTGCTTTGTCGTATCTATTTCCCTCTCAAATTTTTTGACAATATAGAAAATTGAACTAGCTTATTGTGGGCATTGGATTCGTGTCATTCTGAGCTACAAATCAAAAGTTATAGACGATGTAGTGCAGACATTTCAACTTGATCGGTCAGTTAAAACTGATCGTTGGTTCTCATTGAGTTAAAGCTTATAAATGAAGAATAATGCCTGGCATCACGCAGTTTGCGATGGACTGGATTTCTTGGACACTTTTTCGTATCTGTTTCTCTCTTAAATTTTGTTGCACTATAGAAAATTGAGCTACCTTAACGTGGGCATTGGATTCGTGTGTTTCCGAGCTCTAAATCAAAATTTACGGACGATTTAGTGCACACATGTCAAGTTGATCCGCGAGCAAAAATGATCATTCTAAACTGACCATTGCTGCTCATGAAGTAAAGGCTTATAAATGAGACATGAAGCATGGCGTCACACAATTTGGGATAGATTGGATTATTTGGACGCTTTGTCGTATCTAGTCCTGTTTCAAATTTTTTCATAACATAGAAAATTGAACTAGCTTAATGTGGGCATTGGATTCATCTCATTTTGAGATATAAATCAAAATATATGGACGATTTAGTGCATACATGTCAAGTTGATCGGCCAGTTAAAATGATCATTCTAAACTGATCGTTGGTTCTCATTGAGTAAAAGCTTTTAAATGAAGAATAATGCATGGCATCACGCAGTTAGGGATGGACTGGATTACTTGGATGCTTTGTCGTATCTTTTTCTATCTCAAATTTTGTTGCACTATAGAAAATTGAGCTACCTTAACGTGGGCATTGGATTCGTGTGTTTCTGAGATCTAAATCAAAATTTACGGATGATTTAGTGCAGACATGTCAAGTTGATCCGCGAGCTAAAATGATCATTCTAAACTGACCATTGTTGCTCATGAAGTAAAGGCTTATAAATGAGACATGAAGCATGGTGTCACACAATTTGGGATAGATTGGATTATTTGGACGCTTTGTCGTATCTAGTCCTGTTTCAAATTTTGTCATAACATAGAAAATTGAACTAGCTTAATGTAGGCATTGGATTCATCTCATTTTGAGATATAAATCAAAATATATGGACGACTTAGTGCATACATGTCAAGTTGATCGGCCAGTTAAAATGATCATTCTAAACTGATCATTGGTTCTCATTGAGTAAAAGCTTTTAAATGAAGAATAATGCATGGCATCACGCAGTTAGGGATGGACTGGATTACTTGGATGCTTTGTCGTATCTTTTTCTATCTCAAATTTTGATACACTATAGAAAATTGAGCTAGGTTAACGCGGGCATTGGATTCGTCTATTTCTAAGCTCTAAATCAAAAGTAACGAACGATTTAGGGCGGACATGTCAAGGTTATCGGTGAGTTAAAATGACAATTCAAAACTGATCATTGGTGCTCATTAAGTAACGGCTTATAAATGACGCATAAAGCATGGCATCACACAGTTTGGGATAGATTGGATTACTTGCACGCTTTGTCGAATATAGTTATGTTTCAAATTTTACCACAATGTAGAAAATTGATCTAGCTAAATATGGGCATTTGATTCGTGTCATTTTGTTATGTAAATCAAAAGTTATGTACGATTTAGTGCAGACATGAAAAACTGATCGGCCAATTAAAATAATCATTCTAAACTGATCATTGGTGCTCATTGAGTAAAAACTTATAAATGAAAAATAATGCATGGCATCACGTAGTTCGGGAAGGAGTGGATTACTTGTACGCTTTGTCGTATCTATGTCTTTCTCAAATTTTGTCACAATATAGAAAATTGAGCTAGCTTAACATGGGCATTAGATTCGTGTCATTCTGAGATCTAAATCAAAAGGTATGGACAATTTAGCGGACATGTCAAGTTGATCGGCCAGTTAAAGGGATCATTCTAAACGGATCATTGGTGAAACATAACGCACGGCATCACACAATTTTGGATAGATTGGATTACTTGGACGCTTAGTCGTATCTATTTCAGTCTCAAATTTTTTCACAATATATAAATTTTGAGCTAGGTAAAAGTGAGCATTGAATTAGTGTCATTCTGAGCTCTAAATCAAAAGTTATGGACGCTTTAGTGTAGACATGTCAACTTGATCGTCCAGTTAAACTGATCATTGGTGCTGATTGAGTAATGGCTTATAAATGAAGCATAAGGTATGGCATCACACACTTTGGGATAGATTGGATTACTTGGATGCTTTGTCGTATCTAGTTCTGTCTCAAATTTTGTCACAATATAGAAAATTGAACTTGCTTTAAATCAAAAGTTACAGACGATTTAGTACAGACGTGTCAAGTTGAGTGGCCAGTTAAAGAGATCATTCAAAACAGATCATTGGTGCTCATTAAGTAAAGGCTTAAAAATGAAGCATAAAGCATGGCATCACGCAGTTTGGGATGGATTGGATTACTTGGATGCTTTGTCGTATCTATTTCTGTCTCAAATTTTGTCACAATAGAATTGAAATAGCTTAGTGTGAGCATTGGATTCTTGTCATTCTGAGCTACAAATCAAAAGTTATATAGACGATTTAGTGTAGACATGTTACGTTGATCGGCCAGTAAAAATTATAATTCTAAACTAATCATTGATGCTCATTGAGTAAACTATTATAAATGAAGAATAATGTATAGCATCACGTAGTTTGGGATGGACTGGATTACTTGGACGTTTTGTCTTATCTATTTATTTTTCAAATTTTCTCACAATATAGAAAATTGAGTTAGATTAAAGTGGGGATTGGTTTCGTTTTATTCTCAGCTCTAAATCAAAAGTTACGGACGATTTAGTGTGGACATGTCAAGTTGATCGGCCAGTTAATATGATTATTCTAAACTGATCATTGGTTTTCATTGAATAAAGGCTTATAAATGAAGCATAATGCTTGGCATCAAGCAGTTTCAGATAGATTGGACTACTTAGACGCTTTTCCGTATCTAGTTATGTCTCAAATTTTGCCACAATATAGAAAATTGAACTAGTTTAATGTGGGCATTGAATTCGTGTCATTTTAATATACAAATCAAAAGTTATGGAGGATTTAGGGCAAACATGTCAAGTTGATCGGCCAGTTAAAAGGATTATTCTAAACTGATCATTGGTGCTCATTGATTAAACGCTTATAAATGAAGAATAATAGATGGCCTCACACAATTTTTCATTGACTGGATTACTTGAACGCTTTATCGTATCTATTTATTTCCCAAATTTTTTTCACAAATATACAAAATTGAGCTAGCTTAACATGGGCATTGGATTCGTTTCATTTTGAGCTCTAAATCAAAAGTTACGGACCATTTAGTGCGGATATGTCAAGTTGATCGGCCAGTTAACGTGATCATTCTAAACTAATCATTGGTGCTCATTGAGTAAATGCTTATAAATGGAGCATAATGCATGGTATCACACAGTTTTAGATAGATTGGATTACTTCAGTGCTTTGACGTATCTATTTCGGTCTTTAATTTTGTCACAATATAGAAATTTTGAGCTAGCTTAAAGTGGGCATTGGATTCGTCTCATTCTGAGCTCTAAATAAAAATTTATGCACAATTTAGTTCATACATGTCAAGGTGATCGGCCAGCTAAAGTGATCATTCTAAAATGATCATTGGTGCTCATGAGAAAAAGCTTATAAATGGAGCATAATGCATGGCATCACACAGATTTGGATAGATTGGATTAGTTGTACGCTTTGTCCTATCTATTTTTGTATAAAATTTTGTTACACTATAGAGAATAGAGCTAGCTTATCGTAGGTATTGGATTCTTGTGTGTCTGAGCTATAAATCAAAAGTTACAGACGATTTAGTGTAGATATATCAAGTTGAACGGCAAGTTAAAATCATCATTCTAAATTGATCATTGCTGCTCATTAAGTAAAGGCTTATTAATGAAGCATAAAGCATGTCATCAAGTAGTTTGGATAGATTGGATTACTTGGACAGTTTGACTTCTCTATTTCTGTCTCAAATTTTTTCAAAATATAGAAACTTGAGCTACCTTAAAGTGGGGATTGGATTCGTGTCATTCTGAGCTCTAAGTCAAAAGTTACGGACGATTTATTGTGCACATGTGAAGTTGATTGGCAAGTTAATATGATTACTCTAAACTGATCATTGGTGTTCATTGAGCAAAAGCTTATGAATGAAAAATAATGCATGGCATCACCCAGTTCGGGATGGATTGGATTGCTTGGATGCTTGGTTATATCTATTTCTGTCTCAAGTTTTGTCAAAATATAAAAAATTGAACTAGCTTAACGTGGGCATTGGATTCGTATCATTCTGAAATCTAAATCAAAAGTTACGGAAGATTTAGTGCGGACAAGTCAAGTTGAGTGGCCAGTTAAATTGATCATTGTAAACAGATCATTGCTGCTCGTTAAGTAAAGGCTTATAAATGAAGCATAAAGCATGGCATCAAGTACTTTGGATAGATTGGATTACATGGACACTTTTAAGTCTTTATTTCTGTCTCAAATTTTGTCAAAATATAGAAACTTGACCTTGCTTAATGGGGGCATTGGATTCGTGTCATTTTGAGCTCTAAGTCAAAAGTTATGGACGATTTTTGTCAACATGTAAAGTTGGTCGGCCAGTTAATATGATTATTCTAAACTGATCATTGCTCCTCATTGAGCAAAAGCTTATAAATGAAATATAATGCATGGCATCACGCTGTTTGGGATGGATTTAATTGCGTGAATGCTTTGTCGTATCTATTTATTTTTTAAATTTTGTCAAAATATAAAAAATTGAACAAGCTTAAAGTGGGGATTGGATTTGTTTCATTATAAGCTCTATCAAAAGGTACGGACTATTTAGTGTGGACATGTCAAGTTGATCGGCGAGTTAATATGATTATTCTAAACTGATCACTGGTGCTCATTGAGTAAAGACTTATAAATGAGGCATAGTGCATCGCATCATGCAGTTTCAAATATATTGGATTACCTTGATGAATTTTCATATCTAGTTCTGTCTCAAATTGTGCACAATTTAGAACATTGACCTAGCTTAAAGTGGGGATTGGATTCGTTTCACTCAGACCTCTAAATCAAAAGTTACAAACTAATTAGTGTGTACATATCAAGTTGATCGGCCAGTTAATATGATTATTCTAAACTGATCATTGGTGCTCATTGAGTAAACGCTTATAGATGAAGAATAATGCATGCCATCTCGCAGTTTGGGATTGACTGGATTATCTGAACGCTTTTTCGTATCTATTTATTTCTCATATTTTTCACAGTATAGAAATTTGTGCTAGCTTAACATGGGTATTAGATTCCTGTCATTCTACGCTCTGAATCAAAAGTTACGGATGATTTACAGTGGACATGTCAAGTTGAGCGACCAGTTAAAATGATCATTCTAAACTAATCATTGGTGCTCATTGAGTAAATGCTTATAAATCGAGCATAATGCATGGCATCAAAGAGTTTTGGATAGATTGGATTACTTGGACGCTTTGTAGTATCTATTTATGTCTCAAATTATGTTAAACTATAGAAATTTGAGCTAGCATAACGTGGGCAATTGATTCATGTTATTCTGAGCTATAAATCAAAAGTTAGGGACGAGATAATGCATATATGTCAAGTTGATTGGTCAGTTAAAATGATCATTCTAAACTGATCATTGGTGCTCATTGAGTAAAAACTTATAAATGAAAAATAATGCATGGCACCACGCAGTTTGGGATGGACTGGATTTCTTGGACGCTTTGTCATATCTATTTCTGACTATAATTTTGTCCCAATATTGAAATTTTGAGCTAGCTTAAAATGGGCATAGGATTCGTGTCATTTAGAGGTCTAAATCAAAAGTTATGGACGATTTAGTCTGGACATGTCAAGTTGATCGGCCAGATAATATGATTATTCTAAACTGATCATTTGTGCTCATTGAGCAAAAGCTTATAAATTAAAAATAATGCATGGCGTCACGAAGTCTAGGATGGACTGGATTACTTGTAGGCTTTGTCTTATCTATTTATTTCTCAAATTTTGTTGCAATATAGAAAATTGAGTTAGCTTAAAGTGGAATTGGATTCGTTTCGTTCTGAGCTCTAAATCAAAAGTTACGGACTATTTAGTGTGGACATGTCAAATTGATCAGACAGTTACTATGATTATTCTAAACTGATTATTGGTGCTCATTAAGTAAAGACTTATAAATGAGGCATAATGCATCGCATCACACAGTTTCAGATAGTTATGATAACTTGGACGCTTTTTCGTATCTAGTTTTGTCTCAAATTTTTCCACAATATAGAAAACTGAACTAGCTTAATGTGGGGATGGGATTCGTTTCGTTCTGAGCTCTAAATCAAAAGTTATGGACTATTTAGGGTGGACATCTCAAGTTTATCGGCCAGTTAATATGATTATTTTAAATTGCTCATTAGTGCTCATTGAGTAAAGACTTATAAATGAGGCATAATGCATTGCATCATGCAATTTAAGATTGATTGGATTACTTGTACGCTTTGTCGTATCTATTTCAGTCTCAAATTTGTCACAATATAGAAATTTTGAGGTAGCTTAAAGTGGGCATTGGATTCGCGTCATTCAGAGCTCTAAATCAAAAGTTACGGAAGATTTAGTGTGGACATGTCAAGTTGATCGGCCAGTTAAAGTGATCATTCCAAACTTATCATTGGTGCTCATGAGTAAAGACTAATAAATGGAGCATAATGCATGGCATCACAATGTTTTGGATAGATTGGATTATTTGGACGCTTTGTCGTATCTATTTTGGTATCAAACTTTGTTACACTATAGAAAATTGAGATAGCTTAACGTGGGCATTGGATTCGTGTGTTTCTGAGCTCTAAATCAAAAGTTACAGACGATTTAGTGTAGAAATGTCAAGTTGATTGGCGAGTTAAAATGAACATTCTAAACTGATCATTGGTGCTCATGAAGTAAAGGTTTATAAATGAAGCATAAAGCATGGCATCAAGTAGTATGTATGGATTAGATTACTTGGATGCTTTGTCATATCTATTTATATCTCAAATTTTGTCACAATATAGAAAATTGAACTAGATTAATGTTGGGCATTGGATTCATGTCATTCTGAGCTACAAATCAAAAGTTATGGACGATTTAGTGGAGACATGTCAAGTTGATCGGCCAATTAAAATGATCATTTGAAAGTGATCATTGGTGCTCATTCAGTAAATGCTTATAAATGAAGAATAATGCATGGCATCACACAGTTAGGGATGAACTGGATTACTTAGATGCTTTGTCGTATCTATTTTTGTCTCAAATTTTGTCACAATAAAGAAAATTGAACTAGCTTAATGTGGGCATTGGATTCATGTCATTTTGAGTTACAAATCAAAAGTTATGGACGATTTAGTGGAGACATGCCAAGTTGAGTGGCCAGTTAAAGTGACCATTATAAATAGATCTTCGGTGCTCATTAAGAAAAGGCTTATAAATGAAGCATAAAGCATGGCATCAAGTAGTTTGGATAGACTGGATTACTTGGACACTTTGTCGTCTCTATTTCTGTCTCAAATTTTGTCAAAATATAGAAAATTGAGCTTGTTTAATGTGGGCATTGGATTCGTATCATTCTCAACTCTAAGTAAAAAGTTATGGACGATTTAGTGCGGACAAGTTAAGTTGAGTGGCAAGTTAAAATTATCATTTTAAACTGATCATTGGTTCTCATTGATTAAACACTTATAAATGAAGAATAATGCATGGCATCACACAGTTTGGAATGGACTGGATAACTTGGACGCTTTGTCGTATCTATTTCTGTTTCAAATTTTTTTCACAATGTAGAAAATTGAGCTAGCTTAACGTGGGCATATGATTCGTGTCATTCTGAGCTCTAAATCAAAAAGTTACGGACGATTTAGTGCGATCATGTCAAGTTGATTGGCCAGTTAAAATGATTATTCTAGACTGATCATTGGTGCTCATTGATTAAATTCTTATAAATGAAGAATAATGGATGGCATCACGCAATTTTTGATAGACTGGATTACTTGAACGCTTTTTCATATCTATTTATTTCTCACATTTTGTCACAATATAAAAAAATTGAGCTAGCTTACCGTGGGCATTGGATTCGTGTCATTTTTGAGCTCTAAATCAAATGTTATAGACCACTTAGTGCGGATATGTCAAGTTTATCGGCCAGTTAACGTGATCATTCTAAAGTAATCATTGGTGCTCATTGAGTAAATGCTTATAAGTGGAGCATAATGCATGGCATCACACAGTTTTGGGTAGATTGGATCACTTCACTACTTTTCCGTATCTATTTCTGTCTCAAATTTTATTACACTATAGAAATTTGAGCTAGCTTAACGTGGGAAATTGATTCGTATCATTCTGAACTATAAATCAAAAGTTATGGATGATATAGTGCAGACATGTCAAGTTGATCGGCAAGTTAAAATGATCATTCTAAACTGTTCGTTGGTGCTCATTGAGTAAAACCTTATAAATGAAGAATAATGCATGGCATAACACATTTTGGGATGGATTGGATTACTTGGACGCATTGTCGTATCTATTTCGGTTTTAAATTTTGTCACAATATCAAAATTCTGAGCTAGCTTTAAGTTGGCATTGGATTTGTGTTATTCTTAGCTCTAAATCAAAAGTTACAGACGATTTAGTGCAGACATGTCAAGGTGATCGGCCAGTTAAAGTGATCATTCCAAAATGATCATTGGTGCTCATGAGTAATGGCTTATAAATGGAGCATAATGCATGGCATCACATAGTTTTGGATAGATTGGATTAGTTGGAAGCTTTGTCGTATCTATTATTTTATCAAATTTTGTTACACTATAGAGAATTGAGCTAGCTTATCGTAGGTATTGGATTCTTGTGTTTTTGAACTCTAAATCAAAAGTTACAGACAATTTAGTGTAGACATGTCAAGTTGATCGGCGAGTTAAAATGATCATTCTAAATTGATCATTGGTGCTCATTAAGTAAAGGCTTATAAATGAAGCATAAAGCATGGCATCAAGTAGTTTGGATAGATTGGATTACTTGGACAGTGTGACTTCTCTATTTCTGTCTCAAATTTTTTCAAAATTTAGAAAATTGAGGTACCTTAAAGTGGGTATTGGATTTGTGTCATTCTGAGCTCTAAGTCAAAAGTTACGGACGATTTAATGTGCACATGTCAAGTTGATTGGCCAGTTAATATGATTATTCTAAACTTATCATTGGTGTTCATTGAGCAAAAGCTTATAAATGAAAAATAATGTATGGCATCATGCAGTTCGAGATGGATTGGATTGCTTGGATGCTTGGTTATATCTATTTATGTCTCAAGTTTTGTCAAAATATAGAAAATTGAGCTAGCTTAATGTGGGCATTGGATTCATATAATTATGAAATCTAAATGAAAAGTTACGGATGATTTAGTGCAGACATGTCAAGTTGAGTGGCCAGTTAAAGTGATCATTCTAAAGGATATTGCTGCTTATTAAGAAAGGCTTATAAATGAAGCATAAAGCATGGCATCAAGTACTTTGGATAGATTGGATTACTTGGACACTTTTAAGTCTCTATTTCTGTCTCAAATTTTGTTAAAATATAGAAACTTGACCTTGCTTAACGGGGGCATTGGATTCGTGTCATTCTATGCTCTAAGTCAAAAGTTAGGGACAATTTTGTGTGAACATGTCAAGTTGGTCGACCAGTTAATATGATTATTCTAAACTGATCATTGGTGCTCATTGAGCAAAAGCTTATGAAGGCAAAATAATGCATGGCATCACGCTTTTTGGGATGGATTGGATTGCATGGATGCTTTGTTGCATCTATTTATTTCTCAAATTTTGTCACAATGTAGAAAATTGAACTAGCTTAAAGTGGGGATTTGATTCCTTTCATTATGAGCTCTAAATCAAAAGTTATGGGCTATTTAGTGTGGACATGTCAAGTTGATCGGCAAGTTAATATGATCATTCTAAATTGATCATTGGTGCTCATTGAGTAAAAACTTATAAATGAGGCATACTTCATCGCATCACGCAGTTTCAGATAGATTGGATTACCTTGATGGTTTTTCATATCTAGCTCTGTCTCAAATTTTGCCACAATATAGAAAATTGAGCTAGCTTAAAGTGGGGATAGGATTCGTTACATTCAGAGCTCTATATCAAAAATTACGAACTATTTAGTGTGGACATGTCAAGTTGATCGGCCAGTTAATATGATTATTCTAAACTGATCATTAGTTCTAATTGAGTAAACGCTTATAAATGAAGAATAATGCATGGCATCTCACAGTTGGGATGGACTGGATTACCTGAACGCTTCGTCGTATCTATTTATTTATCATATTTTGTCAAAATATAGAAAAATATGCAAGATTAACATGGGCATTGGATTCGTGTCATTCTGAGCTCTAAATGAAAAGTTACGGGCGATTTACAGCGGACATGTCAAGTTGATCGGGCAGTTAAAGTGATCATTCTAAACTAATCATTGGTGCTCATTGTGTAAATGCTTATAAATCGAGCATAATGCATGGCATCAAACAGTTTTGGATAGATTGGATTACTTGGACGTTTTGTATTATCTATTTATGTCTTAAATTATGTTAAACTATAGAAATTTGAGGTAGCATAACGTGGGAAATTGATTCGTGTTATTCTGAGCTATAAATCAAAAGTTATGGACGATATAGTGCAGACATGTCAAGTTGATTGGCCAGTTAAAGTGATCATTCTAAACTGATCGCTAGTACTCATTGAGAAAAAGCTTATAAATGAAGAATATTGCATGGCATCACGCAGTTTGGGATAGACTGGATTACTTGGACACTTTGTCGTAACAATTTCGGCCTCAAATTTTGCCACAATATAGAAATTTTGAGCTAGCTTAAAGTGGGTTTTCGATTCATGTCATTTTGTGCTCTTGATCACAAGTTACAGATGATTTAGTGTGGTATCTCAAGTTGGTCGGCCCGTTAATATGATTATTCTAAACTGATCATTGGTGCTCATTGACAAAAAGCTTATAAATGAAAAATAATTCACGACATCACGCAGTTTGGGATGGATTGGATTACTTAGATGCTTTTTCATATCTATTTCTATCTCAAATTTTGTCACAATATAGAAAACTGAACTAACTTAACGTTGGCATTGTATTCGTGTCATTCTGAACTACAAATCAAAAGTTATGGGCGATTTAGTGCAGACATGTCATGTTGATCAACCAGTTAAAATGATCATTCTAAACTGATCATTGGTGCTCATTGAGTAAAAACTTATAAATGAAGAATAATGCATTGCATCACGCAGTTTCATATGTACTGGATTACTTGAACACAATATAGAAAGTTGAGCTAGCTTAACATGGGCATTCGATTCGGCTCATTCTGAGCTCTAAATCAAAAGTTACGTACGATTTAGTGTGGACATGTCAAGTTGATCGGCTAGTTAATATAATTATTCTAAACTGATCATTGGTGGTCATTGAGTAAAGGCTTATAAATGAAGCATAATGCATGGCATCACGCAGTTTCAGATAGATTGGATTACTTGGACTTTTTTTGTATTTAGTTTTGTCTAAAATTTTGCCATAATATAGAAATTTGAACTAGCTTAATGTGGGCATTGGATTCATCTCATTCTAAGATACAAATCAAAAGTTATGGGCGATTTAGTGTAGACATGTCAAGTTGATCGGCCAGTTAAAATGATCATTCTAAAGTGATCGTTTGGCTCATTGAGTAAAAGCTTATAAATGAATAATAATGATGGCATCACGCAGTTTGGGATGAATTGATTATTTGAATGCTTTGTCATATCTATTTATTTCTCAATTTTCTCATAATATAGAAAATTGAGCTATCTTAACATGGGCATTGGATTCGTCTCATTCGGATCTCTAAATCAAAAGTTATAGATGATTTACTTCGGATATGTCAAGTTGATCGGCCAAATAAAGTGATAATTCTAAACTAATCGTTGGTGCTCATTGAGTAAATGCTTATAAATGGAGCATAATGCATGGCATCACACAATTTTGGATTCATTGGATTACTTGAATGCTTTGTCGTATCTATTTCTATCTCAAATTTTGTTTCACAATAGAAATTAGAGCTACCATAACGTGGGCAATTGATTTGTGTCATTCTGAGGTATAAATAAAAAAATATGGATGATATAATACAGACATGTCAAGTTGATTGGCCAGTTAAAATGATCATTCTAAGCTAATCGTTGGTGCTCATTGAGTAAAAACTTATAAATGAAGAATAATGCATGGCATCACGCTGTTTGGGATGGACTGGATTTCTTGGATGCTTTGTTGTATCTGTTTCGGTCTCAAATTTGTTCACAATATTGAAATTTTGAGCTAGCTTAAAATGGGTATTGGATTCATGTCATTCAGAGGTTTAAATCAAAAGTTACGGACGATTTAGTTTGGAAATGTCAAGTTGATCGGCCAGGTAATATGATTATTCTAAACAGATCATTGGTGCTCATTGAGTAAAAGCTTATAAATTAAAAATAATGCATGGCATCACGCAGTTTGGGATGGATTGGATTTCTTGGATGCTTTTTCGTATCTATTTCTATCTCAATTTTTTTCACAATATAGAAAGTTGAACTAGCTTAATGTGGGCATTGGATTCGTGTCATTCGGAGCTACAAATCAAAAGTTATGGACTATTTAATGCAAACATGTCAAGTTGATCGGCCAGTTATAATGATCATTCTATACTGATCATTGGTGCTCATTGAGTAAACGCTTATAAATAAAGAATAATGCATAGCGTCACGTAGTGTGGGATGGACTGGATTACTTGAACACTTTGTCGTATCTATTTCTTTCTCAAATTTTGTCACAATATAGAAAATTGAGCTAGTTTAAAAGTGGGAATTAGATTTGTTTCATTCTGAGCTCTAAATCAAAAGTTACAGACTATTTAGTGTGGATATGTCAAGTTGATCGGCCAGTTAATATGATTAGTTTAAACTGATTATTGGTGCTCATTGAGTAAGGACTTATAAATGAGGCGTAATGTATCGCATCATGCAGTATCAGATAGTTATGATTACTTGGACGCTTTTTCGTATCTAGTTGTGTCTCAAATTTTGTAACAATATAGAAATTTGATTTAGCTTTAAGTGGGCATTGGATTCTTGTCATTCAGATCTCTGAATCAAAAATGATCGGCCAGTTAAAGTGATCATTCCAAACTTATCATTGGTGCTCATGAGTAAAGGCTTATAAATGGATCATAATGCATGGCATCACAATTTTTTTGGATAAACTGGATTACTTGGACGCTTTGTCGTAACTTTTTCGGTATCAAATTTTGTTACACTATAGGAAATTGAGATAGCTTAACGTGGGCATTGGATTCGTGTGCTTCTGAGCTCTAAATCAAAAGTTCCTGACGATTTAGTGTGGACATGTCAAGTAGATCGGCCGGTTAATATGATTATTCTAAACTGACCATTGGTGCTCACTGAATAAAAGCTTATAAATGAAAAATAATGCATGGCATCACGCAGTTTGGTCTAGATTGGATTACTGTGACGATTTGACATATCTACTTATGTCTCCAATTTTGTCCCAATATAGAAAATTGAACAAGATTAATGTGGAGCATTGGATTCATGTCATTATGAGCTACAAATCAAAAGTTATGGACGATTTAGTGGAGACATGTCAAGTTGATTGGTCAAGTTGATCGGCCAATTAAAATGATCATTCGAAACTGATCATTGGTGCTCATTGAATAAACGCTTATAAATTAAGAATAATGCATGGCGTCACAAAGTTTGGGATGGACTGGACAACTTGGATGCTTTGTCATATCTATTTTTGCCTCAAATTTTGTCACAATATAGAAAATTGAACTAGCTTAATATGGGCATTGGATTCATGTCATTTTGAGCTACAAATCAAAAGTTATGGACGATTTAGTGGAGACATGCCAAGTTGAGTGCCCAGTTAAAGTGATCATTATAAATGTATCATCAGTGCTCATTAAGTAAAGGCTTATAAATGAAACATAAAGCATGGCATCAAGTAATTTGGATAGACTGGATTACTTGGACACTTTGTCGTCTCTATTTTTGTCTCAAATTTTGTCAAAATATAGAAAATTGAGCTTGCTTAATGTGGGCACTGGATTCGTGTCATTCTGAACTCTAAATAAAAAGTTACGGACGATTTAGTGCAGACATGTCAAGTTGAGTGGCAAGTTAAAATTATCATTTTAAACTGGTCATTGGTGCTGATTGAGTAAACGCTTATAAATGAAGAATAATGCATGGCATCACGCAGTTTTGGATGGACTGGATAACTTGGACGCTTTGTCGTATTTATTTCTATCTGAAATTTTGTCACAATATAGAAATTTGAGCTTGCTTAACGTGGGCATTGGATTCATGTCATTTTGAGCTCAAAATCAAAAGTATGGGGTGATTTAATGTGGATATGTCAAGTTGGCCGGCCAGTTAATATAATTATTCTAAACTGATCATTGGTGCTCATTGAGTAAAATCTTATAAATGAAAAATAATGCATGGCATCACATAGTTTGGGATGGATTGGATTACTTGGACGCTTTTTCATATCTATTTCTGTCTCAAATTTTGACACAATATAGAAAATGGAACTAGCTTAATGTGGGCATTGGATTCATGTCATTCTGAGCTACAAATCAAAAGTTATGGATGATTTAGTGCATACATGTCAAGTTGATCGGTAAGTTAAAATGATTATTCTTAACTGATTGTTGGTGCTCGTTGAGTAAAAGCTTATAAATGAAGAATAATGCATGGCATCACGCAGTTTTGTTTGTACTAGAGTACTTGGACACTTTGTCGTATCTATTTCTGTCTCAAATTTTGTCACAATATAGAAAATTGAGCTAGCTTAAAGTGGTCATTGGATTCGTGTATTTTGAGCTCTAAATCAAAAGTTATGGACAATTTGGTGCGTACATGTCAAGTTGATCCGCCAGTTAAACTAATCATTCTATACTAATCATTGGTGCCCATTAAGTAAAGGATTATAAATGAAGTATAATGCATGACATCACACAGTTTGGATAGATTGGATTACTTGGATGCTTTGCCATATCTAGTTCTGTCTCATATTTTGGTACACCATAGAAAATTGAGCTAGCTTAACGTGGGCTTTGGATTGGTGTGTTTCTGAGCTCTAAATCAAAAGTTACGGACGATTTAGTACGAACATGTCAAGTTGATTTGGCGAATTAAAATGATAATTCTAAACTGATCATTGGTGCTCATTGAGTAGAGACTTATAAATGAAGCATAATACATGGTATCACACATTTTTGGATAGATTGGATTACTTGGATGCCTTGTTGTATCTAGTTCTGTTTCAAGTTTTATCACAATATATAAAACTGAACTAACTTAATGTGGGCATTGGATTCGTGTCATTCTGAGTTATAAATCAAAAGTTATGGACAATTTAGTGCTGACATGACAAGTTGATCGGCCAATTAAAATGATCATTTTAAACTGATCATTGGTGCTCATTGAGTAGAAGCTTATAAATGAAAAATACTTTATGGCATCACGCATTTTGGGATTGATTGGATTATTTGGACGCATTGTCGTATCTATTTCTGTCTCAGATTTTGTCACAATATAGAAAATTGAGCTAGCTTAAGTGGGTATTGGATTTGTGTCACTCTGAGCTCTAAATCAAAAGTTACAGACGATTTAGTGCGGACATTTCAAGTTGGTCGTGTAGTTAAAGTGATCATTCTAAACTGATCATTGTTGCTCATTAAGTAAAGGCTTATAAATGAAGCATAAAGCATGGCATCACGGAATTTGGGATATATTGGATCACTTGGACGCTTTGTCGTCTCTACTTCAGTCTCAATTTTTGTCAAAATATAGAAAATGTATGTAGCTTAACGTGGGCATTGGATTCGTGTGTTTCAAAGCTTTAAATTACAAGTTATGGACAATTTAGTGCGGACATGTCAAGTTGATCAGCTAGTTTATATGATTATTCTAAACTGATCATTGGTTCTGATTGATTAGAAACTAATAAATGAAGCATAATGCACGACATCACACAGTTTTGGAGAGATTGGATTGGTTAGACGCTTTGTCGTATCTATTTATGTCTCAACTTTTGTCAAAATATAGAAAATTGAGCTAGCTTAACGTGGGCATTGGATTCATGTTATTCTGAGCTCTAAATCAAACGTTGTGGTAGACCGTAGTAACCGGTGACATAAAATTTTAATCGCCACTAAATTTTAGCGTTGCGGTCAAAAAATTGTGATTGAACCCATAAATGACAAAAATACCCCTATTTCTAATGATAATTACATATAAAAACCTAACCCTAAATTTGTTTTCTTATTCTTTCGCAGCACACTTTCGCCGCACACCCGTAAAGGGAGAACGCAAATTCCCCTTTTTGCTCTCACGTTTTCGTTTCTCCCTGAAGATTTGTTTGGTTTTGGTTATCTGGGGAAAACGAAGCAAGACAAAGGAAGTCAAACTCCGCCGTTTTGAAGGTGACTTTGTAGTCTTGTTGATTTCGCCTTTTCTGAGTTAATTTTTCAAGGTGTTTCTTTAGAGTTTACGTGTGAATCATATGTTGGAAAGAGATTCTACTAGAGGCATTCACTATGCTGACTCCACATGATTTTGAGCAACTGATTTAAATGCATCTCAAAATAGGGGTGCCGAAAAGCATACTTGTGAAATGGAGAAGATGAAAGAGATCAGTTTTTTGTGTTTCCGTTAAATGGTTTAGTCTGTGTGGCATTAAACAAGGCAAAGGGTAACATTTTGATTAAGTAATGGTTTCGGGGTGTTTTCACTAAGATCACTTTTGGTGATTCTATTTCTCACCTTACCCTGTAAAATGGATAGATTTGTTACATGATTGAAGATGATGAGCCCTGAGCAGCGTTTAAAATGATTTTGCTTAAGTTTAAGTAATATATGATTGCTTGTGAAATCGAAGTGAATTGTGAACTTGACGGTAGATATTTGAGCCTTGCTTGGTTAGTAGCTGAACTGAAAAAAATAGATAAAGAGTGAACTTTGGATCTGTGTTTCTGAGTAGTCTTTGAATCTTGGGGTTGCTCGTGTGCTTTTGAAATGCAACTCAATTGTGAACGGGGCTGCGTAAGCACAAGTCTATTTCAATGTAGTGAACTGAAAGAACTTGAAAAAGAGTAACATGTGGATCTGTGTTTCTGAGTTTGAAATTTCAGGTTGTTATGCATTGGGAGCTTCTCGTTGAATCCCAAACAAACAAAAAAGTTACGTTTATTTGGGGGTAGTAACTTTGCGTGGTTGTAGGTTTGTTTTGTTTGTATTTGGCATTGAGTGGAACTTCCTTGTAAGGGTGTTGGCATAAGTTGATTATTCCCAAGTTTTGTGTTTTTTTCGTATCAACTTTATTCTCTAGTTCTATAGCATTTCATCAGTAACACTAAACTTTTTTTAGATAGATTTTAAGAAGGTATCATGGTTGAATCATTAGTTTAAGTAATAGCCAATGTAGATGCTTACTCTTCTTGGAGAATTTGTGAGTTTCATTGGGTAGTTAATGATTCGTAGTGGGATTCTTAGTGGGATTCGTAGTGGGATGTGTTGAATTTGTGAGAATTTGTGAGTATTTTTGAGAAACTTTTAATATTAATGTCAATGTATAAAAACTGAGCTAAATTGTTTTTAATCAACATCTTTTCTAGTTATAAGTTTTGAATTTTCTCCAGATCAACAGCTTATGGAGGTGGGTAAAATAAGTTTTGCAGTTTTGTGCAGTTTTCTTTTTGTAGTTTGCTGCAATTTTCTTTTTGGAAGATGGATGCAATTTTGAATGCAATTTTCTGGGGTTTGTCTTCTCTTTAACCATATTTTCTTTTTTTTGCAGTAGCTTTAAAGGATAAAAACATCAATCAAATCCTCAATTTAAGATGGCTATTGATGTAAGTAAATTATAGGTTATTTATTGGCTGATTTGTAGCTAATTTTATATATTTTTTTTAGAATTGGACCGATGAAGATTGTCGGTACTTTTTTCAACTTTATACGGATGAGAAAAGAAAAGAAAACAAACCCAAACTTGGAATGAATCAAACTAGGAAAGAATCCATTATCAAGAAGTTTGAGGAGAGATTTGGGAACCGACTCCTCCAATGGAAACATTTCAAAAACAAGTACGATACTAGTAAAAACGTATAAGCTAAATTCAAGAAGTTAACTCACAATAAAATGGGACTTGGATATGATGTTATAGGAAGAATAAACATGTCAGCTGATTAGTGGGAGGAATGTATAAAGGTACTTTCTATTGAATAATAGCTTTTTAAGTTTTTTGTATAGAATTAATAATCAAATTTGTTAATTGTAATATGTACGTATCTTTGCTCATATACAATATCTTTGTTTCTATTATAGGAATGGCCTGAAGCTAGAAAATACAAAAACAAATTGATTCCCAATCTGCATGTGTTTGAAGAGGAGTTTGGTACTATAGTAATAACTGGAGCAGAAGTATGGAGCGCTCCGCAAGGTGAAGCTAGTTTAAATTCTGGAATGGATGGAGATAATGAAGATGAAGGTGACTCTATTGATATAGATATGCGGCAGAGCCACAAACCCAAGCTGGAAGTTCAAAAACAAAAAGAAAGCGCAAAGAGAAAGATGTAGTTATAAAGACTTGTGTTGAATGCAATGAAGTTATAGAGAATAAGAACAAAATAGTAGAACAAGCGTGAGTATGCTTCTAGCGTTGAACGTGTAGTTGAGATACTTAATGAATTGCCTGGAGTGAGGAAGTGGTCTCCATTTCACCGAGCATCGATTGACCATCTTTTAGATGATACAGCGAATCGCCAAGGCTTTGTAGCGTTTTCTAGTGCTGAAGATAAGATCAACTATTTGGAGCATAGGACCGGGAGAAAACTTGATGGTTAGCGTTTGTTTATGTTTTTATGGTCTAATATTTTAGCTTAAGTACTATGATGATAAAATTAACTTTTTAACTGCTATGAACTTTTTAATATTTTGGATTATGATTTCAGTTTATATATATAATTTGGTATATAACTGCACATGTCTTTTGGTTTACAATTATGTTTTAGCCTTATATAATTTTTGTATTCTCAATATATTTTTCAGATGGTTAGAAGATGGATATTGGATGATGATGATGAATTTGGTTTGCTTGGTGTGCTTAGTAGTGAGAGATTGAGTCATAGAACAGATCGAGGAGCAGGATGGCCTCATGTTCAACAGCTTATGCATGGATCAGATCAACAATGCTATGATATTATTCGAATGAATGAAAAAACATTTGAAGAGTTATGTAAGATGCTAAATAGGAAATATGGTTTACAAGAGTCTGAAAATGTCTACATTGAAGAATATATCGCCATGTTTCTTTAGGTGGTTGGTCAAGACAAAACAATGCGGCTTATAGCTAAAAGATATCAACGGTCATTGGATACAGTGAAAAGAAAACTTGATGATGTTTTGAGTGTTCTTCTCAAGTTTGCAGCGGATACACTAAAACCAGAAGAAGGTGAGTTTACAAGAGTAAACCCTGTTTTAAGGAATGATGATCGATATTGGCCATCTTTTAAAGATTGTATTGGAGCACTTGATAGAACTCATGTCCTAGTTCACCCTCCTAGTCGAACTGCAGAAGCATATAGAGGTAGAAACATACAATGAATGTTCTTGTTGTATGTAACTTTGATATGAAGTTCATATACGCATATGTCGGTGTACCTGGTAGAGCACATGATACAAAGGTATTGACTCATTGTGCGAAAAATGAACCTTCATTTGCACAACCGCCAAATGGAAAGTACTATCTAGTTGACTCTGGATATCCTAATAGGACAGGGTATCTTGGTCCGTATCGTAGGATTCGATATCATCTAGGTCAATTTGTCAGAGGAGGACCACCGACAAACACACGAGAACTATTCAATCAAAAACATTCAAGTTTGAGATCAGTGATTGAGCGGACATTTGGAGTATGGAAAGCAAAATGGAGGATTTTAGATCGTAAGCATCCGAAGTATGGTTTGACTAAGTGGATTAAGCTTGTAACAGCAATGACATCACTACACAATTTCATTCGGGATTCACACCGAGAGGATTACGATTTTGCATAGTGGCAAAACAGAGAAGAATATCATGCTCATGGTGATGGAGAAGAAGAAGGAGAAGAAGGTGATGGTGATAATGTATATGGTGAGCATATTCCATATGAGCCGACCAGTGATAGACAATGGAAATTATGCGTGACAACATCACGAATGAATATGGTAGAAGATGTCGACTACCATATTAAATTTTTTAGTTAAGAATTTGATGTATTATTTTTATTTATTTTAGTTGAATACATAACTTCGATGAATTATTTTTATTTTATTTATTTAAAAAAGTTATTTTATTATTTTTAATTTATTTATGATTTTATTATTAACTATATAACTATATTTAACTAAAAATGTATTATTATGATTGTTAACAAAAAAAAACTTTATTGTACAAATTTATAAAGATATAATTATATAAAATTATGAAAAATAATTTTACAAATTTAAAAAAATTGAAATATAAGTTAGTTAAAAATTATCGCTACAGCAACAAAACGAACAAATTTGCGGTCAAACGCGGCGATCAACCGCGCGACTTTCAAACGAACAAACGTGCGGCGACAATTTGCGAGCAACCATGCATTTGCCAAACAAACAAACCTGCGGCGACAACCTGCGATCAACCGCGTGATTCCCAAACGAACAAACCTGCGGCAACAAGCTACTGTCAGACGCTACGGTGATAACCTGCGGCGACAACGAACAACAATAATACAACGTCTAACCGCGGTGTCTGACCATAGGTCGCTGCGGTAGACAAACGAACAGCGCTGATATATAAAATTGAGCTATCTTAAACATGGGCCAATATTCATGTCATTCTAAGCTCTAAATGAAAATTTACGGACGATTTAGTGCGGATGTGTCAAATTGATTGGTCAGTTAAAGTGGTCATTCTAAGCTGATCATTGGTGCTCATTGAGTAAAGGGTTATAAATGAAGCATAATGCATGGCATCATGCAGTTTCAGATAGATTGGATTGCTTGGACGCGTTGTCGTATCTCGTTCTCTTTCAAATTTTGTCACAATATAGAAATTTTAACTAGCTTAATGTGGGAATTGGATTCGTATCATTATTTGCTATAAATCAACATTTATGGATGATTTAGTGCAGACATGTCAAGTTGATCGGCTAGTTAAAATTATAATTTTAAATTGATCATTGGTGCTCAATGAGTAAAAGCTTATAAATTGATCATTGGTGCTCATTGACGCAGTCTTGGATAGACTGGATTATTTGGACGCTTTGTCGTATCTATTTCAGTCTCAAAATTTGTCACAATATAGAAAATTGAGCTAGCTTAACGTGGGCATTGGATTCGTGTCATTCTGAGGTCTAAATCAAAAGTTATAGAAGATTTAGGGAGACGTGTCAAGTTAATTGACGAGTTAAAGTGGTCATTCTAAACTGATCATTGTTGGTCACAGAGTAAAGGCTTATAAATGAAGCATAATGCATCACGCAGTTTGGGATAGATTGGATTACTAGGTTGCTTTTTCTTATCTAGTCCTGTTTCAAATTTTTCACAATATAGAAAATTGAAATAGCTTAATGTGGGCATTGGATTCGTATCATTCTGAGCTATAATCAAAAGTTATGGACGATTTAGTGCAAACATGTCAAGTTGGTCGATTAGTTACAATGATCATTCTAAATTGATCATAGGTGCTCACTGAGTAAATGCTTATAAATGAAAAATAATGCATGGCATCACACAATTTGGTATGGATTGGATTACTTGGATACTTTTTTGTATCTATTTCTATCTCAATTTTTGTAAAAATATAAAAATTGAGCTAGCTTAACGTGAGCACTGGATTCGTGTCATCCTGAGCTCTAACTGGCCAATCATTGGTTCTCATTAAGTAAAGGCTTATAAATGAAGCATAAAGCATTGCATCACGCATTTTTGAATAGATTGGATTACTTGAACGGTTTGTCGTTTCTGTTTCTCTCTCAAATTTTGTCAAAATATAGAAAAATTGAACTAGCTTAATGAGGGTATTGGATTCGTGTCATTATGAGATCTAAATCAAAAGTTACAGACGATTTAGTGTGGACTTGTCAAGTTGATCGGCCAGTTAAAGTGATCGTTGTAAACTGATCATTGGTGCTCATTGAGTAAGAGATTGTAAATGAATCATGATCCATGGTATGATAAAAGTTTTGATAGATTGGATTACTTGGACTCATTTTCGTATTAATTTCTGTCTCAAATTTTGCTACCATATAGAAAATTGAGCTATCTTAGCGTGGGCATTGGATTCGTGTCATTCTGAGCTATAAATCAAAAGTTATGGACGATTTAGGGCATACATGACAAGTTGATCGGCAAGTTAAAATGATCATTTTAAACTAATCATTGGTGCTCATTCAATAAAACCTTATAAATTAAAAATAATGCATGGCATCACGCAGTTTGGGATGGATTGGATTACCTGAACGCTTTTTCGTATCTATTTCTATCTTAAATTTTGTCATATTATAGAAAATCTAGCTAGTTTAACGTGGGTATTGGATTCATATCATTTTAAGTTCTAAATCAAAAGTTACAGATGATTTAGTGCGGACATGTAAAGTTGATCGGCCAATTAAAATGATCCTTCTAAATTGATCATTGGTGCTCATTGAGTTAAAGCTTATAAATTTAGAATAATCCATGGCATCACACAGTTTGGCATGGATTAGATTACTTGTATGCTTTGTCGTATCCAGTTTTGTCTCAAATTTTGTTACAATATAGAAAATAGAACTACCTTAATATGGGTATTGGTTTCGTGTTATTCTGAGCAATAAATCAAAAGTTATGCACGATTTAGTGCAGACATGTTAATTTGAGTGGACAGTTAAAATGATCATTGTAAACTGATCATTGGTGCTCATTAAGTAAACGCTTATAAATGAAGCATAAAGCATGTCAACACGCATTTTGGGATAGTTTGGATTACTTTGACGCTTTGTCGTCTCTATTTCTCTCTCAAATTTTATTAAAATATGGAAAATATAGCTAGGCTAACGTGGGCATTGGATTCGTGTCATTCTGAGCTATAAATAAAAAGTTATGGACAATTTAGTGTGGACATTTCAAGTTGATTGGCCAGTTAATATGATTATTCTAAACTGATCATTGGTGCCCATTAAGTAAATGCTTATAATTGAAAAATAATGCATGGCATCACGCAGTTTGAGATGTATTGGATTACTTGGGCGCTTTGTTGTATCTAATTTTGTCTCAAATATAGAAAATTGAACTAGTTTAATGTAGGCATGGGATTCGTGTCACTCTGATCTCTAAATCAAAAGTTACGGATGATTTAGTGTAGACACTGCATGTTGATCGGCCAGTTAAAGTGATCATTCTAAACTGATCATGGGTGATGATTGAGTAAAGGCTTATAAATGAAGCATAATGCATGACATCACGCAGTTTGGGATAGATTGGATTACTTGGACCATTTTTCGTATCTATTTCTGTCTCAAATTTTGTCATATTATAGAAAATTGAGCTAGGTTAACGTGGGCATTGTATTCGTGTCTTTTTAAGCTCAAAATCAAAAGTTACAGATGATTTAGTGCGGACATGTCAAGTTGAGCAGCCAACTAAAATGATCATTCTAAACTGATCATTTGTGCTCATTGAGTAAAAGCTTATGAATAAAAAATAATGCATGGGATCACGCAGTATGCTCATTAAGTAAAGGTTTATAAATGAAGTATAAAGCATAGCATCACGCATTTTTGGATAGTTTGGATTACTTTGAGCTTTGTCGTCTTTATTTCTATCTCAAATTTTATCAAAATATAGAAAATATAGCTAGGTTAACGTGGGCATTTGATTCGTGTCATTCTGAGATCTAAATCAAAAGTTATAGACGTGTTACTGTTGATATGTTAAGTTGATCGGCGAGTAAAAGTGATCATTCAAAACTCATCATTGGTGCACATTGAGTAAAAGCTTATAAATGAAGAATAATGCATGGCGTCACGTAGTTTGGGATCGATTGGATTACTTGGATGCTGTGTAATATCTATTTCTGTCTCAAATTTTGTCATATTATAGGAAATTGAGCTCGCTTAACGTGGGCATTGGATTCATGTTATTTTAAGCTCTGAATCAAACGTTACGGACGATTTAGTGCGGACATGTCAAGTTGATCGGCCAGTTAAAGTGATGATTCTAAACTGATCGTTGGTGCTCATTGAGTAAAGGATTATAAAAGAAGCATAATCAAAGACATCACACAATTTTAGATAGATTGGATTACTTGGATGCTTCGTCGTATCTATTTATGTCTCAAATTTTGTCACAATAAAGAAAAATCTTGTCATTCTGTGCTATAAATCAAAAGTTATGGATGATTTAGTGCAGACATGTTAAGTTGATTAGCCAGTTAAAATGATCATTCTAAACTGATCATTGGTGCTCATTAAGTAAAGGCTTATAAATGAAGCATAAAGCATGGCATTACTCATTTTGGGATAGTTTGGATTACTTTGACACTTTTTCGTCTCTATTTCCATCTCAAATGTTGTCAAAATATTGAAAATTGAGCTATCTTAACGTGGGCATTGGATTCGTGTCATTCTGACTTTTAAATCAAAAGTTACAAACGATTTAGTGTGGATATGTCAATGATCGGCATGTTAAAGTGATTATTCTAAATTGATCATTGGTGCTCATTCAGTAAAGGCATATAAATGAATCATAATGCATGGCATCACACAGTTTTGGATAGATTGGATTACCTGGACGCATTGTCCTATCTATTTAAGTCTCAAATTTTGTTACCATATAGAAAATTAAGGTAGCTTAACGTGGACATTAGACTCCTGTCATTCTGAGCTCTAAATCAATAGTTGCGTACGATTTAGAGCGGACATGTCAAGTTGATCGGCCAGTTAAAAGGAGCATTCTAAACTGATTATTGTTGCTCACTGAGTGAAAGCTTATAAATGAAGAATAATGCATGGTGTCACGTAGTTTGCGATAGATTGCATTACTTGGACGCGTTGTCGTATCTATTTGTGTCTCAAATTTTGTCACAATATAAAAATTTCAGGTAGCTTAACGTGGGCATTGGATTCGTGTCATTATGAGTTCTAAATCAAAAGTTACGAACGATTTAGTGCGGACATTTCAAGTTGATAGGCCAGTTAAAGTTATGGACGATTTAGTGCGAATATGTCAAGTTGATCAGCCAGTTAATATCATTATTCTGAACTGAACATTGGTGCTCATTGATTCAAGGTTTATAAATGAAGAATAATGCATGACATCACGCAGTTTGGGATAGATTGGATTACTTGGACGCTTTGTCATGTCTATTTCAGTCTCAATTTTTTTCAAAATATAGAAAATTGAGTTAGCTTAACAAAGGCAGTGGATTCTTGTTATTCGGAGCTTTAAAACAAAAGTTAGAGACGATTTAGTGTGAATATGTCAAGTTGATCGGCCAGTTAAAATGATCATTCTAAAATGATCATTGGTGCTTATTAATTAAAGGCTTCTAAATGATGCACAAGGCATCGCATCACGCAGTTTGGGATAGATTTGATTACTTGGATGGGTTGTCGTATCTAGTTTTGTCTCAAATTTTGTCACAATATAGAAAATTGCACTAGCGTAGAGTGGACATTGGATTAGTGTCATTCTGAGATATACATCAAAAGTTACGGACGATTTAGTGCAGACATGTCAAGTTGATTGGCCAGTTAAAACGACCACTATAAACTAATAATTGGTGCTCAAGGAGTAAAAGCTTATAAATGAAGAAAAATGCATGGCGTCACATAGTTTGCGATGGATTGGTTTACTTGGATGCTTTGTCGTATCTATTTCTGTCTCAACGTTTGTCACAATATAGAAAATTGAGCAAGATTAACGTGGCCATTGGATTTGTGTCATTTTGAGCTCTAAATCAAAAGTTACGGACGATTTAGCGCGGACATGTCAAGTTGATAAGCCAGTTAAAGTGATCATTCTAAACTGATCATTGGTGCGCATTGAGTAAAGGCTTATAAATGAAGCATAATGCATGGCATCACACAGTTTTGGATAGATTGGATTACTTCGACGCTTTGTCGTGTATATTTCGGTCTAAACTTTTGTTACAATATTGAAAGTTTAGCTAGCTTAACGTAGGTATTGGATTCTTGTGTTTATGAGCTCTAAAACAAAAATTACGGACGATTTAGTGCGGAAATGTCAAGTTGATCGTCCAGTTAAAAAGATCATTCTAAAATGATCAATTGTGCTCATTAAGTAAATGCTTATAAATGAAGCATAAGGCATGTCATCATGCAGTTTGGGATAGATTGGATTACTTGGACGGTTTGGCGTCTCTATTTATGTATTAACCTTTTTCAAAATATAGAAAATTTAGGTAGTTTAACAAGGGCATTGGATTTGCGTCATTCGGAGCACTGAATCAATAGTTATAGACGATTTACTGCGGACGTTTCCAGTTGATGGGTCACTTAAAATGATCATTTTAAAATGATCATTGGTGCTCATTAAGTAAGGGCTTATAAGTGAATCATAAAGCATGGCATCACGCAGTTTGGGATAGATTGGATCGTATCTACTTCTGTCTCAAATTTTTTCACAATATAGAAAATTAGTTAGCTTAACGTGGACATTGGATCCGTGTAATTCTGAGTTCTAAATCAAAAGTTACGGACGATTTAGTGCGGACATGTAAAGTTGATCGGCCAGTTAAAGTGATCATTCTAAATAGATCATTAGTGCTCATTAAGTAAAGGCTTATAAATTAAGCATAAAGCATGGCATCACGCAACTATGGATAGATTGGATTACGTGGATGCTTTGTCGTCTCCATTTCTGTCTCAATGTTTTTCAAAATAAAGAAAATTTAGCATGCTTAACATGGGGATTAGATTCTTGTCATTTTGAGCTCTAAATCAAAAGTTACAGACGATTTAGTGCGGACATGTCCAGTGGATCGGCCAGTTAATATGATTATTCTAAACTGATAATTGGTGCTCATTGATTCAAGGCTTATAAATGAAGTATAATGCATGGCATCGCTCAGTTTGGGATAGATTGGATTACTTGGACGCTTTGTCCTCTCTATTTCTGTCTCAAATATTGTCAAAATATAGAAAATTAAGGTAGCTTAACAAGGGCACTGGATTCGTGTCATTCAGAGCTCTAAAACAAAAGCTACATACGATTTAGTGTGGATATGTCAAGTTGATCGGCCAGTTAAAATTATCATTCTAAAATGATCATTGGTCCTCATTAAGTAAATGCTTATAAATGAATCGTAAGTCATGGTATCACACAATTTGGGATAGATTGGATTACTTGGACGCATTGTCGTATTCTAGTTCTACCTCAAATTTGTTCACAATATAGAAAATTACACTAGCTTATAGTGGACATCGGATTCGTGTCATACGGAGCGATAAATTAAAAGTTACGGACGATTTAGTGCAGACATGTCAAGTTGATCGCCCATTTAAAAGGATCATTATAAACTGATCATTGGTGCTCATTGAGTAAAAGCTTATAAATGAAGTATAATGCATGGCGTCACATAGTTTGCAATAGATTGGATTACTTGGACGCTTTGTTGTATCTATTTTTGTCTCAAAGTTGGATTCGTGTCATTCGGAGCTCTAAATCTAAAGTTAAAGAAGATTTATTGTGGACATGTCAAGTTAATCGGCCAGTTAAATTGATCATTCTAAACTGATCATTGGTGCTCATTAAGTAAAGGCTAATAAATGAAGCATCATGCCTGGTATCACACAGTTTCGGATAGATTGGATTCCTTGGATGCTTTGTCATATCTAGTTCTGTCTCAAATTTTGTCACAATATAAAAAATTGAACTAACTTAATGTGGGTATTGGATTCATTTTATTCTGAGCTATAAATCTAAAGTTATGGATGATTTAGTGTATACATGTTAAGTTGGTCGGCCAGTTAAAATGATCATTCTAAATTGATCATTGGTGCTCATTGAATAAAAGCTTATAAATGAACAATAATGCAAGGCATCACGCTGTTTGAGGTGGATTGGATTGCTTGAACGCTTTGTCGTATATATTTCTGTCTCAAATTTTGTTACAATATGAAAAATTTAGCTAGCTTAACGTGGGCATTCGATTCGTATGTTTTTATCACTAAATCAAAAGGTACATACGATTTAGTGTGGACTTGTCAAGTTGATCAGCCAGTTAAAGTGATCATTCTAAACTGATCATTGGTGCTCATTAAGGAAAGGCTAATAAATGAAGCATAATGCAAGGTATCACACTGTTTGGGATTGAATGGATTACTTGGACGCTTTGTCGTATCTAGTTCTGTATCAACTTTTGTCACAATATAGAAAACTGAACTAGCTTAATGTGGGTATTGGATTCATTTCATTCTGAGCTATAAATCAAAAGTTATGGACGATTTAGTGTAGACATGTCAAGTGGATCGGCCATTTAAAATGATCATTCCTAACTTATCATTGGTGCTCATTGCATAAAAGCTTATAAATGAACAATAATGCATGGCGTCACTTAGTTTAGGATGGATTGGATTACTTAGACACTTTATCATATCTATTTCTGTCACAATGTTTGTCACAATATAGAAAATTGAGCTAGCTTAACGTGGGCATTGGATTCGTCTCATTCTGAGCTCTAAATCAAAAGTTATGGACGATTTATTGCATACATGACAAGTAGGTCGGCCAGTTAATATGATTATTCTAAACTGATCATTGGTGCTCATTGATTCAAGGCTTATAAATGAAGCATAATGCATGGCATCACGCAGTTTTGGATAGATTGGATAATTCGACGCCTTGTCGTCTCTATTTCTGTTTCAAATTTTGTCAAAATATAGAAAATTAAGCTAGCTTAACAAGGGCACCGGATTCGTGTCATTCTGAGCTATAAAACAAAAGTTAAATACGATTTAGTGTGGATATGTCAAGTTGATCGGCCAGTTAATATGATCATTCTAAACTGATCATTGGTGGTCGTTGAGTAAAAGCTTATAAATGAAGAATGATGCATGGCATCACGTTGTTTAGGATGGAGTGGATTACTTGGACGCTTTGTCGTATCTCTTCCGTCTCAAATTTTGTCATATTATAGAAAATCGAGCTGGTTTAACGTGGGCATTAGATTCGTGTCATTTTATGCTCTGAATCAAAAGTTATGGATGATCTAGTACATACATGTAAAGTAGATCGGCCAGTTAAAGTGATGATTCTAAACTGATCATTGGTGCTCATTGAGTAAAGGATTATAAATGAAGCATAATCCAAGGCATCACATAATTTAGATAGATTGGATTACTTGTATGCTTTGGCGTATCTATTTCTGTCTCAAATTTTGTTACAATAGAAAATCAAGCTAGCTTAACGTGTGCATTGAATTCGTGTGTTTCTGAGTTGTAAATAAAAAGTTACTAACAATTTAGTGCGTACATGTCAAGTTGATTGGCCATTTAAAGTGATCATTCTAAACTGATCATTGTTTCTCATTAAGTAAAGGCATATAAATGAAGCATAAAGCATGGCATCACGCAGTTTGGGATAGATTAGATTACTTGGATGCTTTGTCGCCTCTACTTTTGTCTCAATTTTGTAAAAATATAGCAAAGTGAGCACTCTTAACGTGGGCTTTAGATTCTTGTCATTCTGACCTCTAAATTAAAAACTTTAGACGATTTAGTGGGGATATGTCAAGTTTATCGGCCAGTTAAATTGGTCATTCTAAAATAATAATTGGTGTTCATTAAGTAAAGTCTTATAAATGAAGAATAAGGCATGGCATCAACCAGTTTGGCATAGATTGGATTACTTGGACGCTTTGTCGCATCTAGTTCTGTCTCAAATTTCGTTACAATATAGAAAATTGAGCTAGCTTAATCTGGGCATTAGATTTGTGTCATTCAGAGCTCTAAATCAAAAGGTACAGACGATTTAGTATGGATATGTCAAGTTGTTCAGCCAGTTAAAGTGATCATTCTAAACTTATCATTGGTGCTCATTGAGTAAAGGCTTGTAAATGAAGAATAATGCATGGCATCACGTTGTTTGGGATATATTGGATTATTGGACACTTTTTCTTATCTAGTTCTGTCTTCAAATTTTTCACAATATAGAAAATTGAAATAGCTTAATGTGGGAATTGGATTCGAGTCATTCTGAAATAGAAATCAAAAGTTATGGACGATATAGTGCAGACTGTCAAGTTCATCGGCCAATTAAAATGATCATTCTAAACTGATCATTGGTGATTATTGAGTAAAAGCCTATAAATGAAAAATAATGCATGGCATCACGCATTTTGAGGTGGAATGGATTACTTGGATGCTTTATCTTATCTATTTAAGTCTCAAATGTTGTCAAAATATAGAAAATTGAGCTAGCCTAACGTGGGCATTGGATAGGTGTCATTCTTAGCTCTATATCTAAAGTTCTAGACGATTTAGTGCGGACATGACAAGTTGATCCGCCAGTTAAAATGATCATTCTAGAATGATCATTGGTGCTCATTAAGTAAAGGCTTCTAAATGAAACCTAAAGCATGGCATCATGCAGTTTGGGATACACTCGATTACTTGGAAATTGTGTCGTCTCTACAACTGTCTCAAATTTTATCAAAATATAGAATATTTCTCTACCTTAACGTGGGCATTGGATTCATGTCACTTTGAGCTCTAAATCAAAAGTTCCAGACGATTTTGTGCGCATATGTCAAGTGGATTGGCCAGTTAAAGTGATCATTCTAATCTAATCATTGGTGCTCATTAAGTAAAGGCTTATAAATGAAGCATAAAGCATGGCATCAACCAGTTTGGATAGATTGGTTTACTTGGACGCTTTGTCATCTCTATTTCTATCTCAAACTTTGCAAAGTATAGAAAATTGAGCTAGCTTAACGTGGGCATTGGATTTGTGTTATTCTGAGCTCTAAATAAAAAGTTTCGGACGATTTAGTGCGGATATGTCAAGTTTGATCGGCCAATTAAAGTGATCATTCTAAACTGATCATTGGTGATCATTAAGTAAAGGCTTATAAATGAAGCATAAAGCATGTCATCACGCATTTTGGGATAGATTAGTTTACTGGGATGCTTTGGCATCTCTATTTCTATCATAAATTTTGTCAAAATATAGAAAATTGAGCTACCTTAACGTGGGCATTGGATTCGTCTCATTCGGACGTTTAAATCAAAACTTCCAAACGATTTAGTGTGGATATGTCAAGTTGATCGGCCAGTTAAAGTGATCATTCGAAACTGATCATTGGTGCTTATTGAGTAAAGGCTTATAAATGAAGCATAATGTATGGTATCACGCAGTTTGAGATAGATTGGATTAGTTGGACGCTTCGCCGTCTCTATTTATGTCTCAAATTCTGTTACAATATAGAAAATTGAGCTAGCTTAAAGTGGGCATTGGATTCATGTCATTCTCAGCTCTAAATCAAAAGTTACGGACGATTTAGTGCGGACATGTCAAATTGTGTGGTCAGTTAAGGTGATTATTCTAAACTGATCATTGGTGCTCATTAAGGAAAGGCTAATAAATGAAGCATAATGCCTGGTATCACACAGTTTCGGATAGATTGGATTCTTTGGATGCTTTGTCATATCTAGTTCTGTCTCAAATTTTGTCACAATATAGAAAATTAAACTAACTTAATGTGGGTACTGGATTCATTTTATTCTTAGCTATAAATCAAAAGTTATGGATGATTTAGTGTATACATGTCAAGTTGATCGGCCAGTTAAAATGATCATTCTAAATTGATCATTGGTGCTCATTGAATAAAAGCTTATAAATGAACAATAATGCAAGGCATCACGCTGTTTGAGGTGGATTGGATTGCTTGAACGCTTTGTCGTATATATTTCTGTCTCAAATTTTGTTACAATATGAAAAATTTAGCTAGCTTAACGTGGGCATTGGATTCGTATGTTTTTATCACTAAATCAAAGGTACATACGATTTAGTGTGGGCTTGTCAAGTTGATCAGCCAGTTAAAGTGATCATTCTAAACTGATCATTGGTGCTCATTAAGGAAAGGCTAATAAATGAAGCATAATGCAAGGAATCACACTGTTTGGGATTGAATGTATTACTTGGACGCTTTGTCGTATCTAGTTCTATATCAACTTTTGTCACAATATAGAAAATTGAACTAGTTTAATGTGGGTATTGGATTCATTTCATTCTGAGCTATAAATCAAAAGTTATGGACGATTTAGTGTAGATATGTCAAGTTTGATCGGCCAATTAAAGTGATCATTCTAAACTGATCATTGGTGATCATTAAGTAAAGGCTTATAATTGAAGCATAAAGCATGTCATCACGCATTTTGGGATAGATTAGTTTACTGGGATGCTCTGGCATCTCTATTTCTATCTTAAATTTTGTCAAAATATAGAAAATTGAGCTACCTTAACATGGGCATTGGATTCGTCCCATTCGGACGTTTAAATCAAAACTTCCGAACGATTTAGTGTGGATATATCAAGTTGATCGGCCAGTTAAAGTGATCATTTGAAAATGATCATTGGTGCTTATTGAGTAAAGGCTTATAAATGAAGCATAATGTATGGTATCACACAGTTTGGGATAGATTGGATTACTTGGACGCTTCGCCGTCTCTATTTATGTCTCAAATTCTGTTACAATATAGAAAATTGAACTAGCTTAAAGTGGGCATTGGATTCATGTCATTCTCAGCTCTAAATCAAAAGTTACGGACGATTTAGTGCGGACATATCAAATTGTGTGGTCAGTTAAGGTGATTATTCTAAACTGATCATTGGTGCTCATTAAGGAAAGGCTAATAAATGAAGCATAATGCCTGGTATCACACAGTTTCGGAAAGATTGGATTCCTTGGATGCTTTGTCATATCTAGTTCTGTCTCAAATTTTGTCACAATATAGAAAATTCAACTAACTTAATGTGGGTATTGGATTCATTTTATTCTTAGCTATAAATCAAAAGTTATGGATGATTTACTGTATACATGTCAAGTTGATCGGGCAGTTAAAATGATCATTCTAAATTGATCATTGGTGCTCATTGAATAAAAGCTTATAAATGAACAATAATGCAAGGCATCACGCTGTTTGAGGTGGATTGGATTGCTTGAACGCTTTGTCGTATATATTTTTGTCTCAAATTTTGTTACAATATGAAAAATTTAGCTAGCTTAACGTGGGCATTCGATTCGTATGTTTTTATCACTAAATCAAAAGGTACATACGATTTAGTGTGGGCTTGTCAAGTTGATCAGCCAGTTAAAGTGATCATTCTAAACTGATCATTGGTGCTCATTAAGGAAAGGCTAATAAATGAAGCATAATGCAAGGCATCACACTGTTTGGGGTTGAATGTATTACTTGGACGCTTTGTCGTATCTAGTTCTATATCAACTTTTGTCACAATATAGAAAATTGAACTAGTTTAATGTGGGTATTGGATTCATTTCATTCTGAGCTATAAATCAAAAGTTATGGACGATTTAGTGTAGATATGTCAAGTTTGATCGGCCAATTAAAGTGATCATTCTAAACTGATCATTGGTGATCATTAAGTAAAGGCTTATAAATGAAGCATAAAGCATGTCATCACGCATTTTGGGATAGATTAGTTTACTGGGATGCTCTGGCATCTCTATTTCTATCTTAAATTTTGTCAAAATATAGAAAATTGAGCTACCTTAACGTGGGCATTGGATTCGTCCCATTCGGACGTTTAAATCAAAACTTCCAAACGATTTAGTGTGGATATATCAAGTTGATCGGCCAGTTAAAGTGATCATTCGAAACTGATCATTGGTGCTTATTGAGTAAAGGCTTATAAATGAAGCATAATGTATGGTATCACACAGTTTGGGATAGATTGGATTACTTGGACGCTTCGTCGTCTCTATTTATGTCTCAAAATCTGGTACAATATAGAAAATTGAGCTAGCTTAAAGTGGGCATTGGATTCATGTCATTCTCAGCTCTAAATAAAAAGTTACGGATGATTTAGTGCGGACATGTCAAATTGTGTGGTCAGTTAATGTGATTATTCTAAACTGATCATTGGTGCTCATTAAGGAAAGGCTAATAAATGAAGCATAATGCCTGGTATCACACAGTTTCGGATAGATTGGATTCCTTGGATGCTTTGTCATATCTAGTTCTGTCTCAAATTTTGTCACAATATAGAAAATTGAACTAACTTAATGTGGGTATTCGATTCATTTTATTCTGAGCTATAAATCAAAAGTTATGGATGATTTAGAGTATACATGTCAAGTTGATCGGCCAGTTAAAATGATCATTCTAAATTGATCATTGGCGCTTATTGAATAAAAGCTTATAAATGAACAATAATGCAAGGCATCACGCTGTTTGAGGTGGATTAGATTGCTTGAACGCTTTGTTGTATATATTTCTGTCTCAAATTTTGTCACAATATGAAAAATTTAGTTAGCTTAACGTGGGCATTGGATTCGTATGTTTTTATCACTAAATCAAAAGGTACATACGATTTAGTGTGGACTTGTCAAGTTGATCAGCCAGTTAAAGTGATCATTCTAAACTGATCATTGGTGCTCATTAAGGAAAGGCTAATAAATGAAGCATAATGCAAGGCATCACACTGTTTGGGATTGAATGGATTACTTGGACGCTTTGTCGTATCTAGTTCTGTATCAACTTTTGTCACAATATAGGAAATTGAACTAGCTTAATGTCGGTATTGGATTCATTTCATTCTGAGCTATAAATCAAAAGTTATGGAAGATTTAGTGTAGACATGTCAAGTTGATCGGCCATTTAAAATGATCATTCCAAACTTATCATTGGTGCTCATTGCGTAAAAGCTTATAAATGAACAATAATGCATGGCGTCACTTAGTTTGGGATGGATTGGATTACTTGGACACTTTATCATATCTATTTCTGTCTCAATGTTTGTCACAATATAGAAAATTGAGCGAGCTTAACGTGGGCATTGGATTCGTCTCATTCTGAGCACTAAATCAAAAGTTATGGATGACTTATTGCATACATGACAAGTAGGTCGGCCAGTTAATATGATTATTCTAAACTGATCATTGGTGCTCATTGACTCTAGGCTT
Source organism: Pugionium cornutum (assembly GCA_018901935.1). Classification (NCBI taxonomy): domain Eukaryota; kingdom Viridiplantae; phylum Streptophyta; class Magnoliopsida; order Brassicales; family Brassicaceae; genus Pugionium; species Pugionium cornutum. The sequence goes on along the minus strand of CM032164.1, from coordinate 13,101,838 downwards.
ATAAATGAAGCATAATGCATGGCATCACGCAGTTTTGGATAGATTGGATAATTCGACGCCTTGTCGTCTCTATTTCTGTCTCAAATTTTGTCAAAATATAGAAAATTAAGCTAGCTTAACAAGGGCACCGGATTCGTGTCATTCTGAGCTATAAAACAAAAGTTAAATACGATTTAGTTTGGATATGTCAAGTTGATCGGCCAGTTAATATGATCATTCTAAACTGATCATTGGTGGTCGTTGAGTAAAAGCTTATAAATGAAGAATGATGCATGGCATCACGCTGTTTGGGATGGAGTGGATTACTTGGACTCTTTGTCGTATCTATTTCCATCTCAAATTTTGTCATATTATAGAAAATTGAGCTGGTTTAACGTGGGCATTAGATTCGTGTCATTTTATGCTCTGAATCAAAAGTTATGGATGATTTAGTGCATACATGTAAAGTTGATCGGCCAGTTAAAGTGATGATTCTTAACTGATCATTGGTGCTCATTGAGTAAAGGTATAAAAAATGAAGCATAATCCAAGGCATCACATAATTTAGATAGATTGGATTACTTGTATGCTTTGGCGTATCTATTTTTGTCTGAAATTTTGTTACAATATAGAAAATCAAGCTAGCTTAATGTGTGCATTGAACTCGTGTGTTTCTGAGCTGTAAATCAAAAGTTACTAACAATTTAGTGCATACATGTCAAGTTGATTGGCCATTTAAAGTGATCATTCTAAACTGATCATTGGTTCTCATTACGTAAAGGCATATAAATGAAGCATAAAGCATGGCATCACGCAGTTTGGGATAGATTAGATTACTTGGATGCTTTGTCGCCTCTACTTTTGTCTCAATTTTGTAAAAATATAGCAAAGTGAGCACTCTTAACGTGGGCTTTAGATTCTTGTCATTCTGACCTCTAAATTAAAAACTTTAGACGATTTAGTGGGGATATGTCAAGTTTATCGGCCAGTTAAATTGGTCATTCTAAAATAATAATTGGTGTTCATTAAGTAAAGTCTTATAAATGAAGAATAAGGCATGGCATCAACCAGTTTGGCATAGATTGGATTACTTGGACGCTTTGTCGTATCTAGTTATGTCTCAAATTTTCGTTACAATATAGAAAAATGAGCTACCTTAATGTGGGCATTGGATTCGTGTGTTTCAGAGCTCTAAATCAAAAGGTACAGACGATTTAGTGTGGATATGTCAAGTTGTTCAGCCAGTTAAAGTGATCATTCTAAGCTGATCACTGGTGCTCATTGAGTAAAGGCTTGTAAATGAAGAATAATGAATGGCATCACGTTGTTTGGGATATATTGGATTATTAAACAATTTTTTCTTATCTAGTTCTGTCTTCAAATTTTTTCACAATATAGAAAATTGAAATAGCTTAATGTGGGAATTGGATTCAAGTCATTCTGAGATAGAAATCAAAAGTTATGGACGATATAGTGCAGACTGTCAAGTTCATCGCCCAATTAAAATGATCATTCTAAACTGATCATTGGTGATTATTGAGTAAAAGCCTATAAATGAAAAATAATGCATGGCAACACGCATTTTGTTATGGAATGGATTACTTGGATGCTTTATCTTATCTATTTAAGTCTCACATGTTGTCAAAATATAGAAAATTGAGCTAGCTTAACGTGGGCATTGGATAGGTGTCATTCTTAGCTCTATATCTAAAGTTCTAGACGATTTAGTGCGGACATGACAAGTTGATCCGCCAGTTAAAATGATCATTCTAGAATGATCATTGGTGCTCATTAAATAAAGGCTTCTAAATGAAACCTAAAGCACGACATCATGCAATTTGGGATAGACTCGATTACTTGGACATTGTGTCGTCTCTACAACTGTCTCAAATTTTATCAAAATATAGAATATTTCTCTACCTTAACGTGGGCATTGGATTCATGTCACTTTGACTCTAAATCAAAAGTTCCAAACGATTTTGTGCGCATATGTCAAGTGGATTGGCCAGATAAAGTGATCATTCTCATCTAATCATTGGTGCTCATTAAGTAAAGGCTTATAAATGAAGCATAAAGCATGGCATCAACCAGTTTGGATAGATTGGTTTACTTGGACGCTTTGTCATCTCTATTTCTATCTCAAACTTTGCAAATTATAGAAAATTGAGCTAGCTTAATGTGGGCATTGGATTTGTGTCATTCTGAGCTCTAAATCAATAATTTCTGACGATTTAGTGCGGATATGTCAAGTTTGATCGGCCAATTAAAGTGATCATTCTAAATTGATCATTGGTGATCATTAAGTAAAGGCTTATAAATGAAGCATAAAGCATGTCATCACGCATTTTGGGATAGATTAGTTTACTGGGATGCTTTGGCATCTCTATTTCTATCTTAAATTTTGTCAAAATATAGAAAATTGAGCTACCTTAACGTGGGCATTGGATTCGTCTCATTCGGACGTTTAAATCAAAACTTCCAAACGATTTAGTGTGGATATGTCAAGTTGATCGCCAGTTAAAGTGATCATTCGAAACTGATCATTGGTGCTTATTGAGTAAAGGCTTATAAATGAAGCATAATGTATGGTATCACGCAGTTTGGAATAGATTGGATTACTTGGACGCTTCGCCGTCTCTATTTATGTCTCAAATTCTGGTACAATATAGAAAATTGAGCTAGCTTACAGTGGGCATTGGATTCATGTCATTCTCAGCTCTAAATCAAAAGTTACGGACGATTTAGTGCGGACATGTCAAATTGTGTGGTCAGTTAAGGTGATTATTCTAAACTGATCATTGGTGTTGATTAAGCTAAGGCTTATAAATGAAGCATAATGCATGGCATTAAGGAGTTTGGATAGATTTGATTACTTGGACGGTTCGTCGTCTCTTCTGTTTCAAATTTAGTCAAAATATAAAAATAGAGCTAGCTTAATATGGGCATTGGATTCTTGTCATTCGTAGCCCGAAATCAAAAGTTACAAATGATTTAGGGCAAACGGATTAGTGCGGAAATGTCAAGTTGATCGGCCAGTTAAAATGATCATTCTAAACTGGTCATTGATGCTCATTGAGTAAAAGCTTATAAATGAAAAGTAATGCATGGCATCACGCAATTTCGGATGGATTGGATTACTTGGATGCTATGTCGTATCTTATTCTGTCTCAAATTTTTTCACAATATAGAAAATTGAACTAGCTTAATGTGGGCATTGGATTCATGTCATTCGGAGCTACAAATCAAAAGTTATAGATGATGTAGTGCAGACATGTCAAGTTGATCATCCCGTTAAAATGTTCATTTTAAACTGATCATTGGTGCTCATTGAGTAAAGGCTTATAAATGAAGCATAATGCATGGCACCGAACAGGTTGGGATAGATTGGATTACTTGGACGCTTTGTTGTATCTAGTTCTGTTTCAAATTTTACCACATTATAGAAAATTGAACTAGCTTAATGTGGAAAATTGATTCTTGTAATTCTGACATATATATCAAAAGTTATGGACGATATAGTGTATACATGTAAAGTTGATCGGCCAGTTAAAATGATCATTATAAACTGATCATTGGTGTTCATTGAGTAAAAGCTTATAAATGAAGAATAATTCATGGCGTCACGTAGTTTGTGATGGATTGGATTACTTGGAAAATTGAGCTAGCTTAATGTGTGCATTGGATTTGTGTGTTTCTGACCTCTGAATCGAAAGTTATAGATGATTTAGTGCGTACATGTCAAGTTTATCGGCGAGCTAAAATGATCATTCTAGAATGATCATTGGTGCTCATTAAGTAAAGGCTAATAAATGATGCATGAAGTATGGCATCGCGCAGTTTGGGATAGATTGGATTACTAGGACGCTTTGTCGTATATAGTCCTGTTTCAAATTGTGTCACAGTACAGAAAATTGAACTACCTTAATGTGGGAAATTGATTCGCGTGTCTCTGACCTCTATATCAAAATTTACAGATGATTTAGTGGGGACATGTCAAGTTGATTGGCAAATTTAAATGATCATTCTAAACTGATCGGTTGTGCTCATTAAGTAAAGGCCTATAAATGAGGCATAAAACATGGCATCAAGCAGTTTGGGATAAATTGGACTGCATGGACACTTTGTCGTATGTTGTTCTGTTTCAAAGTTTGTGACAACATAGAAAATTGAACTAGCTTAATGTGGGCATTGGATTCGTGTCATTTGAGCTATAAATGAAAAGTTAGGGACAATTTGTTGCATACATGTCAAGTTGATCGGCCAGTTAAAATGATCATTCTAAACTGCTCGTTGGTTCTCATTGAGTAAAAGCTTATAAATGAAGAATAATGTGTGGCATCACGGAGTTCGGGATGGAATGGATTACTTGAACGCTTTTTTGTATCGATTTTTGTCTCAAATTTTGTTACACTATAGAAAATTGAGCTACCTTAACATGGGCATTGGATTCGTGTGTGTTCAGAGCTCTAAATCAAAAGTTATGGACGATTTAGTGCAGACTTGTCAAATTGATCGGCGAGTTAAAATGATCATTCTAAATTGATCATTGATGCTCATTGGGTAAACCTTTATAAATGAAAAATAATGCATGGCATCACGGCGTTTTGGAAGGATTGGATTACTTGGACGCTTTGTCGTATCTACTTTTGTCTCATAGTTTGTCATAATATTGAAAATTGAGCTAGCTAAACGTGGGCATTTGATTTGTGTCGTTTCGAGCTCTAAATGAAATGTTACAGACAATTTAGTGCGGAAATGTCAAGTTGATCGGCGAGTTAAAGTGATAATTCTAAACTGATAATTGGTGCTGATTGAGTAAAGGCTTATAAATGAAGCATTATGCATGGCAACACACACTTTGGGAAAGATTGGACTACTTGGTCGCTTTGTCGTATCTAATTCTCCCTTAAATTTTGTCACAATATAGATAATTGAACTAGCTTAGTGTGGGCATTGGATTCGTGTCATTCTGAGCTATAAATAAAAAGTTATGTACGATTTACTGCAGACATGACAAGTTGATTGCCCAGTTAAAATGATTATTTTAAACTGATCATTGGTGCTCATTGGGTAAAAGCTTATAAATGAAGAATAATGCATGGCATCACACAGTTTTGGATAGACTGGATTAATTGGATGCTTTGTCGTATCTATTTCTGTGTCAAATTTTGTCACAATAAAGAAAATGGAGCTAGCTTAACGTGGGCATTGGATTCGTGTCATTCTGACCTCTAAATCAAAAGTTACGGACGATTTAGTGCAGACATGTCAGCTTGATTGGCCAGTTAAAGTGATCATTCTGAACTAATCATTGGTGGTGATTGAGTAAAGGCTTATAAATCAAGTATAATGCATGGCATCACACAGTTTTAGATAGATTGGATTACTTGGACGCTTTGTCTTAAACACTACAGAAAATTGATCTAGCTTAACGTGGGCATTGGATTCGTGTGTTTCTGAGCTCTAAATCCAAAGTTACAGACGATTTAGTGCAGACATGTCAAGTTGATCGGCCTGTTAAAGTGATAATTCTAAACTGATCATTGGTGCTCATTGAGTAAAGGCTTATCAATGAAGCATAATACATGGCATCACGCTGTTTGGGATAGATTGGATTACTTGGCTGCTTTGTCGTATCTAGTTTTGTTTCAAATTATGTTATAATCTAGAAAATTGAACTAGCTTAATGTGGGCATTGGATTCGTGGCATTCGAAGCTATAAATCAAAAGCTTTGGAAGATATAGTGCAGACATGTCAAGTTGATTGGCCAGTTAAAATGATCATTTTAAACAGATCGTTGGTGCTCATTGAGTATAAGCTTATAAATAAAGAATAATACATGACGTCACACAGTTTGGGATAGATTGGATTACTTGGACGCTTTATAGTATCTATTTCTGTCCGAAATTTTGTCACAACATAGAAAATTGAGCTAGCTTAATGTGGGCATTGGATTCGTGTCATTCAAAACTCTAAACAAAAGTTACGGACGATTTTGCGGACATGTCAAGTTGATTGGCCAGTTAAAGTGATCATTCTAAACTGATCATTGGTGCTTATTGAGTAAAAGCTTATAAATGAAGCATAATGCATGGCATCACACAGTTTTGGATAGATTGGATTACTTGAATGCTTTGTCGTATCTATTTCCTTATCAAATTTTGTTACACAATAGAAAATTGAGATAGCTTAATGTGGCCATTGGATTGGTGTGTTTCTGCGCTGTAAATCAAAAGTTACAGATGATTTAGGGCAAACGGATTAGTGCAGAAATGTCAAGTTGATCGGCCAGTTAAAATGATCATTCTAAACTGGTCATTGATGCTCATTGAGTAAAAGCTTATAAATGAAAAGTAATGCATGGCATCACGCAATTTCGGATGGATTGGATTACTTGGATGCTATGTCGTATCTTATTCTGTCTCAAATTTTTTCACAATATAGAAAATTGAACTAGCTTAATGTGGGCATTGGATTCATGTCATTTCGGAGCTACAAATCAAAAGTTATAGATGATGTAGTGCAGACAAGTCAAGTTGATCATCCCGTTAAAATGTTCATTTTAAACTGATCATTGGTGCTCATTGAGTAAAGGCTTATAAATGAAGCATAATGCATGGCACCGAACAGGTTGGGATAGATTGGATTACTTGGACTCTTTGTTGTATCTAGTTCTGTTTCAAATTTTGCCACATTATAGAAAATTGAACTAGCTTAATGTGGAAAATTGATTCTCGTCATTCTGACATATATATCAAAAGTTATGGACGATATAGTGTATATATGTAAAGTTGATCGGCCAGTTAAAATGATCATTATAAACTGATCGTTGGTGTTCATTGAGTAAAAGCTTATAAATGAAGAATAATGCATGGCGTCATGTAGTTTGGGATGGATTGGATTACTTGGAAAATTGAGCTAGCTTAATGTGTGCATTGGATTTGTGTGTTTCTGACCTCTGAATCAAAAGTTACAAATGATTTAGTGCGGACATGTCAAGTTTATCGGCGAACTAAAATGATCATTCTAGAATGATCATTGGTGCTCATTAAGTAAAGGCTTATAAATGATGCATGAAGTATGGCATCATGCAGTTTGGGATAGATTGGATTACTGGGACGCTTTGTCGTATATAGTCCTGTTTCAAATTGTGTCACAGTATAGAAAATTGAACTAGCTTAATGTGGGAAATTGATTCGCGTGTCTCTGACCTCTATATTAAAATTTACAGACAATTTAGTGGGGACATGTCAAGTTGATTGGCAAATTAAAATGATCATTCTAAACTGATCGGTTGTGCTCATTAAGTAAAGGCTTATAAATGAGGCATAAAACATGGCATCAAGCAGTTTGGGATAAATTGGACTTCATGGACGCTTTGTAGTATGTTGTTCTGTTTCAAAGTTTGTGACAACATAGAAAATTGAACTAGCTTAATGTGGGCATTGGATTCGTGTCATTTGAGCAATAAATGAAAAGTTAGGGACAATTTGTTGCATACATGTCAAGTTGATCTGCTAGTTAAAATGATCATTCTAAACTGCTTGTTGGTTCTCATTGAGTAAAAGCTTATAAATGAAGAATAGTGTGTGGCATCACGGAGTTCGGGATGGAATGGATTACTTGAACGCTTTTTTGTATCGATTTTTGTCTCAAATTTTGTTACACTATAGAAAATTGAGCTACCTTAACATGGGCATTGGATTCGTGTGTGTTCAGAGCTCTAAATCAAAAGTTATGGACGATTTAGTGCAGACTTGTCAAATTGATCGGCGAGTTAAAATGATCATTCTAAATTGATCATTGGTGCTCATTGGGTAAACCTTTATAAATGAAAAATAATGCATGGCATCACGGCGTTTTGGAAGGATTGGATTACTTGGACGCTTTGTCGTATCTACTTTTGTCTCATAGTTTGTCATAATATTGAAAATTGAGCTAGCTAAACGTGGGCATTTGATTCGTGTCGTTCCGAGCTCTAAATGAAATGTTACAGACAATTTAGTGCGGAAATGTCAAGTTGATCGGCGAGTTAAAGTGATAATTCTAAACTGATAATTGGTGCTGATTGAGTAAAGGCTTATAAATGAAGCATTATGCATGGCAACACACACTTTGGGAAAGATTGGACTACTTGGTCGCTTTGTCGTATCTAATTCTCCCTTAAATTTTGTCACAATATAGATAATTGAACTAGCTTAGTGTGGGCATTGGATTCGTGTCATTCTGAGCTATAAATAAAAAGTTATGTACGATTTACTGCAGACATGACAAGTTGATTGCCCAGTTAAAATGATTATTTTAAACTGATCATTGGTGCTCATTGGGTAAAAGCTTATAAATGAAGAATAATGCATGGCATCACACAGTTTGGGATAGACTGGATTAATTGGATGCTTTGTCGTATCTATTTCTGTGTCAAATTTTGTCACAATAAAGAAAATGGAGCTAGCTTAACGTGGGCATTGGATTCGTGTCATTCTGACCTCTAAATCAAAAGTTACGGACGATTTAGTGCAGACATGTCAGCTTGATTGGCCAGTTAAAGTGATCATTCTGAACTGATCATTGGTGGTGATTGAGTAAAGGCTTATAAATCAAGTATAATGCATGGCATCACACAGTTTTAGATAGATTGGATTACTTGGACGCTTTGTCTTAAACACTACAGAAAATTGATCTAGCTTAACGTGGGCATTGGATTCGTGTGTTTCTGAGCTCTAAATCCAAAGTTACAGACGATTTAGTGCAGACATGTCAAGTTGATCGGCCTGTTAAAGTGATAATTCTAAACTGATCATTGGTGCTCATTGAGTAAAGGCTTATCAATGAAGCATAATACATGGCATCACGCTGTTTGGGATAGATTGGATTACTTGGCTGCTTTGTCGTATCTAGTTTTGTTTCAAATTATGTTATAATCTAGAAAATTGAACTAGCTTAATGTGGGCATTGGATTCGTGGCATTCGAAGCTATAAATCAAAAGCTTTGGAAGATATAGTGCAGACATGTCAAGTTGATTGGCCAGTTAAAATGATCATTTTAAACAGATCGTTGGTGCTCATTGAGTATAAGTTTATAAATAAAGAATATTACATGACGTCACACAGTTTGGGATAGATTGGATTACTTGGACGCTTTATAGTATCTATTTCTGTCCGAAATTTTGTCACAACATAGAAAATTGAGCTAGCTTAATGTGGGCATTGGATTCGTGTCATTCAAAACTCTAAACAAAAGTTACGGACGATTTTGCGGACATGTCAAGTTGATTGGCCAGTTAAAGTGATCATTCTAAACTGATCATTGGTGCTTATTGAGTAAAAGCTTATAAATGAAGCATAATGCATGGCATCACACAGTTTTGGATAGATTGGATTACTTGAATGCTTTGTCGTATCTATTTCCTTATCAAATTTTGTTACACAATAGAAAATCGAGATAGCTTAATGTGGCCATTGGATTGGTGTGTTTCTGCGCTGTAAATCAAAAGTTACAGATGATTTAGGGCAAACGGATTAGTGCAGAAATGTCAAGTTGATCGGCCAGTTAAAATGATCATTCTAAACTGGTCATTGATGCTCATTGAGTAAAAGCTTATAAATGAAAAGTAATGCATGGCATCACGCAGTTTCGGATGGATTGGATTACTTGGATGCTATGTCGTATCTTATTCTGTCTCAAATTTTTTCACAATATAGAAAATTGAACTAGCTTAATGTGGGCATTGGATTCATGTCATTTCGGAGCTACAAATCAAAAGTTATAGATGATGTAGTGCAGACAAGTCAAGTTGATCATCCCGTTAAAATGTTCATTTTAAACTGATCATTGGTGCTCATTGAGTAAAGGCTTATAAATGAAGCATAATGCATGGCACCGAACAGGTTGGGATAGATTGGATGACTTGGACTCTTTGTTGTATCTAGTTCTGTTTCAAATTTTGCCACATTATAGAAAATTGAACTAGCTTAATGTGGAAAATTGATTCTTGTCATTCTGACATATATATCAAAAGTTATGGACGATATAGTGTATACATGTAAAGTTGATCGGCCAGTTAAAATGATCATTATAAACTGATCGTTGGTGTTCATTGAGTAAAAGCTTATAAATGAAGAATAATGCATGGCGTCATGTAGTTTGGGATGGATTGGATTACTTGGAAAATTGAGCTAGCTTAATGTGTGCATTGGATTTGTGTGTTTCTGACCTCTGAATCAAAAGTTACAGATGATTTAGTGCGGACATGTCAAGTTTATCGGCGAACTAAAATGATCATTCTAGAATGATCATTGGTGCTCATTAAGTAAAGGTTTATAAATGATGCATGAAGTATGGCATCATGCAGTTTGGGATAGATTGGATTACTGGGACGCTTTGTCGTATATAGTCCTGTTTCAAATTGTGTCACAGTATAGAAAATTAAACTAGCTTAATGTGGGAAATTGATTCGCGTGTCTCTGACCTCTATATCAAAATTTACAGACAATTTAGTGGGGACATGTCAAGTTGATTGGCAAATTAAAATGATCATTCTAAACTGATCGGTTGTGCTCATTAAGTAAAGGCTTATAAATGAGGCATAAAACATGGCATCAAGCAGTTTGGGATAAATTGGACTTCATGGACGCTTTGTAGTATGTTGTTCTGTTTCAAAGTTTGTGACAACATAGAAAATTGAACTAGCTTAATGTGGGCATTGGATTCGTGTCATTTGAGCAATAAATGAAAAGTTAGGGACAATTTGTTGCATACATGTCAAGTTGATCGGCAAGTTAAAATGATCATTCTAAACTGCTTGTTGGTTCTCATTGAGTAAAAGCTTATAAATGAAGAATAGTGTGTGGCATCACGGAGTTCGGGATGGAATGGATTACTTGAACGCTTTTTTGTATCGATTTTTGTCTCAAATTTTGTTACACTATAGAAAATTGAGCTACCTTAACATGGGCATTGGATTCGTGTGTGTTCAGAGCTCTAAATCAAAAGTTATGGACGATTTAGTGCAGACTTGTCAAATTGATCGGCGAGTTAAAATGATCATTCTAAATTGATCATTGGTGCTCATTGGGTAAACCTTTATAAATGAAAAATAATGCATGGCATCACGGCGTTTTGGAAGGATTGGATTACTTGGACGCTTTGTCGTATCTACTTTTGTCTCATAGTTTGTCATAATACTGAAAATTGAGCTAGCTAAACGTGGGCATTTGATTCGTGTCGTTCCGAGCTCTAAATGAAATGTTACAGACAATTTAGTGCGGAAATGTCAAGTTGATCGGCGAGTTAAAGTGATAATTCTAAACTGATAATTGGTGCTGATTGAGTAAAGGCTTATAAATGAAGCATTATGCATGGCAACACACACTTTGGGAAAGATTGGACTACTTGGTCGCTTTGTCGTATCTAATTCTCCCTTAAATTTTGTCACAATATAGATAATTGAACTAGCTTAGTGTGGGCATTGGATTCGTGTCATTCTGAGCTATAAATAAAAAGTTATGTACGATTTACTGCAGACATGACAAGTTGATTGCCCAGTTAAAATGATTATTTTAAACTGATCATTGGTGCTCATTGGGTAAAAGCTTATAAATGAAGAATAATGCATGGCATCACACAGTTTGGGATAGACTGGATTAATTGGATGCTTTGTCGTATCTATTTTTGTGTCAAATTTTGTCACAATAAAGAAAATGGAGCTAGCTTAACGTGGGCATTGGATTCGTGCCATTCTGACCTCTAAATCAAAAGTTACGGACGATTTAGTGCAGACATGTCAGCTTGATTGGCCAGTTAAAGTGATCATTCTGAACTGATCATTGGTGGTGATTGAGTAAAGGCTTATAAATCAAGTATAATGCATGGCATCACACAGTTTTAGATAGATTGGATTACTTGGACGCTTTGTCTTAAACACTACAGAAAATTGATCTAGCTTAACGTGGGCATTGGATTCGTGTGTTTCTGAGCTCTAAATCCAAAGTTACAGACGATTTAGTGCAGACATGTCAAGTTGATCGGCCTGTTAAAGTGATAATTCTAAACTGATCATTGGTGCTCATTGAGTAAAGGCTTATCAATGAAGCATAATACATGGCATCACGCTGTTTGGGATAGATTGGATTACTTGGCTGCTTTGTCGTATCTAGTTTTGTTTCAAATTATGTTATAATCTAGAAAATTGAACTAGCTTAATGTGGGCATTGGATTCGTGGCATTCGAAGCTATAAATCAAAAGCTTTGGAAGATATAGTGCAGACATGTCAAGTTGATTGGCCAGTTAAAATGATCATTTTAAACAGATCGTTGGTGCTCATTGAGTATAAGCTTATAAATAAAGAATAATACATGACGTCACACAGTTTGGGATAGATTGGATTACTTGGACGCTTTATAGTATCTATTTCTGTCCGAAATTTTGTCACAACATAGAAAATTGAGCTAGCTTAATGTGGGCATTGGATTCGTGTCATTCAAAACTCTAAACAAAAGTTTCGGACGATTTTGTGGACATGTCAAGTTGATTGGCCAGTTAAAGTGATCATTCTAAACTGATCATTGGTGCTTATTGAGTAAAAGCTTATAAATGAAGCATAATGCATGGCATCACACAGTTTTGGATATATTGGATTACTTGAATGCTTTGTCGTATCTATTTCCTTATCAAATTTTGTTACACAATAGAAAATTGAGATAGCTTAATGTGGCCATTGGATTGGTGTGTTTCTGCGCTGTAAATCAAAAGTTACTGATGATTTAGGGCAAACGGATTAGTGCAGAAATGTCAAGTTGATCGGCCAGTTAAAATGATCATTCTAAACTGGTCATTGATGCTCATTGAGTAAAAGCTTATAAATGAAAAGTAATGCATGGCATCACGCAGTTTCGGATGGATTGGATTACTTGGATGCTATGTCGTATCTTATTCTGTCTCAAATTTTTTCACAATATAGAAAATTGAACTAGCTTAATGTGGGCATTGGATTCATGTCATTTCGGAGCTACAAATCAAAAGTTATAGATGATGTAGTGCAGACAAGTCAAGTTGATCATCCCGTTAAAATGTTCATTTTAAACTGATCATTGGTGCTCATTGAGTAAAGGCTTATAAATGAAGCATAATGCATGGCACCGAACAGGTTGGGATAGATTGGATTACTTGGACTCTTTGTTGTATCTAGTTCTGTTTCAAATTTTGCCACATTATAGAAAATTGAACTAGCTTAATGTGGAAAATTGATTCTTGTCATTCTGACATATATATCAAAAGTTATGGACGATATAGTGTATACATGTAAAGTTGATCGGCCAGTTAAAATGATCATTATAAACTGATCGTTGGTGTTCATTGAGTAAAAGCTTATAAATGAAGAATAATGCATGGCGTCATGTAGTTTGGGATGGATTGGATTACTTGGAAAATTGAGCTAGCTTAATGTGTGCATTGGATTTGTGTGTTTCTGACCTCTGAATCAAAAGTTACAGATGATTTAGTGCGGACATGTCAAGTTTATCGGCGAACTAAAATGATCATTCTAGAATGATCATTGGTGCTCATTAAGTAAAGGCTTATAAATGATGCATGAAGTATGGCATCATGCAGTTTGGGATAGATTGGATTACTGGGACGCTTTGTCGTATATAGTCCTGTTTCAAATTGTGTCACAGTATAGAAAATTGAACTAGCTTAATGTGGGAAATTGATTCGCGTGTCTCTGACCTCTATATCAAAATTTACAGACAATTTAGTGGGGACATGTCAAGTTGATTGGCAAATTAAAATGATCATTCTAAACTGATCGGTTGTGCTCATTAAGTAAAGGCTTATAAATGAGGCATAAAACATGGCATCAAGCAGTTTGGGATAAATTGGACTTCATGGACGCTTTGTAGTATGTTGTTCTGTTTCAAAGTTTGTGACAACATAGAAAATTGAACTAGCTTAATGTGGGCATTGGATTCGTGTCATTTGAGCAATAAATGAAAAGTTAGGGACAATTTGTTGCATACATGTCAAGTTGATCGGCTAGTTAAAATGATCATTCTAAACTGCTTGTTGGTTCTCATTGAGTAAAAGCTTATAAATGAAGAATAGTGTGTGGCATCACGGAGTTCGGGATGGAATGGATTACTTGAACGCTTTTTTGTATCGATTTTTGTCTCAAATTTTGTTACACTATAGAAAATTGAGCTACCTTAACATGGGCATTGGATTCGTGTGTGTTCAGAGCTCTAAATCAAAAGTTATGGACGATTTAGTGCAGACTTGTCAAATTGATCGGCGAGTTAAAATGATCATTCTAAATTGATCATTGGTGCTCATTGGGTAAACCTTTATAAATGAAAAATAATGCATGGCATCACGGCGTTTTGGAAGGATTGGATTACTTGGACGCTTTGTCGTATCTACTTTTGTCTCATAGTTTGTCATAATACTGAAAATTGAGCTAGCTAAACGTGGGCATTTGATTCGTGTCGTTCCGAGCTCTAAATGAAATGTTACAGACAATTTAGTGCGGAAATGTCAAGTTGATCGGCGAGTTAAAGTGATAATTCTAAACTGATAATTGGTCCTGATTGAGTAAAGGCTTATAAATGAAGCATTATGCATGGCAACACACACTTTGGGAAAGATTGGACTTCTTGGTCGCTTTGTCGTATCTAATTCTCCCTTAAATTTTGTCACAATATAGATAATTGAACTAGCTTAGTGTGGGCATTGGATTCGTGTCATTCTGAGCTATAAATAAAAAGTTATGTACGATTTACTGCAGACATGACAAGTTGATTGCCCAGTTAAAATGATTATTTTAAACTGATCATTGGTGCTCATTGGGTAAAAGCTTATAAATGAAGAATAATGCATGGCATCACACAGTTTGGGATAGACTGGATTAATTGGATGCTTTGTCGTATCTATTTTTGTGTCAAATTTTGTCACAATAAAGAAAATGGAGCTAGCTTAACGTGGGCATTGGATTCGTGCCATTCTGACCTCTAAATCAAAAGTTACGGACGATTTAGTGCAGACATGTCAGCTTGATTGGCCAGTTAAAGTGATCATTCTGAACTGATCATTGGTGGTGATTGAGTAAAGGCTTATAAATCAAGTATAATGCATGGCATCACACAGTTTTAGATAGATTGGATTACTTGGACGCTTTGTCTTAAACACTACAGAAAATTGATCTAGCTTAACGTGGGCATTGGATTCGTGTGTTTCTAAGCTCTAAATCCAAAGTTACAGACGATTTAGTGCAGACATGTCAAGTTGATCGGCCTGTTAAAGTGATAATTCTAAACTGATCATTGGTGCTCATTGAGTAAAGGCTTATCAATGAAGCATAATACATGGCATCACGCTGTTTGGGATAGATTGGATTACTTGGCTGCTTTGTCGTATCTAGTTTTGTTTCAAATTATGTTATAATCTAGAAAATTGAACTAGCTTAATGTGGGCATTGGATTCGTGGCATTCGAAGCTATAAATCAAAAGCTTTGGAAGATATAGTGCAGACATGTCAAGTTGATTGGCCAGTTAAAATGATCATTTTAAACAGATCGTTGGTGCTCATTGAGTATAAGTTTATAAATAAAGAATATTACATGACGTCACACAGTTTGGGATAGATTGGATTACTTGGACGCTTTATAGTATCTATTTCTGTCCGAAATTTTGTCAAAATTGAGCTAGCTTAATGTGGGCATTGGATTCGTGTCATTCAAAACTCTAAACAAAAGTTACGGACGATTTTGCGGACATGTCAAGTTGATTGGCCAGTTAAAGTGATCATTCTAAACTGATCATTGGTGTTTATTGAGTAAAAGCTTATAAATGAAGTATAATGCATGGCATCACAAAGTTTTGGATAGATTGGATTACTTGAATTCTTTGTCGTATCTATTTCCTTATCAAATTTTGTTACACAATAGAAAATTGAGATAGCTTAATGTGGCCATTGGATTGGTGTGTTTCTGCGCTGTAAATCAAAAGTTACAGATGATTTAGGGCAAACGGATTAGTGCAGAAATGTCAAGTTGATCGGCCAGTTAAAATGATCATTCTAAACTGGTCATTGATGCTCATTGAGTAAAAGCTTATAAATGAAAAGTAATGCATGGCATCACGCAGTTTCGGATGGATTGGATTACTTGGATGCTATGTCGTATCTTATTCTGTCTCAAATTTTTTCACAATATAGAAAATTGAACTAGCTTAATGTGGGCATTGGATTCATGTCATTTCGGAGCTACAAATCAAAAGTTATAGATGATGTAGTGCAGACAAGTCAAGTTGATCATCCCGTTAAAATGTTCATTTTAAACTGATCATTGGTGCTCATTGAGTAAAGGCTTATAAATGAAGCATAATGCATGGCACCGAACAGGTTGGGATAGATTGGATTACTTGGACGCTTTGTTGTATCTAGTTCTGTTTCAAATTTTACCACATTATAGAAAATTGAACTAGCTTAATGTGGAAAATTGATTCTTGTCATTCTGACATATATATCAAAAGTTATGGACGATATAGTGTATACATGTAAAGTTGATCGGCCAGTTAAAATGATCATTATAAACTGATCATTGGTGTTCATTGAGTAAAAGCTTATAAATGAAGAATAATTCATGGCGTCACGTAGTTTGTGATGGATTGGATTACTTGGAAAATTGAGCTAGCTTAATGTGTGCATTGGATTTGTGTGTTTCTGACCTCTGAATCAAAAGTTACAGATGATTTAGTGCGGACATGTCAAGTTTATCGGCGAACTAAAATGATCATTCTAGAATGATCATTGGTGCTAATTAAGTAAAGGCTTATAAATGATGCATGAAGTATGGCATCATGCAGTTTGGGATAGATTGGATTACTGGGACGCTTTGTCGTATATAGTCCTGTTTCAAATTGTGTCACAGTATAGAAAATTGAACTAGCTTAATGTGGGAAATTGATTCGCGTGTCTCTGACCTCTATATCAAAATTTACAGACGATTTAGTGGGGACATGTCAAGTTGATTGGCAAATTAAAATGATCATTCTAAACTGATCGGTTGTGCTCATTAAGTAAAGGCTTATAAATGAGGCATAAAACATGGCATCAAGCAGTTTGGGATAAATTGGACTTCATGGACGCTTTGTAGTATGTTGTTCTGTTTCAAAGATTGTGACAACATAGAAAATTGAACTAGCTTAATGTGGGCATTGGATTCGTGTCATTTGAGCAATAAATCAAAAGTTAGGGACAATTTGTTGCATACATGTCAAGTTGATCGGCCAGTTAAAATGATCATTCTAAACTGCTCGTTGGTTCTCATTGAGTAAAAGCTTATAAATGAAGAATAATGTGTGGCATCACGCAGTTCGGGAAGGACTGGATTACTTGAACCCTTTTTTGTATCGAATTTTGTCTCAAATTTTGTTACATTATAGAAAATTGAGCTACCTTAACATGGGCATTGGATTCGTGTGTTTCAGAGCTCTAAATCAAAAGTTATGGATGATTTAGTGCAGACATGTCAAATTGATCGGCGAGTTAAAATGATCATTCTAAATTGATCATTGGTGCTCTTTGGGTAAAACTTTATAAATGAAAAATAATGCATGGCATCACGGAATTTTGGAAGGATTGGATTACTTGGACGCTTTGTCGTTTCTACTTTTGTCTCATAGTTTGTCATAATACTGAAAATTGAGCTAGCTAAACATGGGCATTTGATTCGTGTCATTCCTAGCTTTAAATGAAAAGTTACAGACAATTTAGTGCGGAAATGTCAAGTTGATCGACGAGTTAAAGTGATAATTCTAAACTGATAATTGGTGCTGATTGAGTAAAGGCTTATAAATGAAGCATTATGCATGGCAACACACACTTTGGGAAAGATTGGACTACTTGGTCGCTTTTTCGTATCGAATTCTCCCTTAAATTTTGTCAAAATATAGATAATTGAACTAGCTTAGTGTGTGCGTTGGATTCGTGTCATTCTGAGCTATAAATAAAAAGTTATGTACGATTTACTGCAGACATGACAAGTTGATTGCGCAGTTAAAATGATTATTTTAAACTGATCATTGGTGCTCATTGAGTAAAAGCTTATAAATGAAGAATAATGCATGGCATGACACAGTTTGGGATAGACTGGATTAATTGGATGCTTTGTCGTATCTATTTCTATGTTTGCCACAATAAAGAAAATGGAGCTAGCTTAACGTGGGCATTGGATTCGTGTCATTCTGACCTCTAAATTAAAAGTTATGGACGATTTAGTGCGGACATGTCAGCTTGAATGGTCAGTTAAAGTGATCATTCTGAACTGATCATTGGTGGTGATTGAGTAAAGGCTTATAAATCAAGCATAATGCATGGCATCACACAGTTTTAGATAGATTGGATTACTTGGACGCTTTGTCTTATACAGTACATAAAATTGATCTAGCTTAACGTGGGCATTGGATTCGTGTGTTTCGGAGCTTTAAATTAAAAGTTACGGACAATTTAGTGCGGACGATTTAGTGAGACATGACAAGTTGATCAGCCTGTTAAAATGATCATTCTAAACTTATCATTGGTGCCCATTGAGTAAAGGCTTATAAATGAAAAATAATGCATGGCATCGCGCAGTTTCGGATGGATTGGATTACTTGAATGCTTTGTCGTATCTATTTCCTTATCAAATTTTGTTACACAATAGAAAATTGAGATAGCTTAATGTGGCCATTGGATTGGTGTGTTTCTGAGCTGTAAATCAAAAGTTACAGATGATTTAGGGCAAACGGATTAGTGCAGAAATGTCAAGTTGATCGGCCAGTTAAAATGATCATTCTAAACTGGTCATTGATGCTCATTGAGTAAAAGCTTATAAATGAAAAGTAATGCATGGCATCACGCAGTTTCGGATGGGTTGGATTACTTGGATGCTATGTCGTATCTTATTTTGTCTCAAATTTTTTCACAATATAGAAAATTGAACTAGCTTAATGTGGGCATTGGATTCGTGTCATTCTGAGCTACAAATCAAAAGTTATAGACGATGTAGTGCAGACATTTCAAGTTGATCGGTCAGTTAAAATGATCATTCTAAACTGATTGTTGGTTCTCATTGAAGTTAAAGCTTATAAATGAAGAATAATGCGTGGCATCACGCAGTTTTCGATGGACTGGATTTCTTGGACACTGTGTCGTATCTATTTCTCTCTCAAATTTTGTTACACTATAGAAAATTGAGCTACCTTAACGTGGGCATTGGATTCGTGTGTTTCTGAGCTCCAAATCAAAATTTACAGACGATTTAGTGTAGACATGTCAAGTTGAACCGCGAGCTAAAATGATCATTCTAAACTGATCATTGGTGCTCATTAAGTAAAGGCTTATAAATGAGACATGAAGCATGGCGTCACGCAATTTGGGATAGATTGGATTATTTGGACGCTTTGTCGTATCTAGTTCTGTTTCAAATTTTGTCATAACATAGAAAATTGAACTAGTTTAATGTGGGCATTGGATTCGTCTCATTTTGAGATATAAATAAAAATCTATGGACGATTTAGTGCATACATGTCAAGTTGATCGGCCAGTTAAAATGATAATTCTAAACTGATCGTTGGTTCTCATTGAGTAAAAGCTTTTAAATGAAGAATAATGCATGGCATCACGCAGTTTGGGATGGACTGGATTACTTGGACGCTTTGTCATATCTTTTTCTATCTCAAATTTTGATACACTATAGAAAATTGAGCTAGGTTAACGCGGGCATTGGATTCGTCTGTTTCTGAGCTCTAAATCAAAAGTAACGAACGATTTAAGGCAGACATGTCAAGGTTATCGGTGAGTTGAAATGACAATTCAAAACTGATCATTGGTTCTCATTAAGTAAAGGCTTATAAATGACGCATAAAGCATGACATCACACAGTTTGGGATAGATTGGATTAACTGCACGCTTTGTCGTCTATAGTTATGTTTCAAATTTTGCCACAATGTAGAAAATTGATCTAGCTAAATATGGGCATTAGATTCGTGTCATTCTGATATATAAATCAAAAGTTATGGACGATTTAGTGCAGACATGAAAAACTGATCGGCCAATTAAAATAATCATTCTAAACTGATCATTGGTGCTCATTGAGTAAAAACTTATAAATGAAAAATAATGCATGGCATCAAGCAGTTCGGGAAGGAGTGGATTACTTGTACGCTTTGTCGTATCTATGTCTTTCTCAAATTTTGTCACAATATAGAAAATTGAGCTAGCTTAACGTGGGCATTAGATTCGTGTCATTCGGATATCTAAATTAAAAGTTATGGACAATTTAGCGCGGACATGTCAAGTTGATCGGCCAGTTAAAGGGATCATTCTAAACTGATCATTGGTGCTCATCAAGTAAAGGCTTATCAATGAAGCATAACGCATGGCATCACACAATTTTGGATAGATTGGATTACTTGGACGCTTTGTCGTATCTATTTAAGTCTCAAATTTTTTCACAATATATAAATTTTGAGCTACGTAAAAGTGAGCATTGGATTCGTGTCATTCTGAGCTCTAAATCAAAAGTTATGGACGCTTTAGTGTAGACATGTCAAGTTGATCGTCCAGTTAAACTGATCATTCTGAACTGATCATTGGTGTTGATTGAGTAAAGGCTTATAAATGAAGTATAAGGTATGGCATCACGCACTTTGGGATTTATTGGATTACTTGGACGCTTTGTCGTATCTAGTTATGTCTCAAATTTTGTCACAATATAGAAAATTGAACTAGCTTTAAATCAAAAGTTACAGACGATTTAGTACAGACGTGTCAAGTTGAGTGGCCAGTTAAATAGATCATTCAAAACAGATCATTGGTGCTCATTAAGTAATGGCTTAAAAATGAAGCATAAAGCATGGCATCACGCAGTTTGGGATGGATTGGATTACTTGGATGCTTTGTCGTATCTATTTCTGTCTCAAATTTTGTCAAAATAGAATTGAAATAGCTTAATGTGAGCATTGGATTCATGTAATTCTGAGCTACAAATCAAAAGTTATATAGACGATTTAGTGTAGACATGTTACGTTGATCGGCCAGTAAAAATTATAATTCTAAACTAATCATTGATGCTCATTGAGTAAATTATTATAAATGAAGAATAATGTATAGCATCACGTAGTTTGGGATGGACTGGATTAATTGGACGTTTTGTCTTATCTATTTATTTTTCAAATGTTGTCACAATATAGAAAATTGAGTTAGATTAAAGTGGGGATTGGTTTCGTTTCATTCTGAGCTCTAAATCAAAAGTTACGAACGATATAGTGTGGACATGTCAAGTTGATCGGCCAGTTAATATGATTATTCTAAACTGATCATTGATTTTCATTGAATAAAGACTTATAAATGAAGCATAATGCTTGGCATCGCACAGTTTCAGATAGATTGGACTACTTAGATGCTTTTCCGTATCTAGTTATGTCTCAAATTTTGCCACAATATAGAAAATTGAAATAGTTTAATGTGGGCATTGGATTCGTGTCATTCTAATATACAAATAAAAAGTTATGGACGATTTAGTGCAAACATGTCAAGTTGATCGGCCCGTTAAAATGATTATTCTAAACTGATCATTGGTGCTCATTGATTAAACGCTTATAAATGAAGAATAATGGATGGCATCACACAATTTTTCATGGACTGGATTACTTGAACGCTTTGTCGTATCTATTTATTTCTCGAATTTTTTCACAATATACAAAATTGAGCTAGCTTAACATGGGCATTGGATTCGTTTCATTTTGAGCTCTAAATCAAAAGTTACGGACCATTTAGTGTGGATATGTCAAGTTGATCGGCCAGTTAACGTGATCATTCTAAACTAATCATTGGTGCTCATTGAGTAAATGCTTATAAATGGAGCATAATGCATGGTATCACACAGTTTTAGATAGATTGGATTACTTCAGTGCTTTGTCGTATCTATTTCGGTCTTTAATTTTGTAACAATATAGAAATTTTGAGCTAGCTTAAAGTGGGCATTGGGTTCGTCTCATTCTGAGCTCTAAATAAAAATTTACGCACAATTTAGTTCATACATGTCAAGGTGATCGGCCAGTTAAAGTGATCATTCCAAAATGATCATTGGTGCTCATGAGAAAAAGCTTATGAATGGAGCATAATGCATGGCATCACACAGATTTGGATAGATTGGATTAGTTGGATGCTTTGTCCTATCTATTTTTGTATCAAATTTTGTTACACTATAGAGAATAGAGCTAGCTTATCGTAGGTATTGGATTCTTTCGTTTTTGATTATAAATCAAAAGTTACAGATGATTTAGTGTAGATATGTCAAGTTGATCGGCGAGTTAAAATCATTATTCTAAATTGATCATTGGTGCTCAGTAAGTAAAGGCTTATAAATGAAGCATAAAGCATGGCATCAAGTAGTTTGGATAGATTGGATTACTTGGACAGTTTGAGTTCTCTATTTCTGTCTCAAATTTTTTCAAAATATAGAAAATTGAGCTACCTTAAAGTGGGTATTGGATTCGTGTCATTCTGAGCTCTAAGTCAAAAGTTACGGACGATTTAGTGTGCACATGTGAAGTTGATTGGCCAGTTAATATGATTATTCTAAACTGATCATTGGTGTTCATTGAGCAAAAGCTTATAAATGAAAAATAATGCATGGCATCACCCAGTTCGGGACGATTTGGATTGCTTGGATGCTTGGTTATATCTATTTCTGTCTCAAGTTTTGTCAAAATATAGAAAATTTAACTAGCTTAATGTGGGCATTGGATTTGTATCATTCTGAAATCTAAATCAAAAGTTACGGAAGATTTAGTGCGGACATGTCAAGTTGAGTGGCCAGTTAAATTGATCATTGTAAACAGATCATTGCTGCTCGTTAAGTAAAGGCTTATAAATGAAGCATAAAGTATGGCATCAAGTACTTTGGATAGATTGGATTACTTGGACACTTTTAAGTCTTTATTTCTGTCTCAAATTTTGTCAAAATATAGAAACTTGACCTTGCTTAATGGGGGCATTGGATTCGTGTCATTCTGAGCTCTAAGTCAAAAGTTACGGACGATTTTTGTCAACATGTAAAGTTGGTCGGCCAGTTAATATGATTATTCTAAACTAATCATTGCTCCTCATTGAGCAAAAGCTTATAAATGAAAAATAATGCATGGCATCACGCTGTTTGGGATGGCATGTATGCTTTGTCCTATCTATTTATTTTTCAAATTTTGTCACAATATAAAAAATTGAACAAGCTTAAAGTGGGGATTGGATTTGTTTCATTATAAGCTCTATTAAAAGGTACAGACTATTTAGTGTGGACATGTCAAGTTGATCGGCCAGTTAATATGATTATTCTAAGATGATCACTGGTGCTCATTGAGTAAAGACTTATTAATGAGGCATACTGCATCGCATCATGCAGTTTCAGATAGATTGGATTACCTTGATGCATTTTCATATCTAGTTATGTCTCAAATTTTTCCACAATTTAGAACATTGACCTAGCTTAAAGTGGGGATTGGATTCGTTTCATTCAGACCTCTAAATAAAAAGTTACAAACTAATTAGTGTGTACATGTCAAGTTGATCAGCCAGTTAATATGATTATTCTAAACTGATCACTGGTGCTCATTGAGTAAACGATTATAGGTGAAGAATAATGCATGCCATCTCGCAGTTTGGTATTGACTGGATTACCTGAACGCTTCGTCGTATCTATTTATTTCTCATATTTTTCACAATATAGAAAATTGTGCTAGCTTAAAATGAGTATTAGATTCGTGTCATTCTAAGCTCTGAATCAAAAGTTACGGACGATTTACAGTGGACATGTCAAGTTGAGCGACCAGTTAAAATGATCATTCTAAACTAATCATTGGTGCTCATTGAGTAAATGCTTATAAATCGAGCATAATGCATGGCATCAAAGAGTTTTGGATAGATTGGATTACATGGACGCCTTGTAGTATGTATTTATATCTCAAATTATGTTAAAGTATAGAAATTTGAGCTAGCATAACGTGGGCAATTGATTAATGTTATTCTTAGCTATAAATCAAAAGTTATGGACAATATAGTGCATATATGTCAAGTTGATTGGCCAATTAAAATGATCATTCTAAACTGATCGTTGGTGCTCATTGAGTAAAAACTTATAAATGAAAAATAATGCATGGCACCACGCAGTTTGGGATGGACTGGATTTCTTGGATGCTTTGTCATATCTATTTCTGTCTATAATTTTGTCACAATATTGAAATTTTGAGCTAGCTTAAAATGGGCATTGGATTCGTGTCATTCAGAGGTCTAAATCAAAAGTTACGGACGATTTAGTTTGGACATGTCAAGTTGATCAGCCAGATAATATGATTATCCTAAACTGATCATTGGTGCTCATTGAGCAAAAGCTTATAAATTAAAAATAATGCATGGCGTCACGAAGTGTGGGATGGACTGGATTACTTGAAGGCTTTGTCTTATCTATTTATTTCTCAAATTTTGTCACAATATAGAAATTGAGCTAGCATAAAGTGGAATTGGATTCGTTTCGTTCTGAGCTCTAAATCAAAAGTTATAGACTATTTACTGTGGACATGTCAAATTGATCAGACAGTTAATATGATTATTCTAAACTGATTATTGGTGCTCATTAAGTAAAGACTTATAAATGAGGCATAATGCATCGCATCACGCAGTTTCAGATAGTTATGATAACTTGGACTCTTTTTCGTATCTAGTTTTGTCTCAAATTTTGCCACAATATAGAAAACTGAACTAGCTAAATGTGGGGATTGGATTCGTTTCGTTCTGAGCTCTAAATCAAAAGTTATGGACTATTTAGTTTGGACATGTCAAGTTTATCGGCCAGTTAATATGATTATTTTAAATTGCTCATTGGTGCTCATTGAGTAAAGATTTATAAATGAGGCATAATGCATTGCATCACGGAATTTAAGATTGATTGGATTACTTGTACGCTTTGTCGTATCTATTTCAGTCTCAAATTTTGTCACAATATAGAAATTTTGAGGTAGCTTAAAGTGGGCATTGGATTCGCGTCATTCAGAGCTCTAAATCAAAAGTTACGGACAATTTAGTGTGGACATGTCAAGTTGATCGGCCAGTTAAAGTGATCATTCCAAACTTATCATTGGTGCTCATGAGTAAAGACTGATAAATGGAGCATAATGCATGGCATCACAATGTTTTGGATAGATTGGATTATTTGGACGCTTTGTCGTATCTATTTTGGTATCAAACTTTGTTGCACTATAGAAAATTGAGATAGCTTAACGTGGGCATTGGATTCGTGTGTTTCTGAGCTCTAAATCAAAAGTTATAGACGATTTAGTGTAGATATGTCAAGTTGATTGGCGAGTTAAAATGAACATTCTAAACTGATCATTGGTGCTCATGAAGTAAAGCTTTATAAATGAAGCATAAAGCATGGCATCAAGTAGTTTGTATAGATTAGACTACTTGGACGCTTTGCCGTATCTATTTATATCTCAAATTTTGTCACAATATAGAATATTGAACTAGATTAATGTGGGGCATTGGATTCATGTCATTCTGAGCTACAAATCAAAAGTTATGGACGATTTAGTGGAGACATGTCAAGTTGATCATTCGAAACTGATCATTGGTGCTCATTCAGTAAATTCTTATAAATGAAGAATAATGCATGGCATCACACAGCTTGGGATGACTGGATTACTTAGATGCTTTGTCGTATCTATTTTTGTCTCAAATTTTGTCACAATAAAGAAAATTGAACTAGCTTAATGTGGGCATTGAATTCATGTTATTTTGAGTTACAAATCAAAAGTTATGGACGATTTAGTGGAGACATGCCAAGTTGAGTGGACAGTTAAAGTGACCATTATAAATGGATCATCGGTGCTCATTAAGAAAAGGCTTATAAATGAAGCATAAAGCATGGCATCAAGTAGTTTGGATAGACTGGATTACTTGGACACTTTGTCGTCTCTAATTCTGTCTCAAATTTTGTCAAAATATAGAAAATTGAGCTTGCTTAATGTGGGCATTGGATTCGTGTCATTCTCAACTCTAAATAAAAAGTTATGGACGATTTAGTGCGGACAAGTTAAGTTGAGTGGCAAGTTAAAATTATCATTTGAAACTGATCATTGGTGCTCATTGATTAAACACTTATAAATGAAGAATATTGCATGGCATCACGCAGTTTGGAATGGACTGGATAACTTGGACGCTTTGTCGTATCTATTTCTGTTTCAAATTTTTTCACAATGTAGAAAATTGAGCTAGCTTAACTTGGGCATATGATTCGTGTCATTCTGAGCTCTAAATCAAAAAGTTACGGACGATTTAGTGCGATCATGTCAAGTTGATTGGCCAGTTAAAATGATTATTCTAAACTGATCATTGGTGCTCATTGATAAAATTCTTATAAATGAAGAATAATGGATGGCATCACGCAATTTTTGATGGACTGGATTACTTGAACGTTTTGTCGTATCTATTTATTTCTCAAATTTTGTCACAATATAAAAAATTGAGCTAGCTTACCGTGGGCATTGGATTCGTGTCATTTTTGAGCTCTAAGTCAAAAGTTACAGACCATTTAGTGCGGATATGTCAAGTTGATCGGCCAGTTAACGTGATCATTCTAAACTAATCATTGGTGCTCATTGAGTAAATGCTTATAAATGGAGCATAATGCATGGCATCACACAGTTTTGGATAGATTGGATCACTTCACTGCTTTTGTGTATCTATTTATGTCTCAAATTTTATTACACTAGAGAAATTTCAGCTAGCTTAACGTGGGAAATTGATTCGCATCATTCTGAACTATAAATCAAAAGTTATGGACGATATAGTACAGACATGTCAAGTTGATCAGCAAGTTAAAATGATCATTCTAAACTGTTCGTTGGTGCTCATTGTGTAAAACCTTATAAATGAAGAATAATGCGTGGCATAACACATTTTGGGATGGATTGGATTACTTGGACGCGTTGTCGTATCTATTTCGGTTTTAAATTTTGTCACAATATCAAAATTCTGAGCTAACTTAAAGTTGGCATTGGATTTGTGTTATTCTTTGCTCTAAATCAAAAGTTACGGACGATTTAGTGCAGACATGTCAAGGTGAACGGCCAGTTAAAGTGATCATTCCAAAATGATCATTGGTGCTGATGGGTAATGGCTTATAAATGGAGCATAATGCATGGCATCACACAGTTTTGGATAGATTGGATTAGTTGGAAGCTTTGTCGTATCTAATTTTTATCAAATTTTGTTACACTATACAGAATTGAGCTAGCTTATCGTAGGTATTGGATTCTTGTGTTTCTAAGCTCTAAATCAAAAGTTACAGACAATTTAGTGCAGACATGTCAAGTTGATCGGCGAGTTAAAATGATCATTCTAAATTGATCATTGGTGCTCATTAAGTAAAGGCTTATAAATGAAGCATAAAGCATGGCATCAAGTAGTTTGGATAGATTGGATTACTTGGACAGTTTAAGTTCTCTATTTCTGTCTCAAATTTTTTCAAAATATAGGAAATTGATGTACCTTAAAGTGGGTATTGGATTCGTGTCATTCTGAGCTCTAAGTCAAAAGTTACGGACGATTTAATGTGGACATGCCAAGTTGATTGGCCAGTTAATATGATTATTCTAAACCTATCATTGGTGTTCATTGAGCAAAAGCTTATAAATGAAAAATAATGAATGGCATCACGCAGTTCGAGATGGATTGGATTGCTTGGATGCTTTGTTATATCTATTTATGTCTCAAGTTTTGTCAAAATATAGAAAATTGAGCTAGCTTAACGTGGACATTGGATTCATATAATTCTGAAATCTAAATAAAAAATTATGGAAGATTTAGTGCGGACATGTGAAGTTCAGGGGCCAGTTAAAGTGATCATTCTAAAGGATCATTGCTGCTTATTAAGAAAGGCTTATAAATGTAGCATAAAGCATGGCATCAAGTAGTTTGGATAGATTGGATTACTTGGACAGTTTGACTTCTCTATTTCTGTCTCAAATTTTTTCAAAATATTGAAAATTGAGGTACCTTAAAGTGGGTATTGGATTCGTGTCATTCTGAGCTCTAAGTCAAAGTTAAGGACGATTTAATGTGCACATGTCAAGTTGATTGGCCAGTTAATATGATTATTCTAAACTTATCATTGGTGTTCATTGAGCAAAAGCTTATAAATGAAAAATAATGTATGGCATCACGCAGTTCGAGATGGATTGGATTGCTTGGATGCTTGGTTATATCTATTTATGTCTCAAGTTTTGACAAAATATAGAAAATTGAACTTGTAACACCCCCGATCCTCGGTAAAGATCGGTAGGGCGAGCTGACCGACAGCTGGGCGAGGTGGATGGTAGCTGGGCGAGCTGGAAGGCAGCTGGGCAAGCTGGCCGGTAGCTGGGCGAGCTGGTCGGCAGCTGGGAGAGCTGACCGGCGGTTAGACGAACTGGTTGGTAGTTGGGGCCAACTGGCCAGCTAGCAATGGCTCGGGCAGTTGGTGCCGAACCAGTGCCACGACCAGGCACAACGGTTCGACCAGAAACGTTGATTGGTCGAGCAAAAGCCGTGACCGTTCGTGAAAAACCGACAACGAGCCCTATAATTAGAGGGCTTGGGGTCGATTCAAGGGCACACGCTGGGAGAAGAAGAAATCCTAGAATTTTCTAAGGCAATATTCGAGAAGAGTGAGATCGAGTGAGGTAGAGATCGTGAACCTTGGATCGGGAAACCAACTTTTGGGTACGCGATTAAAGGCTAGGCGTGGTAAGGTGAGTAATCCACTTCCCTTTAGCTTGGATTCCCCTTCCCCGGTGGTTCGGCGAGTAAGGGAATCCAAGGCGGGATTGGTGGGTAAACTTGGCTGAATGATCGGAATTGGGTGAAACCTTTCCGGACAGATAGTCGGCTTGGACTGCCCATAGACCGGATCGAGTCTTTCAGGGCAAGTATCGACTGGCCAAAGGGTTCGGGTGATGCCTACCATGGCCGGCTGGTCGATCGGATCTGGCCAAGTCCGAACCGAGTCTGTCTTGGTCGAATTCTAAGTTGAACTTAGAGACTTAACGGGTTTTGCATGAGTTGCATTCATTCATGCATGTTTCTTAAGCCCTTTCGAGTAATATTGGCTAAGTCCAGGATAATTAAGCGGCTTTGGCATTTTTCAGGAAAAGATGGTGATCGTGGTAAGGATTTGGCTTGAGCGCAAGACTGGTGGTCCGAGTATATGGGTGATGTATGGATCCGGGTAGTTAGGATTGTTGAATATGTAAGCCTTCGGGCAAACTATCATGTTGTAACGAATCCTACTTATATAGTTCAATAAAATTCCGGATCTTTTATATATGACTCTATAAATGACTCTAACAAAACTCATGAATCTCAGAATAACTCGAAATCGGACTTAAACTAGATAAGAGACCCTAAAATATGGACCTTATACTCGGAATTCCTTGGTGAATCCGAAAGGGAACAACCTCTTCGGACTGATAATCCGGGAAGGGTGTTTCAAGTTGGTATCAGAGCATGCTTGGTCCTAGGACGGGTTAGATTTGGGTTAAGTAGACACCACTCATCGGGCAGCAGGTCTTGCGCATATTAAACGTTGAGACTAACTAAATGGTTTTGAAGATGGGCAAGAGTGGCAAGACTGGGAAAAGCAAGAAGGATAAGGCAAGAGGTGGTGAACCAAGCCAAAACATTGGAGCCTTGCCGAATCGGAATGTATTTGAGCTTTCGACGGCCCATGTTGCGGCAACTGAGCAGGACCATCCGGAGGGTGAGGATGAGGAGTCTACTGCTCATCGCACACATGCGGGTGAAGAAGGACAACACGACCAGGAAGCCGCGGATGTAAATCCTGATGCGGTTCCGAGCCCACAAGAAATGTGGAACACAATGAGAACCGTGATAAGTCAGTTGGCTATACTGACTGAGGCGGTTAAGCCCAAGGCAACGGTTCCTGAGGTGCCACACATGGGCGAAGAACCGGTTCCTATGGAGAACCAGGATGTGGTCATCCTAGATGACGCACCTAAGTCCGCTAGAAAGAAGGTGGGGTATTTGAGCATCCTAGAACACATGATACACCTTAAAACAGGTAGTTTCGCTCGGGGATCTGACCCAATTAAGGCTTATGAGTGGAAGAATCGTTTGGTGAGGAACTTTCAATCAACAAGGTGTCCCGGTGACTACCGCAAAGATATCGCAGTCCACTTCCTGGAAGGGGATGCGCATCACTGGCGGGTTGCCATGGATACACGGTTGGGTGAAAGGATTCGAAATTTCGAGGAGTTTGAAGGAGAATTCAATAAGAAGTTCTTTCCACCAGAGCCGTGGGACCGATTGGAGTGCTCATACCTGGAATTGGTTCAAGGGAACCGAACTGTCCGGGAATATGAAGAAGAATTTAACCGCTTAAGGCGTTATGCGTGAAGAGATCTTGAGGATGAACTCGGGCAAGTGCGCCGGTTCATGCGTGGACTAAGGGTCGAAATCCGTAACCACTGCTTGGCGCAGAAGTTCGGATCAGTCACTGAATTGGCGGAAAGGGCTGCCTTGATCGAGGAGGGGATCGAGGAGGAGAACCGGTTGAAAGAATCCAAATTCCCGAATCGATACGGCCAGTCAAGTGGTGGTGATCGGAAAAGAAAGTGGGATAAGGTTGAATACTCCAGCAAACCCCTAGGAAAAGTTAGGGAATGCAAGACGTGTGGTAGGAGGCACGGTGGGGAATGCTGGAAGGCGATGGGAGCATGTGCACGTTGCGGTAACAAGGAACATGCTACCCGCAACTGCCCAAGGATGGATTACGGACAGCAAGGACTGCCGAGTGATGACTCGAGGACTTGCTTCAACTGTGGTAAGTCAGGCCACATCAGGAAGGGTTGCCCCAAAGGGACAGCCGAAAGGCAACCCGAACAAAAAGACTACCGTGGGGTAATCGAGCCAGCGGCTAAGAGGCAGGCCGTAACACCACAGGTTTATGAGCTATCGCGGGACATGGGCGATACGGCAGGTACAGCTCGATCACTGGTACGTACATAACCCTAACTGTTAAATAAAAATTGAGCATTGCATGGCATGCATAAACAGTAGGGTACTTAGCATTCAGGATGAATGTGTAGGGACCTTGGTTGTGGGCGGTGTTGAAACACACGTCCTGTTTGATTCCGGGGCTTCACATTGCTTTGTAAGCCCGGAATGGTTTAAAAAGAGTGGGATTCAAGGAGAACCCATCTCTGGAATGGGTAAAGTACAAGCGGCTGGAGGGCAAATAATGAATTCCCTGGGAATTGTGCGGAACATCCCGGTTATGATTGGGAATGTCAATTTGCCGGCCGACTTGGTAGTCGTCCAACTCAAGGATTACGAGGTAATCTTGGGTATGGACTGGCTGGGAATGAACAAGGCGACCCTATTGTCATAGGGGCCGAGTTTGGTTGGAGAAAGAGGGAGGGAGATTGGAATTCCAAGGGATCCAACCCACCTCGGGAAGTTTGGTAATCTCAGCAATCCAGGCAAAACGGCTGCTAGAGAAGGGGTGCGAGGCCTATGTAGCCACGATAAGCACCGAGTAAAATAAGAAGAGTTGAGAGTTAAAGGATATCCCAGTGGTCAATGAATTCGTGGATGTGTTCCAGACCTTGTCCGGGTTACCACCAGATAGGTTGGATCCATTCACGATTGAATTGGAACCAGGGATTGCCCCAATCTCGAAAGCGCCCTATCGTATGGCTCCAGCCGAGATGGCTGAGTTAAAGAAACAGTTGGAAGAACTGTTGGATAAAGGATTCATCAGGCCGAGTGAGTCACCTTGGGGTGCACCGGTGCTGTTTGTGAAAAAGAAGGATGGAAGCTTTAGGCTTTGCATCGATTATCAGTGATTGAATCGGGTTACGGTAAAGAGCAAGTACCCATTACCCCGAATTGATGAGTTGTTAGATCAACTCAGAGGTGCGACCTGGTTCTCAAAGATCGATTTGGCCCAGGGATATCACCAAATTCTGATTGAGTCATCGGATATTCGGAAGACGGCTTTTCGGACAAGATATGGACACTACGAGTTTGTAGTGATGCCATTCGGTTTAACCAATGCACCGGCAGCCTTTATGAAGATGATGAATAGGGTATTTCGGGATTGTTTAGATGAGTTTGTTATCATTTTCATTGATGACATCCTCGTCTATTCAAAGGGCCATGAAATGCACCAAAATCATCTAAGGGTGGTGATGGAACGGTTAAGGGAGCACAAGCTTCACGCCAAGCTAAGCAAGTGTAGCTTTTGGCAGAGAAGTATTGGGTTCTTGGGACACATTGTGTCGGACCAAGGGGTGTCAGTAGACCCGGAGAAAGTTAAGGCTATCAAGGATTGGCCGAGGCCTCGGAATGCAACTGAGATTAGGAGCTTCCTGGGTTTGGCCGGATACTATAGGCGGTTTGTCAATGGGTTTGCGAAAATGGCTTACCCCATGACTTGTCTAACCGGGAACGATGCTAAGTACGAGTGGACAGACGAGTGCGAGGAATGTTTCCAACGGTTGAAGGAGATGCTAACGACTGCACCAGTCTTGGCACTACCTGAACCGGATGAGCCTTATGCGGTATACACAGACGCATCCAAAACTGGATTGGGTGCTGTTCTGATGCAAAAGGGTAGGGTGATTGCCTATGCATCAAGGCAATTGCGGAAACATGAAGGAAGCTATCCCACTCATGACTTAGAAATGGCGGCAGTAATCTTTGCATTAAAGATTTGGCGGTCATACGTGTATGGAGCCAAAGTGCAAGTTTTTACCGACCATAAGAGTCTGAAGTACATTTCCACTCAACCCGAATTGAACCTTAGGAAAAGAAGGTGGATGGAATTCGTGGCTGATTATGACTAGATATTGCCTACCACCCGGGAAAGGCAAATCTTGTGGCGGATGCCTTGAGTAGGAGGCGTTCGGATGTTTATGCGGGAAAGGATGCGGAAACCCTTGTCGGACTGGTTAAGATGATGCATTTGAGTGCAATATCAAGCGAACCAGAACCGTTGGGTATAGACGCAGCAAATCGGGCAGATCTATTGAGTAAGATCCGAATAGCCCAAGAAAAAGATGAACTGCTGAACCAAGCGGTCTAGAACAATCAGTCCGAGTATGGGAAATCGAACAACGGGACAATTGTGATAAGAGGACGAGTGTGTGTCCCTAATGTACCGGAATTAAGAAAAGAAATCCTAAGGGAAGCACATCAGTCCGGATTCGCAATTCACCCGGGTGCGAGTAAGATGTACCGAGACTTGAAGCGGTACTACCATTGGGCAGGACAGAAGAGAAATGTAGCTGAATGGGTGGCTAAGTGTCCGACTTGCCAACTGGTCAAGGCAGAACACTATGTTCCGAGTGGGCTGCTGCAAAACTTACCCATTCCGGAATGGAAGTGGGACCATATCACAATGGATTTTGTGAGTGGGTTACCAAGGACCAAGGCACGGCATGATGCTATCTGGGTGGTCGTGGATAGGCTGACCAAGTCAGCACACTTCCTGGCTATTCAGAAAACGGATGGGGCTGAAAGAATTGCAGCACGTTATGTGGAAGAGATAGTCCGATTGCATGGAGTTCTGGTAAGCATTGTCTCAGATCGGGATCCACGATTCACGGCCCATTTTTGGAAGGCATTCCAAAAGGCCTTAGGAACGAGGGTGAACATGAGCACGACTTACCACCCCCAAACAGATGGGCAATCCGAACGAACCATCCAGACACTTGAGGACATGTTGTGTGCATGTGTTTTGGATTGGGGCGGATCATGGGAAAAATATTTGCCCTTGGCCGAGTTCTCATACAACAATAGCTTCCAGACGAGCATCGGAATGTCTCCTTACGAAGCATTGTAAGGGTGGCCTTGTCGGACCCCATTGTGTTGGACCGAAGTGGGGGAGTGTAGGACCCTTGGACCAGATATTGTGGATGAAACCACCGAAAAGATCAAATTCTTAAGGATCAAAATGAAGGAAGCACAAGACAGACAGAAAAGTTATGCGGACAAACGAAGAAGGAATTTGGAGTTCGAGGTGGGTGATTGGGTATATTTGAAAACAATCACATTTAAAGGAAGGAATCAAACTTCAAAGAGTGGGAAGTTGAATCCAAGGTACCTAGGCCCGTTTAAAATCACAGAAAGGGTTGGATTAGTGGCATACAAACTGGACTTACCACCCGAAATGGACATGTTCCATAATGTCTTCCATGTGTTGCAACTGAGGAAGTGCCTATCGGATCAAGACATAGTCATTTCTGCACCACCTGCTGAACTAAGGGGAAATCTAACCTTAGAAGCTATTCCAGTTCAGATGGTCAAAGTAGTATGGAAGTGCAATGGGACCGACGAAATCACTTGGGAAACCAAAGACAAAATGAAGGCTGAATTTCCTAAGTGGTTCGAGGAGTGGGAAACCAAACAGGTACTTGGTCTTGATTCGGGGACGAATCCACTTCAAGTGGGGGAGACTTGTAACACCCCCGATCCTCGGTAAAGATCGGTAGGGCGAGCTGACCGACAGCTGGGCGAGCTGGCTGGTAGCTGGGCGAATTGGATGGCAGCTGGGCAAGCTGGCCGGTAGCTTGGCGAGCTGGCCGGTAGCTGGGCGAGCTGGTCGGCAGCTGGGAGAGCTGACCGGCGGTTAGACGAGCTGGTTGGTAGTTGGGGCCAACTGGCCAGCTAGCAATGGCTCGGGCAGTTGGTGCCGAACCAGTGCCACGACCAGGCACAACGGTTCGACCAGAAACGTTGATTGGTCGAGCAAAAGCCGTGACCGTTCGTGAAAAACAGACAACGAGCCCTATAAATAGAGGGCTTGGGGTCGATTCAAGGGCACACGCTGGGAGAAGAAGAAATCCTAGAATTTTCTAAGGCAATATTCGAGAAGAGTGAGATCGAGTGAGGTAGAGATCCTGAACCTTTGATCAGGAAACCAACTTTGGGGTACGCGATTAAAGGCTAGGCGTGGTAAGGTGAGTAATCCACTTCCCTTTAAGCTTGGATTCCTCTTCCCCGTTGGTTTGGCGAGTAAGGGAATCCAAGGCGGGATTGGTGGGTAAACTTGGCTGAATGATCGAAATTGGGTGAAACCTTTCTGGACAGATAGTCGGCTTGGACTGCCCATAGACCGGATCGAGTCTTTCAGGGCAACTATCGACTGGCCAAAGGGTTCGGGTGATGCCTCCCATGGCCGGCTGGTCGATCGGATCTGCCCAAGTCCGAACCGAGTCTGTCTTGGTCGAATTCTAAGTTGAACTTAGAGACTTAACGGGTTTTGCATGAGTTGCATTCATTCATGCATGTTTCTTAAGCCCTTTCGAGTAATATTGGCTAAGTCCAGGATAATTAAGCGGCTTTGGCATTTTTCAGGAAAAGATGGTGATCGTGGTAAGGATTTGGCTTGAGCGCAAGACTGGTGGTCCGAGTATATTGGTGGTGTATGGATCCGGGTAGTTAGGATTATTGAATATGTAAGCCTTCGGGCAAACTATCATGTTGTAACGAATCCTACTTATATAGTTCAATAAAATTCCGGATCTTTTATATATGACTCTATAAATGACTCTAACAAAACTCATGAATCTCAGAATAACTCGAAATCGGACTTAAACTAGATAAGAGACCCTAAAATATAGACCTTAGACTCAGAATTCCTTGGTGAATCCGAAAGGGAACAACCTCTTCAGACTGATAATCCGGGAAGGGTGTTTCAGAACTAGCTTAACGTGGGCATTGGATTCATATAATTCTGAAATCTAAATCAAAAGTTACGGAAGATTTAGTGCGGACATGTCAAGTTGAGTGGCCAGTAAAAGTGATCATTCTAAAGGATCATTGCTTCTTATTAAGAAAGGCTTATAAATGAAGCATAAAGCATGGCATCAAGTACTTTGGATAGATTGGATTACTTGGACACTTTTAAGTCTCTATTTCTGTCTCAAATTTTGTCAAAATATAGAAACTTGACCTTGCTTAACGGGGGCATTGGATTCGTGTCATTCTATGCTCTAAGTCAAAAGTTAGGGATGATTTTGTGTGAACATGTCAAGTTGGTCGACAAGTTAATATGATTATTCTAAACTGATCATTGGTGCTCATTGAACAAAAGCTTATAAATGCAAAATAATGCATGGCATCACGCTGTTTGGGATGGATTGGATTGCGTAGATGCTTTGTTGTATCTATTTATTTCTCAAATTTTGTCACAATATAGAAAATTGAACTAGCTTAAAGTGGGGATTTGATTCGTTTCATTATGAGCTCTAAATCAAAAGTTATGGGCTCTTTAGTGTGGACATGTCAAGTTGATCGGCAAGTTAATATGATCATTCTAAATTGATCATTGGTGCTCATTGAGTAAAAACTTATAAGTGAGGCATACTTCATCGCATCACGCAGTTTCAGATAGATTGGATTACCTTGACGGTTTTTCATATCTAGTTCTGTGTCAAATTTTGCCACAATATAGAAAATTGAGCTAGCTTAAAGTGGGGATTGGATTCGTTTCTATCAGAGCTCTATATCAAAAGTTACGAACTATTTAGTGTGGACATGTCAAGTTGATCGGCCAGTTAATATGATTATTCTAAACTGATCATTAGTGCTAATTGAGTAAACGCTTATAAACGAAGAATAATGCATGGCATCTCGCAGTTTGGGATGGACTGGATTACCTGAACGCTTCGTCGTATCTATTTATTTATAATATTTTGTCAAAATATAGAAAAATATGCAAGATTAACATGGGTATTGGATTCGTGTCATTCTGAGCTCTAAATGAAAAGTTACGGACGATTTACAGCGGACATGTCAAGTTGATCGGCCAGTTAAAGTGATCATTCTAAACTAATCATTGGTGCTCATTGTGTAAATGCTTATAAATCGAGCATAATGCATGGCATCAAACAGTTTTGGATAGATTGGATTACTTGGACATTTTGTAGTATCTATTTATGTCTTAAATTATGTTAAACTATAGAAATTTGAGGTATAGCATGACGTGGGAAATTTATTCGTGTTATTCTGAGCTATACATCAAAAGTTAAGGACGATATAGTGCAGACATGTCAAGTTGATTGGCCAGTTAAAGTGATCATTCTAAACTGATCGCTGGTACTCATTGAAAAAAGCTTATAAATGAAGAATATTGCATGGCATCACGCGGTTTGGGATAGACTGGATTACTTGGACACTTTGTCGTATAAATTTCGGCCTCAAATTTTGCCATAATATAGAAATTTTGAGCTAGCTTAAAGTGGGTTTTGGATTCATGTCATTTTGAGCTCTTAATCACAAGTTACAGACGATTTAGTGTGGTATGTCAAGTTGGTCGGCCCGTTAATATGATTATTCTAAACTGATCATTGGTGCTCATCGAGAAAAAGCTTATAAATGAAAACTAATGCACGGCATCACGCAGTTTGGGATGGATTGGATTACTTGGATGCTTTGTCATATCTATTTCTATCTCAAATTTTGTCACAATATAGAAAACTTAACTAGCTTAATGTGGGCATTGTATTCGTGTCATTCTGAACTACAAATCAAAACGTATGGACGATTTAGTGCAGACATGTCATGTTGATCAACCAGTTAAAAATGATCGTTCTCAAATGATCATTGGTGCTCATTGAGTAAAAACTTATAAATGAAGAATAATGCATTGCATCACGCAGTTTCAGTTGTACTGAATTACTTGAACACAATATAGAAAGTTGAGCTAGCTTAACATGGGCATTCGATTCGGCTCATTCTGAGCTCTAAATCAAAAGTTACGTACGATTTAGTGTGGACATGTCAAGTTTATCGGCTAGTTAATATAATTATTCTAAACTGATCATTGGTGGTAACTGAGTAAAGGCTTATAAATGAAGCATAATGCATGGCATCACGCAGTTTCAGATAGATTGGATTACTTGGACTTTTTTTGTATTTAGTTTTGTCTAAAATTTTGCCATAATATAGAAATTTGAACTAGCTTAATGTGGGCATTGGATTCATGTCATTCTAAGCTAAAAATCAAAAGTTATGGGCGATTTAGTGCAGACATGTCAAGTTGATCGGCCAGTTAAAATGATCATTCTAAAGTGAACATTGGTGCTCATTGGGTAAACGCTTATGAATGCATAATAATGCATGGCATCACGCAGTTTGGGTTGGAATGGATTATTTGAATGCTTTGTCATATCTATTTATTTCTCAATTTTCTCATAATATAGAAAATTGAGCTATCTTAACATCGGCATTGGATTCGTCTCATTCAGATCTCTAAATCCAAAGTTATAGATGATTTATTTCGGATATGTCAAGTTGATCGGCCAAATAAAGTGATCATTCTAAACTAATCGTTGGTGCTCATTGAGTAAATGCTTATAAATGGAGCATAATGCATGGCATCACACAATTTTGGATTGATTGGATTACTTGAATGCTTTGTCGTATCTATTTCTATCTCAAATTTTGTTTCACAATAGAAATTAGAGCTACCATAACGTGGGCAATTGATTTGTGTCATTCTGAGGTATAAATCAAAAGTTATGGATGATATAATGCATACATGTCAAGTTGATTCGCCAGTTAAAATGATCATTCTAAGCTGATCGTTGGTGCTCATTGAGAAAAAACTTATAAATAAAAAATTAATGTCAATGTATAAAAACTGAGCTAAATTGTTTTTAATCAACATCTTTTCTAGTTATAAGTTTTGAATTTTCTCCAGATCAACAGCTAATGGAGGTGGGTAAAATAAGTT
Organism: Pugionium cornutum; assembly: GCA_018901935.1. NCBI lineage: Eukaryota > Viridiplantae > Streptophyta > Magnoliopsida > Brassicales > Brassicaceae > Pugionium > Pugionium cornutum. The sequence goes on along the minus strand of CM032164.1, from coordinate 13,063,028 downwards.
TTGCACTTTTGTGCAGTTTTCTTTTTGTAGTTTGCTGCAATTTTCTTTTTGGAAGATGGATGCAATTTTGAATGCAATTTTCTGGGGTTTGTCTTCTCTTTAACCATATTTTCTTTTTTTTTTTGCAGTAGCTTTAAAGGATAAAAACATCAATCAAATCCTCAATTTAAGATGGCTATTGATGTAAGTAAATTATAGGTTATTTATTGGCTGATTTGTAGCTAATTTTATATATATTTTTTAGAATTGGACCGATGAAGATTGTCGGTACTTTTTCAACTTTATGCGGATGAGAAAAGAAAAGGAAACAAACCCAAACTTGGAATGAATCAAACTGGGAAAGAATCCATTATGAAGAAGTTTGAGGAGAGATTTGGGAAACGACTCCTCCAATGGAAACATTTCAAAAACAAGTACGATACTAGTAAAAACGTATACGCTAAATTCAAGAAGTTAACTCACAATAGAAAGGGACTTGGATATGATGTTATGGGAAGAATAAACATGTCAGCTGATTGGTGGGAGGAACGTATAAAGGTAATTTCTATTGAATAATAGCTTTTTAAGTTTTTTGTATAGAATTAATAATCAAATTTGTTAATTGTAATATGTACGTATCTTTGCTCATATACAATATCTTTGTTTCTATTATAGGAATGGCCTGAAGCTAGAAAATACAAAAACAAATTGATTCCCAATCTGGATGTGTTTGAAGAGGAGTTTGGTACTATAGTAATAACTGGAGCAGAAGTATGGAGCGCTCCGCAAGGTGAAGCTAGTTTAAATTCTGGAGTGGATGGAGATAATGAAGATGAAGGTGACTCTATTGTTATAGATATGCGGCAGAGCCACAAACCCAAGCTGGAAGTTCAAAAACAAAAAGAAAGCGCAAAGAGAAAGATGTAGTTATAAAGACTTGTGTTGAACGCAATCAAGTTATAGAGAATAAGAACAAAATAGTAGAACAAATTCTCAAGCGTGAGTATGCTTCTAGCGTTGAACGTGTAGTTGAGATACTTAATGAATTGCCTGGAGTGAGGAAGTGGTCTCCATTTCACCGAGCATCGATTGACCATCTTTTAGATGTTGCAGCGAATCGCCAAGGCTTTGTAGCGTTTTCTAGTGCTGAAGATATGATCAACTATTTGGAGCATAGGACCGGGAGAAAACTTGATGGTTAGCTTTTGTTTATGTTTTTATGGTCTAATATTTTAGCTTAAGTACTATGATGATAAAATTAACTTTTTAATTGCTCTGAACTTTTTAAATATTTTGGATTTTGATTTCAGTTTATATATATAATTTGGTATGGATTACTTTGGCTATTTGTCGTATCTATTTCTGTCTCAAATTTCACCAAAATATAGAAAATTGAGCTAGCTTAACATGGACATTGGATCCGTGTCATTTTAACCCCAAAATCAAAAGTTACAAATGTTTTAGTGCGGGCATGTCAAGTTGATCGGCTAGTTCAAGTGATCATTCTAAACTGATCATTGGTGCACATGTCTTTTGGTTTACAATTATGTTTTAGCCTTATATAATTTTTTTATTTTCAATATATTTTTCAGATGGTTAGAAGATGGATATTGGATGATGATGATGAAGATTATGATGATGATGAATTTGGTTTGCTTGGTGTGCTTAGTAGTGAGAGATTGAGTCATAGAACAGATCGAGGAGCAGGATGGCGTCATGTTCAACAGCTTATGCATGGATCAGATCAACAATGCTATGATATTATTCGAATGACTGAAAAAACATTTGAAGAGTTATGTATGATGCTAAATAGGAAATATGGATTACAAGAGTCTGAAAATGTCTACATTGAAGAATATATTGCCATGTTTCTTTGGGTGGTTGGTCAAGACAAAACAATGCGTGTTATAGCTGAAAGATATCAACGGTCATTGGATACAATGAAAAGAAAACTTGATGATGTTTTGAGTGTTCTTCTCAAGTTTGCAGTGGATACACTAAAACCAGAAGAAGGTGAGTTTACAAGAGTAAACCCTGTTTTAAGGAATGATGATCGATATTGGCCATCTTTTAAAGATTGTATTGGAGCACTTGATAGAACTCATGTCCTAGTTCACCCTCCTAGTCGAACTGCAGAAGCGTATAGAGGTAGAAACATACAATGAATGTTCTTGTTGTATGTAACTTTGATATGAAGTTCATATACGCATATGTCGGTGTACCTGGTATAGCACATGATACAAAGGTATTGACTCATTGTGCGAAAAATGAACCTTCATTTGCACAACCGCCAAATGGAAAGTGCTATCTAGTTGACTCTGGATATCCTAATAGGACAGGGTATCTTGGTCCGTATCATAGGATTCGATATCATCTAGGTCAATTTGTCAGAGGAGGACCACCGATAAACACACGAGAACTATGCAATCGAAAACATTCAAGTTTGAGATCAGTGATTGAGCGAATATTTGGAGTATGGAAAGCAAAATGGAGGATTTTAGATCGTAAGCATCCGAAGTATGGTTTGACTAAGTGGATTAAGCTTTTAACAGCAATGACATCACTACACAATTTCATTCGGGATTCACACCGAGAGGATTACGATTTTGCATAGTGGCAAAACAGAGAAGAATATCATGCTCATGGTGATGGAGAAGAAGAAGGAGAAGAAGGTGATGGTGATAATGTATATGGTGAGCATATTCCATATGAGCCGACCAGTGATAGAGCAATGGAAATTCTGAGTGACAACATCACAAATGAATATGGTAGAAGATGTCGACTACCATATTAAATTTTTTAGTTAAGAATTTGATGTATTATTTTTATTTATTTTAGTATAATACATAACTTCGATGAATTATTTTTATTTTATTTATTTAAAAAAGTTATTTTATTATTTTTAATTCATTTATGATTTTATTATTAACTATATAACTATATTTAACTAAAAATGTATTATTATGATTGTTAACAAAAAAATCTTTATTGTACACATTTATAAAGATATAATTATATAAAATTATGAAAAAATAATTTTACAAATTTAAAAAAATTAAAATATAAGTTAATTAAAAAATTATCGTTGCAGCAACAAAACGAATAAATTTGCGGTCAAACGCGGCGATCAACCGCACGGCGATCAACCGCGCGACTTTCAAACGAACAAACGTGCGGCGACAATTTGCGAGCAATCGTGCATTTGCCAAACAAACAAACCTGCGGCGATAACCTGCGATCAACCGCGTGATTCCCAAACGAACAAACCTGCGGCGACAACCTACTGTCAAACGCTACGGTGATAACCTGCGGTGACAACGAACAACAATACTACAACGTCTAACCGCAGCTTCTGACCATAGGTCGCTCCGGCAGACAAACGAACAACGCTTATATATAAAATTGAGCTAGCTTAACGTGGGCATTGGATTCATGTCATTCTGAGCTCTAAATGAAAATTTACGGACGATTTAGTGTGGATGTGTCAAATTGATTGGTCAGTTAAAGTGGTCATTCTAAACTGATCATTGGTGCTAATTGAGTAAAGGGTAATAAATGAAGCATAATGCATAGCATCATGCATTTTCGGATAGATTGGATTGCTTGGACGCGTTGTCGTATCTAGTTCTCTTTCAAATTTTGTCACAATATAGAAATTTTAACTAGCTTAATGTGGGCATTGGATTCATATCATTATGTGCTATAAATCAACATTTATGGACGATTTAGTGCAGATATGTCAAGTTGATCGGCCAGTTAAAAGTATAATTTTAAATTGATCATTGGTGCTCATTGAGTAAAAGCTTATAAATGAAAAATAATGCATGGCATCACGCAGTGCGGGATAGATTGGATTATTTGGACGCTCTGTCGTATCTATTTCAGTCTCAAAATTTGTCACAATATAGAAAATTGAGCTAGCTTAACGTGTGCATAGGATTCATGTCATTCTGAGCTCTAAATCAAAAGTTACAGAAGATTTAGGGAGACATGTCAAGTTTATTGACGAGTTAAAGTTGTCATTCTAAACTGATCATTGTTGGTCACAGAGTAAAGCATTATAAACGAAGCATAATGCATCACGCAGTTTGGGATAGATTGGATTACTAGGTTGCTTTTTCTTATCTAGTTCTGTTTCAAATTTTGTCACAATATAGAAAATTGAAATAGCTTAATTTGGGCATTGGATTCGTATCATTCTGATCTATAATCAAAAGTTATGGATGATTTAGTGCAAACATGTCAAGTTGATCGACTAGTTAAAATGATCAATCTAAATTGATCATAGGTGCTCACTGAGTAAATGCTTATAAATGAAAAATAATGCATGGTATCACGCAGTTTCGTATGGATTGGATTACTTGGACACTTTTTCGTATCTATTTCTATCTCAAATTTTGTCAAAATATAAAAAATTGATCTTGCTTAACGTGAGCATTGGATTCGTGTCATTCTGAGCTCTAAATCAAAAGTTACAGAAGATTTAGTGCGAACGTGTCAAGTTGATTGGCCAGTTAGAGTGGTCATTCTAAACTGATCATTGGTGCCCATTTAGTAAAGGTTTATAAATGAAGCATAATACATGGCATCACACAGTTTGAGATAGATTGGATTACTTGGACGATTTGTCATATCTAGTTCTGTCTCAAATTTTGTCACAATATAGAAAAATGATCTAGCTTAATGTGGGCATTGGATTCGTGTCATTCTGAGTTATAAATGAAAAGTTATTGATGATTTAGTGCACACATGTCAAGTTGATCGACTAGTTAAAATGATCGCTCTGAACTTGTTGTTAGTGCTCGTTGAGTAAAAGCTTATAAATGAAGAATAAAGAGCATCAAGAGGTTTGGGATGGATTGGATTACTTGGACGATTTCTCGTATCTATTTTGGTCTCAAATTTTGTCACAATATAGAAAATTGAGCTAGCTTAGCGTAAGCATATGATTCGTGTCATTCGGAGCTCTAAATGAAAAGTTACGGACGAATTAGTGTGGACATGTCAAGTTGATCAGTCAGTTAATATGATTATTCTAAACTGGTCATTGGTGCTCATTAAGTAAAGGCTTTTAAATGAAGCATAACGCATGGCATCACGCAGTTTGGGATAGGTTGGGTAACTTAGACATTTTGTCGTATCTAGTTTTGTCTCAAATTTTGTCACAATATAGAAAATTCAACTAGCTTCATGTGGGCATTGGATTCGTGCCGTTCTGAGCTATAAATCAAAACTTATGGACGATTTAGTGCAAACATGTCAAGTTGATCGGTCAGTTAAAATGATCATTCTAAACTGATCATGGGTGCTTATTGAGTAAAAGCTTATAAATGAAAAATAATGTTTGGCATCACGCAGTTTGGGATTGTCTTGAGTACGTGGACGCTTTGTTGTATCTATTTCTGTCTCAAATTTTGTCACAATACAGAAAATTGAGCTAGTTTATCGTGGGCATTGGATTCGTGTCATTCTGAGCTATAAAACAAAAGTTACGGACATGTCAAGTTGATCGGTTAGTTAAAGTGATCTTTCTTAACTGATCATTGTTTTTCATTGAGTAAAGGCTAATAAATGAAGCATAATGTATGGCACTGCAAAGTTTTGGATAGATTGGTACACTTGAACGATTTGTCGTCTCTATTTCTTCCTCAAATTTTGTCAAAATATAGAAAATATAGGTAGCTTAACGTGGGCATTGGATTCGTGTCATTCTGAGTTCTAAATCAAAAGTTACGGAGGATTTAGTGAGGAGGTGTCAAGTTGATTGGCCAGTTAAAGTGGTCATTCTAAATTGATCATTGGTGCTCATTGAGTAAAGGATTATAAATGAAACATAATGCATGGCATCACGCAGTTTGGACGCTTTTTCATATCTAGTTTTGTTTCAAATTTTTGTCACAATATAGAAAATTGAATTTTCTTAATGTGGGCATTGGATTCGTGTCATTCTGTGTTATAAATCAAAAGTTATGGAGGATTTAGTGCAGACATGTCAAGTTTATTGACCAGTTAAATTGATCAGTCTAAATTGATCATTGGTGCTCGTTGAGTAAAAGCTTATAAATAAAGAATAATGCATGGTATCACATAGTTTGGGATGGAGGGGATTACTTGGACTCTTTGTCGTATCTATTTCTGTCACAAATTTTGTTACAATAGAGAAAATTGAGCTAGCTTAACGTGGGCATTGGATTCGTGTCATTCTAAGCTCTAAATCAAAAGTTACGAACGATTTATTGTGGACATGTCAAGTTTATCGGCCAGTTAAATTGATTATTCTAAACTGATCATTGATTCTCATTGAGTAAAGCCTTATAAATGAAGCCTAATGCTTGGGATCATGAAGTTTTGGATAGATCTGACTACTTGGACGCTTTTCCGTATATATTTATATCTCAAATTTTTTTCAAAATATAGAAAATTGAACTAGCTTAACATGGTCATTGGATTCGTATCATTCTGAATTTTAAATAAAAAGTTACGTACAATTTTTAGTGTGGACATGTAAGGTTGAGTGGCCAGTTAAAGTGATGATTCTAAACAGATTATTGGTACACATTAAGTAAAGGCTTATAAATGAAGCATAGAGAATGGCAGCAAGAAGTTTGGATAGAGTGGATTACTGGGACGCTTTGTCATCTCTATTTTTGTATCAAATTTTGTCAAAACATAGAAGCTTTAGCTAGCTTAACGTAGACATTGGATTCGTGTCATTCAGAGCTCTAAATCAAAAGTTAAGGATGATTTAGTGTGGACATGTCAAGTTTATCGTCCAGTTATAGTGATCATTCTAAAGTGATCATTGGTGCTCATTGAGTAAAGGCTTATAAATGAAGCATAATGCATATCATCACACAGTTATGGATAGATTGGATGACTTGGACGCTTTGTTTTGTCTATTTCTATCTCAAATTTTGCTACACTATAGAAAATTGAGCTAGCTTAATGTGTGCATTAGATTTGTGTGTTTCTGAGATCCTAATAAAAAGTTACGGACGATTTAGTGCGGACATGTCATGTTGAGTGGGCAGTTAAAGCGATAATTCTAAACAGATCATTGGTGGTCATTAAGTAAAGGCTTATAAATGAAGCATAAAGCATGACATCAAGTAGTTTGTCGTATATAATTATGTCTCAAATTTTGTAACAATATAGAAAATTGAGCTAGCTTAATGTGAGCATTGGATTCGTGTCATTCTGAGCTGTCAGTTAATATGATTATTCTAAACTGATCATTGGTGCTCATTAAGTAAAACCTTTTAAATTAAGCATAATGCATGGCATCATGCAGTTTGGGATAGATTAGATTACTTGGAGGTTTTATCGTATCTAGTTTTGTCTCAAATTTTGTCACAATATAGAAAACTGAACTAGATTAATGTGATCATTGGATTCGTGTCATTCTTAGCTATAAATCAAAAGTTATCGACGATTTAGTGCAAACATCGCAAGTTGATCGGCCAGTTAAAATGATCATTCAACACTCATAATTGGTGCTCATTAAGTAAAGGCTTATAAATGAAGAATAATGCATGGAATCACACAGTTTGGGATGCAGTGGATTACTTTGACTCTTTGTCGTATCTATTTATGTCTCAAATTTTGTCACAATATAGAAAATTGAGCTACCTTAACATGAGCATTGGATTCGTGTCATTCTGAGCTCTTAATCAAAAGTTACGTAAGATTTAGTGCGGACATGTCAAGTTGACCGGACAGTTAAAGTTATTATTCTAAACTGATCATAGTTTCCCATTGAGTAAAGGCTTATAAATGAAGCATAATGCTTGGCATCACACAGTTTTGGATTGATTGGACTACTTATACGCTTTCACGTATCTATTTTTGTCTCAAATTTTGTTAAAATACAGAAAATCGAGCTAGCTTAACATGGCCATTGGATTCGTGTCATTCGTAGCTCTAAATCAAAAGTTACGGAGAATTTAGTGTGGACATGTCAAGTTGAGTAGCCAGTTAAAGTAATCATTCTAAACAGATCATTGGTGCTCATTAAATAAAGGCTTATAAATGAATCATAAGGCATGACATCAAGTAGTTTGTATAGATTGGATTACTTGGACACTTTGTCGTCTCTATTTTTGTCTCAATTTTGAAAAATTATAGAAAATTGAGCTACCTTAATTTGGGCATTGGATTCGTGTCATTCTAAGCTCTAAATCAAAAGTTATGCACTATTTTGTGTGGACATGTCAAGTTGAGTGGCTAGTTATTGTGATCATTCTAAGAAGATCTATGGTACTCATTAAGTAAAAGTTATAATGAAGCATAAAGCATGACAGCAAGTAGTTTGGATCGATTGGATTATTTAGATGCTTTGTCACTTATATTTTTATCCCAAATTTTGTCATAATATAGAAAACTAAACTACCTTAGCGTGGATATTGGATTCGTGTCACTCTAAGCACTAAATCAAAAGTTGATTGGCAAGTTAAAATAATCATTCTAGTCTGATCATTGGTTCTCATTGAATAAAGGCTTATAAAGGAAGCATAATTCATGGCATCACGCAGTTTGGGTTATATTGGATTACTTGGATGCTTTACCATATCTAGTTTTGAATCAAATTTTGCCACAATATTGAAAATTGAACCAGCTTAATGTGGGAATGGGATTCGTGTATTCTAAGCTATAAATCAAAAGTTATGGACGATTTATTGCAGACATGTCAAGTTGATAAGCCAGTTAACATGATCATTCTAAACTGATCATTCGTGCTTATTGAGTAAAAGCTTAAAAATGAAGAATAGTACATGGTATCACGCAGTTTTGGATGGATTGGATTACTTAAACTCTTTGTCGTATCTATTTATGTATCAAATTTTGTCACAATCTACAAAATTGAGCTAGCTTAACGTGGGCATTGGATTCGTGTCATTCTGAGCTTTAAATCAAAAGTTACAGAAGATTTAGAGCGGACATGTGAAGTTGATCGGACAGTTAAAGTGATCATTCTAAACTGATCATAGTTGCGCATTGAGTAAAGGCTTATAAATGAAGCATAATGCATGGCATCACGCAGTTTGGGATAGATTGGAATATTTTTACGCTTTGTCGTATCTAGTTCTATTTCAAATTTTGTCACACTATAACAAATTTAGCTAGCTTAGCGTGGGCATTGGATTCGTGTGTTTCTGAGCTCTAAATTAAAAGTTATAGACGTTTTAGTGCGGACATGTCAAGTTGATCGGCCAGTTAAAGTAATCATTCTAAACTGACCATTGGTGCTCATTAAGTAAAGGCTTATAAATGAAGAATAATGCATGGCATCACAAAGTTTGGGATGCACTGGATTACTTGGATGCTTTCTCGTATCTATTTATGTATCAAATTTTGTCACAATATAGAAAATTGAGTTAGCTTAACTTAGAGATTGGATTCGTGTCATTCTGAGCTCTAAATCAAAAGTTACAGAAGATTTAGGGTGGACATGTGAAGTTGATCGGACAGTTAAAGTGATTATTCTAAACTGATCATAGGTGCTGATTGAGTAAAGGCTTATAAATGAAGCATAATGCATGACATCACAGAGTTAGGGATAGATTGGATTACTTGGACGCTTTCTTGTATCTATTTCTGTCTCAAATTTTGTTACACTATAAACAAATTGAGCTAGCTTAATGTGGGCATTGGATTCGTGTGTTTATGAGCTCTAAATCAAAAGTTACAGACGTTTTAGTGCAGAAATGTCAAGTTGAACGGCCAGTTAAAGTGATCATTTAATATGATCATTGGTTCTCATTGAGTAAAGGCTTATAAAGGAAGCATAATGCATGGCATCAGGCAGTTTGGGTTATATTGGATTACTTGGATGCTTTACCGTATCTAGTTTTGTTTCAAATTTTCTTACAATATAGATAATTGAGCTAACTTAACGTGGGCATTCTGAGCTCTAACTCAAAAGTTTCGGACGATTTAGTGCGTACATATCCAGTTTATCGGCCAATTAAAGTGAACCGATCACTTGTGCTCATTAAGTAAAGGCTTATAAATGAAGTATAAAGCATGGCATCAAGAAGTTTTGATAGATTGGATTATTTGGATGCTTTGTCGTCTCTATTAGTGTCTCAATTTTTGTCAATATATAGAAAATTGAGTTAGCTTAACGTGGGCATTTTATTCCTGTCATTCTGAGCTTTAAATTAAAATTTACGGACGATTTAGTGCGGACATGTCAAGTGGATCGGCCAGTTAATGAGTACCAATGATTATTCAAAACTGATCATTGGTACTCATTAAGTAAAGGTTTATAAATGAAGAATAATGCATGGCATCACGTGGTTTGGGATAAGTTGGATTACTTGAACGCTTTGCCGTATCTAGTTCTATCTTAAATTTTGTCAAAATATAGAAATTTAAGTTAGATTAATGTCGGCATTGTATTCGTGTTATTCTGAGCTCTAAATCAAAATTTTACAGACGATTAAGTGTGGACATACCAAGTGGATCTGCTAGTTAAAATGATTATTCTAAACTGATCATCGGTATGCATTAATTAAAGGCTTAAAAACGAAGCATAATGCATGGCCGATCAACGTGCCCATTGGATTGATTTCATTCTGAGCTATAAAACAAAGTTATAGAAGATTTAGTGCAACCATATCAAGTTGATCGTGTAGTTAAAATAATCATTCTAAACTGATCATTGGTGCTCATTGAGTAAAAGCTTATAAATGAAGCATAATGCATAGCATCACGCAGTTCAGGATAGATTGGATTACTTGGATGCTTTGTCGTATCTATTTCGGCCTCAAATTTTGTCACACTATTGAAAATTTAGCTAGCTTAACGTGTGCATTGGATTCATGTCATCCAGAGCTCTAAATCAAAATTTAAGGACGATTTAGTGAGGATATGTCAAATGGATCGGCCAGTTAATATGAGTATTCAAAACAGATCATTGGTACTCATTGAGTAAAAGCTTATAAACAAAGGACAATGCATGGTATCACATGGTTTGGGATAGGTTGGATTACTTGGAGGCTTTACTGTATCTAGTTGTGTCTTAAATTTTGTCAAAATATAGAAATTTGAGCTAAATTAACATAGGCATTTGATTCGTGTTATTCTAAGCTCTAAATCAAAATTTACGGACGATTTAGTGCAGACATGTCAAGTGGATCGGCCAGTTAATATGATTATTCTAAACTGATCATTGGTATGCATTGTGTAAAGGCTTATAAGTGAATCATAATGCATGGCATCACGTGGTTTGGGATAGATTGGATTACTAGGACGCTTTATCGTATCTAGTTCTTCCTCAAATTTTGTTACAATATAAAAAATTGAGCTAGCTTAAAGTGCACATTGGATTCGCGTGCTTCTGAGCTCTAAAACAAAAGTTATAGACGATTTAGTGCGTAAATGTCAAGTTGATCGTCCAGTTAAAGTGGTCATTCTAAACTTATCACTTGTGCTCATTAAGTAAAGGCTTATAAATGAAGCGTAAAGCATGGCATCACGCAGTTTTGGATAGATTGGATTACATGGACGCCTTGTCGTCTCTATTTCGGTCTCAAATATTGTCAAAATATAGAAATTTGAGCAAGCTTAATGTGGGTATTGGATTCGTGTCATTGTGAGCACTAAATTAAAAGTTACGGACGATTTAGTGTGGAAATGTCAAGTCGATCGGCCAGTTAAGTTTTCATTCTAAACTGATCATTAGTGCTCATTAAGTAAATGCTTATAAATGAAGAATAATGAATGACATCACGCAATTTGGGATGTACTGGATTACTTGGACGCTTTGTCGTATCTATTTATTTCTCAAATTTTGTCCCAATATAGAAAATTGATCTAGCATAACGTGGGCACGGGATTCGTGTCAATATGAGCTCCAAATAAAAATTTTACGGACGATTTAGTGCGGACATGTCAACTGGATCGGCCAGATAATATGATTATTCTAAACTGATCATTGGAACGGATTGTGTAAAGGTTATAAACGAAGCATAATGCATGGCCGATCAACATGGGCATTGGATTCGGGTCATTCTGAGCTATAAAACAAAGTTACAGAAGATTTAGTGCGGCCATATCAAGTTGATCGGCTAGTT
>CM032164.1:12826628-13050526 GCA_018901935.1 Pugionium cornutum | reverse complement strand
ATAACAAATCAAAACCGAAGATGGATCGAGGTAGCTTTCCTGCCAAGCCGATAGGCGAAAGGGCGAAGCAACTCAAAGCTCTCCGGGGTTTGAGGGCGAAGGATGGAGCGTGCAAAGTCGATCATGCACCTGTCGTGTGACCCGTTGGTCCTAAGCAATGTCTTGCGTGAAGCGACCCACCTAGAAAGAGCTTTCCTTTATCTGGGGGCACTAAAATGAAACTTTGATCAGATGCGGGTATCAAATCCCGCCGCTGAGATGTCCAGCGGATTCCTGGGCCTTGGCAAAAGGCCGGCCACCTTTTTCTTACGGAGAGCAAAATGCCCGGGGCATAGCAGGATGAACCAATGTGAATTAGTGTAAGCTTTGTTTCCTGAACACGATTGGTGCTGACCACACTAGGTGCTACCGCGGTAGCAAGAGAGGCCAGGCAATGACAACTGAGAGGTTGTCACTGAACATTTCTAGTCACACGGGAAGAGAGGTCCAATGGCAAGGCCATACGCCTGTTTGGCTCCTCGCGGAGTATAGCTCACATCCAAATATTATATCTGATTGAGTAACGGGGAAACACCCATGAAGCTCCGGCAGAAAGGGAAAGCCTGCCAGGCCGTATGCCCATGAGTGCAGGATTCTTCGAAAACGCGCGGGCTGACTCGGAGACCTGGGACCTTGGCTTAGCAACGAATGAATATTTCTTCTCGAGCTTTCTCCGCCAGCGGCTTATGTAGTGATCGGCCAGCTCGCTAAGCTTCGCTTCCCTTTCCCCTTCACTTAGTAGTCGGCATTATAGAAGCGGTTTGTCGAGTCTACGAAGCTTTCCTTCTTGTAGTCGGCCCGTACTGCCTCCCTTCATTTGCTTGCCTCCTTCCTGACTTTTCTGAGAAGCATTTTACGACTATAAAGGGCGCTGTTCACCTTTTGAAACTTAGCTACACCGGTCACGACATCTTGTTGATATTGAGGACTTTTGCTGACTGAATCCATAAACCTAGAAAGTCACCGTCACTTGTACTTTTTTAACTCGATAGGTAGGTATTTGTGGAGCTTGCGTAATGTAGTTGTAGTTAAGGTTGCATTGAAGTCTTTCTTTTTTCTGAAGATCTACTGAACAAATGTGAACGGGACTCCCAAGGCGGGACGTCTGGCAGAATGCTTGGCCTCCTGCGCTGGAAGCGAGACCCGGAGGGTGAGCTTCTGTCGGTTAGCATCTAGAACTTATAATAGGCATTAGGCATTCTGAGCTGGAAGGAGGCAAGCAAAAGGCCGACCACTCTATCATTTCCCATTTCTGATGGGATGGCCGACCACTACATGGACTCTATTACAAGTCATGAGCGATATTGAAACCAAGCCTTCGCCTATAGGCTTTGGGATGAAAGCCAGCCAGACGAAGGCCTATGATAGAGTGAGAAAAAAAGTACGTTAAAGTGACAAAGTAACTTAGCCGTCTACAAAGGGAAAGGCGCCGGTACGGAGTCATCGTCAGCTGTGGATATAGACTATACTATAAGGAACGGAGTCTGAAACTATGGACCGATACTACACTAAGGAACAAGGAAGCTTGACTGAGCAAAGAAGTCAAGTAACGAAGCTGCTTCTCTAATAGCCTCGTTGAATAGGAGGGCGAAGGCTTTTTAAAAAATTTTGATTTATGGAGAGGGGGCTTCAAGTTCTTAGGAAGAGCCGTACAAGGCAGGTCACATACGGTTCGGGAGCCGAGCCCCTGCACAGGGGCTTAGGTCACCACTTATATAATAGCCAGTCACCAATTAGAAGCAGGGAAAATTGTGATGAATTGTGATTGGTCCAAACCTTCGACCAGCTCCTTCTTGCAATCCGCCCAGAATGACCATCCTAAGCCCTTATTCACTGTGTGAAGAACGATTATAATGGGGCAGTCCGCTGCAGTGTAGGCTTCTTGGCCATGCCCCCTTCTTATAGATACGAAATACTTGAGATAAATTATCAAATAGAAAATTGCATACCATTAGCCGATATACGTATAGGAACATGGGTACATGAACCCTATAAAATCCTTCACTTTTATCTTTGAATTACTTATATATATCCTATGAATTTCATTTCGCATTGGAAACAATTCTAGGAGAAGTTCGAATCCATTCCGTTCGGATATTGATCGGTCTTAGTTTGACATGGTTTACGTGTTACTAGTTCCCGGAAGAGTTAATATTTCCATTAGCGTCACCCTTTCTTAGCCTGCCTTTTGACTCGTATTTTGTTTGTACACAATTAACGGAGGCCTTTTCGACATTTGTTGCAACGTCTTCAATAGCATGCTCTTATTTCGTCTTTCCTTTAATAAGTTATCAAATTTGGTGCTTTTTGATCCCCAGTTGCTATGGAGAACAAAGGACGAAATACAATCGATTCCTTCATTTAAGTGGTTCTCGCTTCTTCTTGTTCCTGTTCCTAACTCCTCCCCGGGACGTTCCCAATGTTTGGCACTTTCCATACTTCGTGGGTGCAACATCAACAAATTTGCTCATGATCAAGTTACAACCTATGACCATATTATGTTAACTATTTGTATTTCGTTCATTCCATCGGTATGCTCCCTGATAACTGTAATTCTGATCTGTTTGCCAGAACCAAGGGGTCTTTCTTTGGAAACCTTCACGAACAATCATCGTTTTTTTATGGTTTTTCCGCTTCTCACAGCTGCTCTTTCCACACCTTCGGATATCTGGTGCCAAATCGTCGCATGTTTCCTTATTTCTTTGATAATAGAGTTGGCTATTTTTTTAGCATCGATTGTACAAGTTCGTGAAGAGGGCTGGACGAGTGGAATGAGGGAGAGCGGCTCGATTGTGAAAAAAAAAGAGTAGCCCCCCCTATAACCTGGCAAAGTAACTATCAATGAATTCCAATAAAGATTATAATACACAGAGGACTCCTTACCTTAGGAGCGGGATGAGTGATACATTCGGTGAACGCCGTAGTTCAGTTTTCCTTATTCGTTAGCTATGCTAAAGGAATGGATTTTTCTCTTTACGGAGTGCAGAATCAACTAGGATTAACTTCCGAGGAACACCGAGAAACGCCAGTTAGTGGACTAAAAGGTCTGCAAGCCTCATGCTAGCCAATCTTAGGTAATTGGTCTATGGCAAAGGGGTTCTTCCTTCCTTCACCTGATGGAAAATACAAGAAGTGTTCGGCAACGCAAAAGCGGGCTTAATAATAAAATAATAAGATCGAGTTAAGAGACTCATCACCTAAACTATCTAGTTAACGGCAGCGTGATCTTGCGGTAGGATCAGAGCTGCACCGAAGAACAGTAATTATCGACTCGATGGCTCTGATCCGCGTGAATCAGATGGTGAGTTACTGGTTCTTGAATGGGAATCCCGAGCACCAAATGCAGAGTGATCCTGCTCGAGATAGGACCGGGTAAAGGGAAAAAGATAGAAAAGACCATAGAATAGCAATAGGAATCGCTGCTATCTGACAATTTTCTCCGTGGAGCCCGCAGCTAAAGGTTAACAAAAGATTGTAGAACCCATGGACTTACTATCTAAACGATACAAGACGGGTCAGTCAAGGGCCACCAGAGACACAAAGAAGGCAAATATCCGTGAGAGCGGAAGATATAAAAGGCATTCCTGTAACACCCCCGATCCTTGGTAAGGATTAGTTGGGCGAGCTGGCTGGCAGCTGGGGGAGCTGGCCGGCAGCTGGGTGAGCTGGCCGGCAGCTGGGCGAGCTGGCCGGCAGCTGGGCGAGCTGTCCGGCAGTTGGGTGAGCTGACCAGCAGTTGGGTGAGCTGGTTGGTAGTTGGGCCAACTGGCCAGCTAGCATTGGCTTGGGCAGTTGGTGCCGAACCAGTGCCACGACCAGGCACAACGGTTCGACTAGAAATGTGATTGGTCGAGCAAAAGCCGTGACTGTTCGTGAAAAACTGACCATGGGCCCTATAAATATAAGGCTTGGGGTCGGTACAAGGGCACGCTGTGAGAAGAGAAATCCTAGAATTTTTCTAAGGTAATATTCGATAAGGGTTAGATCGAGTGAGGTAGAGATCGTGAACCTTGGATCGGGAAACCAACACTGACGGTACACGATGAAGGGCAAGGCGTGGTAAGGTGAGTAATCCACTTCCCTTTTATGCTTGGATTCCTCTTCGCCGGTGGTTCAGCTAGTACGGGAATCCAACGCGGGATTGGTGGGTAAACTTGGCCGAGTGATCGGGATTGGGTGAAACCTTTCCGGACAGATAATCGGCTTGGACTGCCCATAGACCGGATCGAGTCTTTCAGGGCAAGTATCGACTGGCCAAAGGGTTCGGGTGATTCCTACCATGGCCGGTTGGTCGAACAGATCTGCCCAAGTCTGAACTGAGTCTGTCTTGGTCGAATTCTAAGTTAAACTTAGAGGATTGACGGGTTTTGCATGAGTTGCATTCATTCATGCATTTTTCTTAAGCCTTATCGAGTAATATTGGTTAAGTCCAGGATAATTAAGCGGCTTTGGCCTTTTTCAGGAAAAGATGGTGATCGTGGTAAGGATTTGGCTTGAGTGCAAGGCTGGTGGCCCGAGTATATGGGTGGTGTATTGATCCGGGTAGTTAGGATTGTTGAATATGTAAGCCTTCGGGCAAACTATCATGTTGTAACGAATCCTACTCTTATACTTCAATAAAATTTCCGGATCTTTTATATTATGACTCTATAAATGACTCTAAAAACTCATGAATCTCAAAATAACTCGAAATTGGACTTAAACTAGATAAAAGACCCTAAAATATGGACCTTAGACTCAGAATTCCTTGGTGAATCCAAAAGGGAACAACCTCTTCGGACTGATAATCTGGGAAGGGTGTTTCAAGTTGGTATCAGAGCATGCTTGGTCCTAGGACGGGTTAGATTTGGGTTAAGTAGACACCACTCATTGGGCACCAGATCTTACATTCAGCCAGGAGACCAGACGGGCCGACCAGGAAGCTTGCCCGAGACAGCCGGACCATCTGGCACGCCTGCCGGCCCAAGCAGTACCGCCGGACCCTCGACCACAAGGACCAGAGCAACCAGCATTGCCGGCGGAGAGGCCCAAGCTTCCGGCACACTTGGTGGCGACGTCGATGACACCGCCGGTCCCTCTGGTGATGCCAACTCTGGGATCAACTTGGCCGGTCCTGAAGGCATTCCGGCCAGTACCTCGCACAATCCAGCCAGTACAGCCGATCCAGCCGATTACACGCGCATTTCCAATTCTACACAAGAGGACTCGGACCAAATGAGCTACCAGCTCCAGGACATGCACCTAGAGGAAGTATCTACACCAGTGGTACCTCAAGGAGCAATGACAAGAAGCAGATCAAGGGCACTCTTCCACAAATTCAGCTTATGGGTCGACAAGCTCCTAGAGGAAGATCGACTAAGAACAATGGACCAAAAATGCAAGGAAGAGTCCAATGGCTTCTCAACAACACAAGGGACATCAGAGACTTGGGCTTTAGTGGCAAGAGAGGTCAGGGCCCAAAGATTCTTAACCCTACTCCAAGTCGAAGACTAGGAGCAAGGCGTGTGCATGCCACAAGGACGGCCATGATACAAGCCTTGATTCAAGGATGTATGCGCGTGGGCTGTTTGTAGAAGATTAGGTGAGAACTCGACCTTAGGCTTCTGGATAGAGGTTTTCTGGTTGGTAAACGATGGAAGGGTGAAGTGAACCACACGAGGGGTGATGAACCTCGTGATAAATCACAAACTTAGAGCTAGGAGGGCTGGTCTCAACTAGGTTCTAAGCGCACAAGATTCTTTGAGAGAAAACTTGTAGGGAAAAAGTTCTACTTTATTAATAATCAAAAGGTTGTCGAACTACAATGCTGGAAGGAGCCTTATTAATATGCTCGACAGCTTGACCTTCTAGGGTCGACACAAATAAAGAAAAAGGAAAGTTTACAAAAGTGCACAAAAGGAAAAAAATACAAAAGTGTATAACCAAAAAGGACCTATTCCTAAAATGTTCTTGACTCAAAATGTAAAGCAACTAGATCCTACCCTGCAAAACAGAAAGAGGCATATATTCGAATGTAAACTTACCTTAACTCACCTCACGGCCAAGAAATGGAAGGTGGCCGTCCTTGTGGCATGCACGCGCCTTGCTCCTAGTCTTCGACTTGGAGTAGGGTTACAAATCTCTGGGCCCTGACCTCTCTTGCCACTAAAGCCCAAGTCTCTGATGTCCCTTGTGTTGTTGAGAAGCTATTGCACTCTTCCTTGTATTTTTGGCCCATTGTCTTTAGTCGATCTTCTTCTAGAAGCTTGTCGACCCATAGGCTGAATTTGTGGAGGAGCGCCCTTGATCTGCTTCTTGTCATTGCTCCTTGAGGTACCACTGGTGTTGAGACTTCCTCTAATTGCATGTCCTGGAGCTGGTAGCTCATTTGGTCCGAGTCCTCTTGTGTGGAAGTGGAAGTGCGCGTGTACTCGGCTGGATGGCCTGTACCGGCTGGATCGTGCGCGGTACTGGCCGGAATGACTTCAGGACCGGCCAAGTTGATCCCGGAGTCGGCGGTGTCATCAGGGGGACCGGCGGTGTCATTCACGTCCCCACCAAGTGTGCCGGAAGCTTGGGCCTCTCCGCCGGCGATGTTGACCGGTCTGGTCCTATAGGTCGAAGGTCCGGCGGTACTGTCTGGTCCGGCAGGCGCGCCAGATGGTCCTGCTGTCTCGGGCAAGCTTCCTGGTCGGCCAGTCTGGTCTCCTGGCTGGATGTACGACCTGATGTTCTCATCATTCCCTCCCTCTTCAGTAGGTTTTGTCCTCAAAACTGGTTCATCTGCATGGAAAGGGGCCAAGTCAGTAACATTGAACGTATTGGACACATTAAACTCACCTGGAAGCTCGATCTGGTAGGCGTTGTTGTTGATCCTTTCGAGCACTCTGAATGGTCCATCTCCTCTTGGTGCTAGCTTGGAACTCCTTAGGTTTGGGAACCTCTCCTGCCATAGGTGTAGCCACACCCAATTGCCTGGTTGAAAGATCACCTCCTTTCTTCCCTTGTTGGCATGAGTCACGTACTGTCCGGTCCTCTTCTCCAAGTTTTCTGCTACCTTCTGGTGTAACCTCCTTATGAACTCTGCTTTGGATGCTCCGTTGAGGTTGGTCATCTCAGCTGGTGGCAGTGGTGTTTGCTCCAATGGGGTGAGAGGGTTGAAACCGTATACCACTTCAAATGGGGTCTTCTTGGTCGCTGAGTGCACGGCTCGGTTGTAGGCGAACTCAATGAATGGCAGGCACTCCACCCAAGTCTTTAGGTTCTTCCCTAATGTTGTTCTGAGAAGAGTTGATAGGGTCCTGTTGACAACTTCAGTTTGGCCATCGGTTTGAGGATGGCAAGTGGTTGAGAAGAGTAGCTTCGTGCCTAGTTTTCTCCAAAGGGTCCTCCAGAAATGGCTGAGGAACTTGGTGTCCCTATCTGATACGATGGTCCTTGGCACTCCATGAAGCCGTACTATCTCCCTGAAGAACAGCTCAGATGTTTGTGTGGCATCATTGACATTGGCA
This sequence comes from Pugionium cornutum, assembly GCA_018901935.1. Classification (NCBI taxonomy): domain Eukaryota; kingdom Viridiplantae; phylum Streptophyta; class Magnoliopsida; order Brassicales; family Brassicaceae; genus Pugionium; species Pugionium cornutum. The sequence continues at coordinate 13,042,997 of CM032164.1, read as the reverse complement.
GATGGGATGAAGTGTGCCATCTTGGAGAATCTGTCCACCACTACAAAGATTGCATCTTTGTGGTTGATCTTGGGCAGACCTAAAACAAAATCCATCGAGATGTCCACCCATGGATGTGTTGGTATGGGCAGTGGGAGATACAACCCGTGAGGTTGCACTCGGGACTTTGCCTTCTTGCAAGTAATGCATCTTGCACAATGAGCTTCTACTGTCCTCTTGATGTGTGGCCAGTAGAAGTGCTCCTTGACCACTGCTAGAGTCTTGTCGACACCAAAGTGGCCCATGAGTCCTCCTCCATGAGCTTCTCGGATGATAAGCTCCCTTAATGATCCTTGTGGTATGCACAGCCTTCTTTCTTGGAACAAGAATCACTCATGGATGTAGAACTTGCCATGAAACCCTGTGCCACACTCCTTGTAGCTCTTAGCAAAGTCAGGATCATCCTTGTATAGGTCCTTGATGTGCTCGAAGCCTAGGACCTTTGCCTCCATGGTTGATATCAAGGCAAACCTCCTTGATAGTGCATCGGCTACCACATTGTCTTTGCCCTTCTTGTACTTGATGATGTACGGGAAGGTTTCTATGAACTCCATCCACCTGGCATGTCTCCTCTTGAGATTGGTTTGCCCTCTGAGGTGTTTGAGAGTCTCGTGATCAGTCTGGATCACAAACTCCTTGGACAGCAAGTAATGTTGCCAAGTCTCCAATGCTCGGACAAGGGCATAGAGCTCCTTGTCATAAGTGGGGTAGTTCAGTGAGGCACCACCTAGCTTCTCACTGAAGTATGCCAATGGCCTCCCTCCTTGGGTTAGCACTGCTCCTATGCCTATTCCAGAGGCATCACGCTCCACTTCAAACGTCTTGTTGAAGTCGGGAAGGACTAGCACTGGTGCGTGTGTGTAAGGCTGTCCTTCAAGGCCTTGAATGCCTTCTCCTGAGCTTCTCCCCAGCTGAATCCCACGTTCTTCTTCACTACTGCCGTCAGTGGTGAGGCAATACTGCTGAAGTTGGGCACGAATCTCCTATAGAAGCTGGCCAGTCCGTGGAAGCTCCTCACTTGGCTGATGTTTCCTGGTGTTGGCCATTCTTGTATGGCTCGAATCTTCTCCTCATCAACCTGTAGGCCCTGTGAACTCACAACAAAACCTAAAAAGACAAGCTTATCAGTACAAAAGGTGCACTTCTTGAGATTGGCATAAAGCTCTTCTTGTCGAAGGGTTTTAAGTACCATCTCAAGATGTGTGAGGTGTTCCCGTAGGCACTTACTATAAACCAAAATGTCATCAAAGTAAACTACTACGAACTTACTGATGTACGGCCTAAGAACTTGGTTCATAAGGCGCATGAAGGTGCTTGGGGCATTAGTCAAGCCAAATGGCATGACTGTCCACTCGTAGAGTCCTTGCATTGTCTTGAAAGCGGTTTTCCACTCATCACCTTCCTTCATTCTTACCTGGTGGTATCCACTTTTGAGGTCTATCTTGGAGAAGACCGTGGCTCCACTCAGCTCATCTAGCATGTCATCCAGTCGTGGTATTAGATGCCTATACTTGATTGTGATGTTGTTGATTGCTCGGCAGTCCACGCACATGCGCCAAGTCCCATCCTTCTTGGGCACTAGTAGCACTGGTACAACACATGGACTGAGGCTCTCTCGAACATATCCTTTCTCCAGGAGCTCCTTGACTTGCTTCTCAAGCTCCTTGGACTCCTCTGGACTAATCCGGTAGGCTGGCCGGTTGGGCAGGGCTGCTCGGGGCACTAGATCAATCTGGTGTTCTATGCCATGTAAAGGAGGCAAGCCTGCTGGTATCTCCTCTGGAAATACATCCTGAATTTGTTGAGGAGTGTTGCTACTTCACGAGGTAGCTCTACCTGTCCCTGTTCTATACTCAACACTTCCTTGAAAACCATTAGTAACATTAAGTCCTTCGAGGCTAAAGCTCTCCAGACATGACTAGGTTGAATAAGAAAGTTAGACTTGACAAGTTTCTTTTCCTTACTCATTTGGAGTTGTAGCTCATGTACTTGGGCAGGTGTAAGAGGAGCTAGGCTGACCTTTCTCTTGTCATGCACGAAGGTGTATAGATTGGTTCGGCCATCATGCCTGGTCTCTTTGTCAAACTGTCATGGTCTTCCTAGTAGAAGATGGCCAGCTTGCATGGGCACCACGTCGCACACGACCTGGTCTTGGTACTTGCCCACACTGAATGGCACAGTGACTTGCTCATGAATCTTGAGCTCCACTTTGTCATCAAGCCATCTCAGTCTATATGGCCGAGGATGCCGTGTCCTCTCTAGACATAGCTTATCAACCATATACGCACTAGCAATGTTAGTGCAAGAACCACCATCTATGATGAGGTTACATATGTTTCCCTTGACGGTGCAACGGCTGTGGAAGATGTTCTCCCTTTGGATGGTCTCTGAAGGATCCACCATTGCACTGAGGATACGTCTAGTGACCAGTACTTCCCCCACATCAGGGTACTCAATGTCACCATATTCTCCTTCTGGCTCATAGTCCTCTTCATCTTGGGACTCATATTCTCCTGCCTCTGTAATCAGCATGACTCGGTTTTTTGGGCACTCCCTTGAGATGTGTCCACGTCCCCTGCACTTGAAACAAGTTATGTCACGTGATCTTTGAGGGTTAGAAGACTTACCAGGCTCTCTCTGGTCACGGGTGGGTTCAGTAGGCTTGCTCTTGAACCTTGACTCGATCTCTACGCTTTTGCCTTTGTCCACTGTCTTAGGCATGTTGCTTGGTGCCCAAGGTGTCCTAGTCTTGCTGCGGATGTCTTGGCTCTTACGCTTGATGTGCTGTTCAGCTTGCACAGATAGGTGGAACAAGTCTTTGAAGTCGTTGTAGATTTGCCTTTCCACCTTGCAGCTGATCCTTTCTTGGAGTCCATCCAAGAATTGCGCCATCAATGCTTCTTCATCATCATTGAGCTCCAATCTGTTCCTTAACTTCTCGAACTCTTCATAGTACTCCTCTACTGATCTGGTACCCTGCTTAAGAGTACGAAAACGACGTTGCAAATCCCTATGAAAGTAAGGTGGAACAAACCTTTGTCGCATGAGGTCCTTCATGTCGACCCATGAGTCTACGGGTCTCATTCTCTTCCTCCTTCTGTCAGATACCTCACGATCCCACCCGATGAGGGCATTGTCCGTGAGTTGTGCTACTGCCATTGAGACTCTCCTAGGTCCTGGTTGGTTGTAGTGATCAAAGATATGATCCATTCGCTTCTCCCAATCTAGGTACACCTCGGGGTCTACCTTTCCTGCAAAACTAGGAGGAGTTAGCTTAACATCAGGATGAATTACCCGGTTGTAGGTGTGTTCATCTCCATCCTCATGACGTCTAGGAGGCATTCTGGGTCTCTGGTGAAGACCATATGGCCCAAAGCCATCATCTTCTGCCTCTGGTTGCCGTGGAGGTCCTCTCGGCCTATGGTGATAGTTATGAGGTTGTGTGTCCTCATCTCCATCTGGCTGGGGTTCCTCCTGTTCGTGCTGTGTCCTAAGGTACTCAGGACCCTCAGGATGGTCTTGCTCAGCTCTCACGTGCCTTATGGCCTGGAATCTTACTGGTCTCTCCACGCGCTCCAACCTCTCGCCTATGGATGCGAGTTGTGTTTGGAGTGTGGTGAACATGGCCATCATGGCTTCAGCTGCGTCTCTATTCTCTTCTCCCATGTGTGCTACAAAGAAAGAAGATAATTAGGGTGCTCCTAAATTATTAGGAGAGTTTCTTTTTATATGGGATTCGAAAATAATGCAAAAAGGAAAATCCTAAGGAAAGGAAATTTGAAAAAAAAAGGAAACTTCCTAGACAACTTGTGCTAGCTGTCCAATTCGAAATATCTTGGGTATTTTCCTATTCTCTTTTCTTTCCTTTTTCTTTTCTTTTCTTTTTCTTTTTAATTTAACTTAAAATTAATGGAAATATGAATTAAACAAAAAGGAAATCGTGAAAGACAATGCAAAAGTGAATCTAAACCCTAGTGATACACGTAGGAGGCTAGATGCACTCGGTTTGGAGTCTGATGTTGTTTTTTTATTTTTCTTGAATACGACTTAAACTAATGCAAGAACTAGAAATAAGACAAGCAAAAGGATAGAAACAACCTGGTTTAGGAGCTTTAAGCTCTGATACCAAAATGATACAAGCTTTGATTCAAGGATGTATGCGCGTGGGCTGTTTGTAGAAGATTAGGTGAGAAACTCGACCTTAGGCTTCTGGATAGAGGTTTTCTGGTTGGTAAACGATGGAAGGGTGAAGTGAACCACACGAGGGGTGATGAACCTCGTGATAAATCACAAACTTAGAGCTAGGAGGGCTGGTCTCAACTAGGTTCTAAGCGCACAAGTCTCTCTTGAGAGAAAGCTCGTAGGGAAAAAGTTCTACTTTATTAATAATCAAAAGGTTGTCGAACTACAATGCTGGAAGGAGCCTTATTAATATGCTCGACAGCTTGACCTTCTAGGGTCGACACAAATAAAGAAAAAGGAAAGTTTACAAAAGTGCACAAAAGGAAAAGATACAAAAGTGCATAACCGAAAAGGACCTATTCCTAAAATGTTCTTGACTCAAAAATGTAAAGCAACTAGATCCTACCCTGCAAAACAGAAAGAGGCATATATTCAATGTAAACTTACCTTAACTCACCTCACGCCAAGAAATGGAAGGTGGCCGTCCTTGTGGCATGCACGCGCCTTGCTCCTAGTCTTCGACTTGGAGTAGGGTTACAAATCTCTGGGCCTTGACCTCTCTTGCCACTAAAGCCCAAGTCTCTGATGTCCCTTGTGTTGTTGAGAAGCTATTGGACTCTTCCTTGTATTTTTGGCCCATTGTCTTTAGTCGATCTTCTTCTAGAAGCTTGTCGACCCATAGGCTGAATTTGTGGAGGAGCGCCCTTGATCTGCTTCTTTTCATTGCTCCTTGAGGTACCACTGGTGTTGAGACTTCCTCTAAGTGCATGTCCTGGAGCTGGTAGCTCATTTGGTCCGAGTCCTCTTGTGTGGAAGTGGAAGTGCGCGTGTACTCGGCTGGATGGCCTGTACCGGCTGGATCGTGCGCGGTACTGGCCAGAATGACTTCAGGACCGGCCAAGTTGATCCCGGAGTCGGCGGTGTCCTCAGGGGGACCGGCGGTGTCATTCACGTCCCCACCAAGTGTGCCGGAAGCTTGGGCCTCTCCGCCGGCGATGTTGACCGGTCTGGTCCTATAGGTCGAGGGTCAGGCGGTACTGTCTTGTCCGGCAGGCGCGCCAGATGGTCCTGCTGTCTTGGGCAAGCTTCCTGGTCGGCCAGTCTGGTCTCCTGGCTGGATGTAAGACCTGATGTTCTCATCACATAGTCTCGGCTTATTTTGGGATTAACTTATGCGATATCTTCTTGTTGCTTTTGTTCTTGCAATGAGTTGTAAACTAGTGCTTTCTCTTTTTTCCTCTTCAATCGTAAAGCTCTGATACCATGTCGGTGTTTCAAAGGTTTTTACGGTTATGAAAAAGAGAGAAAATATAGATTGAAAGTAATCAACCTTTTATTAACTTTATTGTATTACACTCAAAAACTTGATGTTGTGAAGACTAGACTCGATTTATATTTATACATAGCGAAAAGACACAATTTGAAACAATGCGACTACTTATTTGAAAAGACACGACTCTTTACTTGAAAGGTCGAAACTCTTTGTGTTGAACCAACACGATAAATGAAAAGATACGAATTGATAATTTGTGACTCTTAATTATTAACTAATTTATACGAATGTGAATTTATATTATACAAGATTTGATTATACTTCAACATACTCAAGGAGCACCAATGATCAGTTTAGAATGATCTTTTTAACTAGCCGATCAACTTGACATGTCCGCAGTAAATCGTCTGTAACTTTTTTTCTAATGTTCAGAATGACATAAATCCAATGCCCACGTTAAACAAGCTCAATTTTCCACATTGTGAAAAAATTAAGGCCAAAAAAGCTACTACAACGATTCCAAGTAATCTAATCTATCCCAAACTGTGTGATGCCAAGCATTATGCTTCATTTATAAGCCTTTACTCAAGGAGCACCAATGATCAGTTTAGAATTATCACTTTAACTAGCTTACCAACTTGATATGTCTGCACTAAATCGTTTTTAACTTTTGATTCAGAGCTCGAAATGACATGAGTCTAACGCCCATGTTAAGCTAGCTTAATTTTCCATAACATGACAACATTTTGATACTGAAATAGCAATGAAACAGCCTCCATGTAATCCAATGTATCCCAAACTGTGTGACGCAATGCATTAGGCTTCATTTATAGGACTTTACTCAAGGTGCACCGCTGATCAGTTTAGAATGATCATTTTAACTAACCGATCAGCTTGACATGTCCGCATTAAATCATCCGTAATTTTTTTCTAAAGTTCAATATGACATGAATCCAACGCCCATGTTAAGCAAGCTCAATTTTCCATATTGTGAAAAAATTTAATACCGAAAGAGCTACGACAAAGATTCCAAGTAGTCTCATCTATCCCAAACTGCGTTATGCCAAGCATTATGCTTCTTTTATAATCCTTTACCCAAGGAGCACCAATGATCAGTTTAAAACGATCATTTAAAGTAGATCATCAACTTGATATGTCCGCACTAAATCGTTTTTAACTTTTGATTTAGAGGTCAAAATGACATGAGTCCAACGCCCACGTTAAGCTTGCTAAATTTTTCATATCGTGACAACATTTTAAGACTGAAAGAGTAACGAAAAAATCTCCATGTAATCCAATGTATCACAAACTCCGAGATGCCATGCATTATTCTTCATTTATAAGCCTTTACTCAAGGAGCACCAACGATCAGTTAACAATGATCATTTTAAATGGCCAATCACTTGACATGTCCGCACTAAATTGTCCATAACATTTTATTTGGAGTTGATAATGACTCGAATCCAACACCCACGTTAAGCTGGCTCACTTTTCTAAATTGTGACAAAATTTAAGACCGAAATAGCTACGACAAATCCTCCAAGTAATCCAATCTATCCCAAAATGTGTGATGCCATGCAGTATGCTTCATTCATAAGTCTTTACTCAAGGAGCATCAATAATCAATTTAGAATGATCATTTTAAATGGTCGATCACTTGACATTTCCGCACTAAATCGTCCATAACTTTTGATTTAGAGTTCACAATGATACGAATCCAACGCCCACTTTAATCTAAACTGACCAAAGATCGGTTTAGAATGATCATTTTAATTGGCCGATCACTTGAAATGTCCACAGTAAATCGTCCGTAACTTTTGATTTAGAGTTCGAAATGACACGAATCCAACCACCACATTTAGGTAGCTCAATTTTCTATATTGTGACAAGATATGAGACTGAAAGAGCTATGAAAAAGCCTCCAATTAATCCAATGTATCCCAAAATGTGTGATGCCATGCATTATGCTTCATTTGTAAGCCTTTACTCAAGGAGAACCAATGATAAGTTTAGAATAATCATTTTAACAGGCCGATTACTTGACATGTCCGCACTAAATCGTCTCTAAACCTTGATTTAGAGTTCGAAATGAAACAAATCCAACACACACATTAAGCTAGCTCAATTTTCTTTATTGTGACAAAATTTAAGACCGAAATAGCTACGACTAAGCTTCCAAGAAATCCAATCTATCCCAAACTGCGTGATGTCATTCATTATGCTTCATATATAAGCCTTTTCACTAGGAGCACCAATGATCAATTTAAACTGGCCGATCACTTGGCATGTCCGCACTATGTCGTCCGTAACGTTTTATTTAGAGTTCAAAATGACACGAATCCTACACCCACATTACGCTAGCACAATTTTCTATATTGTGACAAAGCCTCCAAGTAATCCAATCTATACCAAACTGCCTGATGCCATGCATTATGCTTGAATTATAAGCCTTTATTCAAGCAGCACCAGTATCGGTTTTGAATGGTCATTTTAAATGACGGATCACTTGACATGTCATCACTAAATCGTGCGTTACATTTGATTTAGAGTTCAAAATGACACGAATACAACGCCCACTTTAAGCTAGCTCAATTTTCTATATTGTGAAAAAATGTAAGACCAAAATAGCTTCGACAAAGCCTCGAAGTAATCAAATCTATCCCAAACTACGTGATTTCATGTATTTTGCTTCATTTATAAGCCTTTACTCAAGGAGCACCAATGATCAGTTTAGAATGATCATTTTAACTGGTCGATCACTTGACTTTTCGGCACTAAATCGTCCGTAACTTTTGATTTAGAACTCAGAATAACACGAATCCAACCCCCACGTTAAGCTATCTCAATTTTCTATGTTTTGACAACATTTGAGACTGAAAGAGCTACGACAAAGCCTCCAATTAATCCAATGTATCCCAAACTACGTGATTCCATGCATTATGCTTCATATTATAAGCCTTTACACAAGTACCACCAATGATCAGTTTAGAAAAATCATTTCAACTGGCCGATCACTTGGCATGTGCGCACTAAATCGTCCGTTACTTTTTTATTTAGAGTTCAAAATTACATGAATCCAACGCCCACGTTAGGCTACCTCAATTTTCTATATTGTGACAAAATTTAAGACCATAATAGCTAAGACAAAGCCTCAAAGTAATTCAATCTATACCGAACTGTGTGATGCCATGCATTATGCTTCATTTATAAACAAAGAGCACCAATGATCAGTTTAGAATGATCATTTTAACTAACCGATCCACTTGACATGTCTGCACTAAATCTCTTTAACTTTTGGTTTAGAGCTTAAAATGATATGGGTCCAATGCCCACGTTAATCTAGCTAAATTTTCCATATTGTGAAAATATTTGAGACTGAAAGAGGCACTGCAAAGCCTCCAAGTAATCCAATGTATCCTGAACTGCGTGATGTCATACATTATGTTTCATTTATAAGCCTTTACTCAAGGACCACCAATGATCAGTTTAGAATGATCGTTTTAACTAGCCGATCCACATGACATGCCTGCACTAAATCGTTTGTAACTTTTTATTTCGAGTTCCAAATGACATGAATCCAATGCCCACAATAAGCGAGCTCAATTTTCCATATTATGAAAAAATTTAAGACCGAAATAGCTATGACAATGCCTCCATGTAATTCAATCTATCCCAAACTGTGTGATGCCATGCAATATGATTCATTTATAAGCCTTTACTCAAGGAGCACCAATGATCAGTTTAGAAAAATCATTTCAACAGACCGATCACTAGGCATGTCCGCACTAAATCATCCGTAACTTTTTATTTAGAGTTCAAAATGACATGAAACCAACGCCCACGTTATGCTAGCACAATTTTCCATATTATGATAAAATTTAGAACCAAAATAGCTACAACAAAGCCTCCAAGTAATTAAGCTATACCAAACTGCGTTATGCCATGCATTATATTTCATTTATACACAAAGAGCACCAATGATCAATTTAGAATGATCATTTTAACTAGCTGATTAACTTGTCATGTCTGCACTTAATCATCTTTAACTTTTGATTTAGAGCTCGAAATGACATGGGTCCAATGCCCACGTTAAACATGCTCAATTTTCCATATTGTGACAACATTTTAGACAAAAAGAGGCACTACGAAGCCTCCAAGTAATCCAATGTATGTTGAACTGCGTTATGTCATACATTATGTTTCGTTTATAATCCTTTACTCAAGGACCACCAATGATCAGTTTAGATTGATTATTTTAACTAGTCGAACAACTTGATATGTCCGCACTAAATCGTCCATAACTTTGTTTTAGAGTTCAAAATAACATGAATCCAACGCCGATGTTAAGTGACATCAAGTTTCCTTTTTGTAAAAAGATTTAAGACCGAAATAGCTACGACATAGCCTCCAAGTAATCTAATCTATCCCAAACTGCATGATACCCTGCATTATGATTCATTTATAATCCTTGACTCAAGGAGCACCAATGATCAGTTTAGAATCATTATTTTAACTAGCTGTCAAAATGAAAGATTGAAATAGCTTCGACAAAGCCTCCAAATAATCCAATCTATCCCTAACTACGTCATGTCATGCATTATGCTTCATTTATAAGCCTTTACGCAAGGAGCACCAATGATCAGCTTAGAATGATCATTTTAACTGGCAAGTCACTTGACATGTAAACACAAAATCATCCGTAACTTTTTATTTAGAGTTCAGAATGACACGAATCCAACCCCCACGTGGAGCTAGCTCAATTTTCTATATTGTGAGAACGTTTGAGACAGAAAGAGCTACGTTAAAGCCTCCAATTAATCCATTGCATCCCAAACTGCGTGATACCATGACTCGAGAAGCACCAATCATCTGCCTAGAATGATCATTTTAATTGGTCGATCACTTGACATGTCCGCATTAAATTCTCCGTAACTTTTGATTTAGAGTTCAGAATGACACGAATCCAACACCCACTTTAAGCTAGCTCAATTTTCTATATTGTGACTACATTTGAGATTGAAAGAGCAACTATAGAGCCTCCAAATAATCCAATCTATCTCAAACTGCGTGATGTCATACCTTATGCTTGATTTACAATTGAGAGTGAAGGACACGAGTCCAACACCCACGTTAAGCTAGCTCAATTTTTTATATTGTGACAAAATTTAAGACCGAAATAGGTACGAGAAAGCCTCCAAGTAATCAAATCTATCCAAAACTACGGGATGTCATACATTATGCTTCAGTTATAAGCCTGTACTAAAGGAGCACCAATGATTAGTTTAAAATGATCATTTTAACTAGCTTATCAACCTGACATGTCCGCACTAAATCATCTCTAACTTTTGATTTAGAGTTCAAAATGACATAGTCGAACGCCGACGTTAAGCTAGCTCAATTTTCCATATTGTGACAACATTTGAGATTGAAAAAGCTACTACAGAGCCTCAAAGTAATCCAATTTATCCCAAACTGCGTGATGCCATACATTATGCTTGATTTATAAGCCTTTACTCAAGGAGCACCAATGATCAGTTTAGAATAATCATTTTAACTAGTTGATCAACCTTACATGCCTGCACTAAATCGTCTTTAACTTTGGATTTACAGCTCAAAATGACATGGGTCCAATGCCCACGTTAAGTTAGCTCAATTTTCCATATCGTGACAACATTTGAAACTGAAAAAGCTATGAAAAAGCCTCCATATAATCCAATGTATCCCAAATGTGTGATGCCATGCATTATGATTCATTCATAAGTCTTTACTCAAGGAGCACCAATAATCAATTTAGAATGATCATTTTAAATGCTCGATCACTTGACATTTCCGCACTAAATCGTTCGTAACTTTTGATTTAGAGTTCAGAATGATATGAATCCAACGCCGACTTTAATCTAAACTGACCAAAGATCGGTTTAGAATGATCATTTTAACTGGTCGATCACTTGGAATGTCCGTAGTAAATCGTCTGTAACTTTTGATTTAGAGTTCAAAATGACACGAATCCAACCCCCACGTTTAGCTAGCTCAATTTTCTATATTGTGACAACATATGACACTGAAAGAGCTATGAAAAAGCCTCCAATTAATCCAATGTATCCCAAACTGGGTGATGCCATGCATTATGCTTCATTTGTAAGCCTTTACTCAAGGAGAACCAATGATCAGTTTAGAATAATCATTTTAACAGGCCGATAACTTGACATGTCCACACTAAATCGTCTCTAAACGTTGATTTAGAGTTTCCAATGAAACAAATCCAACACACACGTTAAGCTAGCTCAGTTTTCTTTATTGTGACAAAATTTAAGACCGAAATAGCTACGACAAAGCTTCCATGAAATCCAATCTATCCCAAACTGCGCGATGTCATTCATTATGCTTCATATATAAGCCTTTTCACAAGGAACACCTATGATCAGTTTAGAAAAATCATTTAAACTGGCCGATCACTTGGCATGTCTGCACTATGTCGTCCGTAATGTTTTATTTGGAGTTCAACATGATACGAATCCTACACCCACATTACGCTAGCACAATTTTCTATATTGTGACGAAATTTAAGACCAAAATAGCTAAGATAAAGCCTCCAAGTAATCCAATCTATACCAAACTGCCTGATGCCATGCATTATGCTTCATTTGTACACAAGCAGCACCAATGATCAATTCAGAATGATCATTTTAACTAGCTTTCAACTTGACATGTCTGCAGTAAATCGTTTTAACTTTTGATTTAGAGCCCAAAATGATATGGTCCAATGCCCACGTTACTCTAGCTCAATCTTGCATATTGCGACAACATTTGAGAGTGAAAGAGCCACTACAAAACCTCCAAGTAATCCAATGTATACCAAACTGCGTGGTGTCATTCATTATGTTTCATTTATAAGCCTTTACTCAAGGAGCACCAATGATCAGTTTACAATAATCATTTTAACTAGCCGATCAACTTGACATGTACGCACTAAATCCTCCGTAACTTTTTATTTAAAGTTCAAAATGACATGAATCAACCGCCCACGTTAAGCAAGCTCAATTTTCCATATTGTGAAAAAATTTAATACCGAAATAGCTACGACAAAGCCTCCAAGTAATCTAATCTATCCCAAACTGCGTGATGCCATTCATTATGCTTCATTTTTAAGCCTTTATGCAAGGAGCACCAATGATCAGTTTAGAATGATCAGTTTAGAATGATCATTTTAACTAGATGATCAACGTGATATGTACGCACTAAATCGTCTTTAACTTTCGATTTAGAACTCAAAATTACATGAGTCCAATGCACATGTTAAGCTAGCTGAATTTTCCATATCGTGACAACATTTGATACTGAAAGAGCAACGACAAAGCATCCATGTAATCCAATACATCCCAAACTGCATGATGCCATGCATTATGCTTCAATTATAAGCCTTTATTCAAGCAGCACCAATAATCGGTTTAGAATGGTCATTTTAAATGACCGATCACTTGACATGTCCTCACTAAATCGTGCGTTACATTTGATTTAGAGTTCAAAATGACACGAATACAACGCCCACTTTAAGCTAGCTCATTTTTCTATATTGTGAAAAAATATAAGACCAAAATAGCTTTGACAAAGCCTCGAAGTAATCAAATCTATCCCAAACTATGTGATTTCATGTATTTTGCTTCATTTATAAGCCTTTACTCAAGGAGCACCAATGATCAGTTTAGAATGATCATTTTAACTGGTCGATCACTTGACTTTTCTGCACTAAATCATCCGTAACTTTTGATTTAGAGTTCAGAATAACACGAATCCAACCCCCACGTTAAGCTATCTCAATTTTCTATGTTTTGACAACATTTGAGTCCAATTAATCCAATGTATCCCAAACTGCGTGATTCCATGCATTATGCTTCATATTATAAGCCTTTACACAAGGACCACCAATGATCAGTTTAGAAAAATCATTTCAACTGGCCGATCACTTGGCATGTCCGCACTAAATCGTCCGTTACTTTTTATTTAGATTTCAAAATTACATGAATCCAACGCCCACGTTATGATAGCTCAATTTTCTATATTGTGACAAAATTTAATACCATAATAGCTAAGACAAAGCCTCAAAGTAATCCAATCTATATCAAACTGCGTGATGCCATGCATTATGCTTCATTTATAAACAAGGAGCATCATTGATCAGTTTAGAACATAAAAACATTAACATTTTGACGGATTTAAATACGTAAAATTTGATGTATGGATAATCGATGGACAATATATGAGATCTTAAAAAAAGTTAAATATGGTAAAATGACGGTAAAGGAATTTTCGGCATCAAAAGTTGATATAAACGGAGGTACTATTCAGATGGTGAATGATGCATTTCGTGAACAAAGAGAATCGTACATTGAAGATATTAGCAGAATAGAGGAACCTAATTTGGAAGCCCGAAATTTTTTTGATATGTTAGATGCATCCAAGCAGCCTTTCTATAAAGGATGTAAAGATGGATTATCACCTTTATCTGCTGCAAGCAGGTTGATGATGATAAAGACGGATTTCAACTTGCCTGAAGATTGTGTGAATGCGATAGCTGATTTTGTTAGAGATATATTACCTGAAGATAATATTGCACCTGCTTCATATTACGAGGTTCAAAAACTTGTATCTGGTCTTGGATTGCCATATCAGATGATCGATGTATGTATTGACAACTGCATGATCTATTGGAGAAATGATGAAAACCGCATGAAGTGTCGATTTTGTCACAAACCTCGATTTCAAGAGACAAGCGGTAGAGTACCTATTCCGCATAAACGGATGTGGTATTTGCCATTAACAGAGAGATTAAAGATGTTATATCAATCTGAACACACGGAAAAACCTATGAGATGGCATGCAGAACATGATTTGAATGGAGAAATTGTGCATCCCTCGGATGCAGAAGCATGGAAACATTTTCAACAGGTTTATCCTAGTTTTGCATATGAGCCTAGAAACGTATACCTCGGGTTATCTACAGATGGATTCAACCCTTTTGGGAAGCATGGGAGGCAATACTCGTTGTGGCCAGTTATCGTTACACCTTATAATTTGCCTCCTTCTTTGTGCATGAAACGAGAGTTTTTATTTCTAACAATTCTCGTCCCTGGCCCAGAGCATCCTAAGCGATCGCTTGATATTTTCTTGCAGCCACTAATTCATGAGTTAAAAATATTATGGGAAAATGGTGTCGAAGCATTCGATGTTTCCAACCAACAGAACTTCTTGATGCGAGCTGTACTTATGTGGACGATAAGTGATTTTCCAGCATATGGTATGTTATCAGGATGGTCGACGCATGGAAGATTAGCATGCCCATATTGTCAAGATAATACTGATGCATTCCAACTGAAACACGGACGAAAGACTAGTTGGTTCGATTGTCATCGTCGATTTCTACCACAAGATCATCCATATCGCCGGAGCACGACATTGTTTAGGAAAAACAAAAAAATTTTGATGCTCCACCTCCTATTCTTGACGGGAATTATATGATGACTCAACTTAGAGATTTTGGTGCTGAGAGAACGGCTTCATGTGGAGGTAACGGACATTACCCTGTTGATGGTTGTGGCGAATACCATAATTGGCACAAGAAGAGCATTTTTGGGATTTACCATATTGGAAGGACCATTTGTTGCGCCATAATCTAGATGTTATGCACATTGAGAAGAAATTTTTCGACAACATAATGAATACCGTTCTAAATGTGCAAGGAAAAACAAAAGATAATTTGAAAGCTAGATTGGATTTGCCGGATATTTGTTCCCGGAAGGAACTACATGTAATGTCAAATGGAAAATCATTGTCTCCCGCATTCCGATTGGATGCGCATGCAAAAGATGAATTCTTTGACTGGATTAAGCATAATGTCAAATTTCCAGATGGATACGCATCTAATCTTCGTAATTGTGTCGATACTATTGAAGGTAAATTTTTAGGGATGAAAAGTCATGATTGTCATGTTGTCATGCAAAGATTATTCCCATTTGCCTTTAGCGATCTACTGCCTAAAAACGTCCACGGAGCAATTGCAGGTACGACGTTTACATTATTTTATATATAAATAATAATAATTTCATATATTATATGATATTAAAATATATTTTTTTATGTAGGGATTGTTGCTTTTTCCGAGATTTATGTACAAGATCACTTACTGTAGACGATATCCAAAATTTGGAGGAAAAAATACCGGTTCTCATTTGTAACCTGGAGAAAATATTTCCACCAGCATTTTTTGATGTTATGGAGCATCTTCCTATTCACCTCCCTAGAGAAGCAGCACTTGGAGGACCTGTTCAGTACCGATGGATGTATCCTTTTGAGAGATATATGTTCCACCTAAAGAAAAAAGTTAAAAATCTTGCCAGGGTTGAAGGTTCAATCGTCGCACAAAGTATTAATGAAGAAACATCTAACTTTGCCAGCTACTATTTTCCATCGCAAGTGCAAACAAAAAATAGACGACCTTCACGACATGATGATGGAGGAGAAAAACCAAGCTATCCAGTGTATGTGCCAGAAATATTTGCACAAATTGGATGTTTAAGTGGAAAAGGGAAGACGCGACGCCTATCAGAGGAGGAACACAATCACTTGCATTTGTATATTTTGACAAATTGCGATGACGTTTTGGAATATGAAAGGTACATTCAATTTAATTTTGTTTTTAGTTATTATTATAATTTATTGTTAATTTTTTTCATAATTAACAGGATATACATGGAACAAATACGTGTTCATTATTCAGATTACAGCGAGAATGAGTTGGTCGAACTTAAAAAAGCGAATTTGCAAAATGGTTGCATTTTTATGTTAGTGTTACCACAATTATGTAATTTTCAATAATAGTTTACTATATATCTATATATATTTATAATTTACTACATTCTATTATTTTGTAGGTTACTACATGCCATTCTACGTGGTTAGTTGAGTTGGTGAGTGGTCCTACATTTACTGCAAAATCTTATCCAATGTACTGCACTCGTGGATATGCTTTTAAGAGTCATCGCGAAGGAAACTCACAAACAACTTGTAATTATGGTGTATCATCTCAATCGGGAGAAATTATATACAACGGTGTTCTTCGTGAAATATTTGAAGTTCACTATCCAGGAATGATTGATTTGAGGTGTATTGTGTTCTATTGTGACTGGTATGACCCTGTCATGGGTCAACGTGAAGATGAATTTCCGGTCTTACATTTGTCCACTCTCGTAAGCGACATCGAAAATATGATCCTTTTATACTTGCATCACAAGCGGACCAGGTTTGTTACATTCGATATCCTCGTGTGAGAAACAAGCAAGATCCTTGGATTACAGTGACCTCAATACATCCTAGAGGAATGGTATGTGGTATTACCGAACAAGAGCCTATGCAACAAAGCACAATTGGCAACTTAGGTTCAATAGACACTTCTCTTGAAGTTAAAATTATTGTTGATGACACCATGAACGCAGATTACAACGTGTATCAAGATTCAGAAGAAGAGATTGGCGAGTTTGACGACCAAAATTCAATTAATTCGGAATGTTCATCAGATTCAGATTAAATTTATAATAATAATATTTTATAAATTCAGATTAAAATTCAGATTTAATAATTGTTTTTCCATAATATAATTATATGTAAATTATATTTTATAAAATTCAGATTTAATAATATTTTTCCATATTTTACATAACTGACGGATGTCCGACAGATTTGTTAAGTCTGTCGGAGAGCCGTCGGAAAAACATAATATTTTTTTGAAATATCGGTATATCTTCCGATGGATTTCCGATGGATTTGGGAATTCCATCGCAAAACCATCAGAAAAGAGTCAAAAACGTATTTGCAACATGGGCAGACTATTTGTCGATCATGCACTATGTTTACGGAGTTCGATGGATTTCCGATGGATTCCCGACGAATTTCCGACGGCCTTGTGCAGGAAATGTAATTACCAACGCGGGCTTTTGCGAAAATATTTATTGGGTTACCGACGGAATTCCGACGGAAAATTGCCATCGGAAAATTATTATATAACCTACGCCGGAAATTTCTTCTCCTTCCTCTCGTGTTTCTCTCCTTCTCTCTGCCTCTTCGCCTCCCCGCCGCCGCCGTCACCGTTTCTCGCAAATCATCATCGTTTTCTAGAAAATCATGTAAGTTTTCAATCTCATTGTAATTTGAATTGCAGTAGGGACCCAACATTTAAGAGTTTTCTATGCATGCAAGTTGTTTGATTATTTGCCTAGACAGAATTGCTGCCTAGTGCTGTTTTTAATAAAACATTGCATTCTTCATATAATGCTTCGTATTTGGGTGTTTCTTTTCCCGTATTGGGTTCGTTTGGTTTTCCCCAACACGTTGTGTCCAAATTCATCCGTTGCAGTTATTCAATTTGGTTGGATTTGCTGCACAACGATTTATGTTTCTTAAATTCACGTGAGCCAAAAATTGAAACTTGAAACACCCCAATGTTTTTTCCCTTTCGCATAATCAAAAAGTAGATTGTAACTTCGGTTTTTTTTCCAAACTCGCCTTTCATATGTGCCTAGTTTTTAGTCCACATAATGAAGAATATGGGAAAGCCGTAGTGCATTACTGAAATTCATATTCCGAAACGAGCTCTATATGCTTAATAAAATCTCTGTTTCGTAGTTACATTAATGCCCAAAGTAACAAGAAAACTGAAGAAGGATAAAATTGCATCATGGTTTCTTCTTGTTTTATTATAAACTTATATAAATGAATATATACAAGAAGGAACCTTGTATATATAAATTAATATATACAAA
Organism: Pugionium cornutum; assembly: GCA_018901935.1. Lineage (NCBI taxonomy): Eukaryota > Viridiplantae > Streptophyta > Magnoliopsida > Brassicales > Brassicaceae > Pugionium > Pugionium cornutum. The sequence goes on along the minus strand of CM032164.1, from coordinate 13,024,691 downwards.
TTATTAATTTATAAATTATTTATAAATTTAAAATATATGATAATTTTTTTTTTTGAATCTTATTAGAAAATCTTTAATAAGAATAACTCATTATAAAGACAAATAGATATTCTGAAGATAAATATATGATCTTTATGGTATGTCCGATTTCCAAAATTCAAATAATATTTACAATCATAATGTTTTAAGGTCGTATCAAGATTACCAAAGACGTGGTGAGTCGTCTACTCCGAGTTGCTTACCAACTCAAGTTCCAGAATCTGCAAATGATTCTTTCCGACCAATGAAAATTGAAGAATTGGTTCAGCTGCCTGGTCGCGAACTTCTTACTTTTCTTGATCCGAGACATCAAGGAAACTCGACATGGTCAATTAAATTTTCTATAATTATATTTAAAATAATTATTTTTATGATATTCTATAATAATTATATTTAAAATAATTATTATAACGCTATTCTAATAAAAATTCATAGGTTTGATATTTCAAACAACAGAATAAGCAAATCTATATTAAAGATGCTTCATTCTCTTTTGAACAAACCATATACCAAATTTAGAGATATTCCGTACGAGAAACGTCTGATCTGGTTCAGGATGTTTGCGGTACGTTATTTAAATTTTAAATATATAATTGTTTTAAATAGTTTTTAATAATATTTTTTAGTAATATATAAGTAAATTTCAAAACAAGAATTTATATGGGATCCCATGAACACAAAATTGGTGGAAGAAGCTTTCAAAAAAGAGGCAGCAGTACAATTTTCCCGCCACATGAACGAATGGAAACAAAAATGAAAAAAGGGAAAAGATAAACCAAGAGAGTTGAATGAGTGGTTTTGGAACGACTTTATTCGTTATTGGGAATCTTTCAGCGCTGAGGTCATCTCGAAAACAAATTTGGGAAACCGGAAGAGCGACCGAGGAGGCAAAAGCATTTATATTCACAATGTCAGATCGACTAGTTTTCTGAGACGAGTTGATCAATTGGTAAATTAATTATTATATTAATTATTTATTATTATTTAAGAATTTTAAAATTATTAATTTAGAATTTTTTTATTTTTAGGCACAAGAAATTGGAGCGCCTCCAAATCACTTGCAACTTCTCGAGGCCGTTCACACGAACAAAAAGACTGGTCGTATCCAAGATGGTCTCGTTAGTGAGATCATCAAAAAAGTAAAAAAGAAAAAAAGTGATATTCTAACCCAACAATCTCAAGTTAGTTCTTCATTTTCGGTCGTCGAATTGCCTCGCTCTGAGATTAACCATCTCGTTCTTGATGTAACTTTTTTTTTAAATATATAATTAATATTATAATAATTTTCATTAAATTTTCTAATAATTTTTTTTATTTTTACAGGAAGTACCATTTTCAAAGGGTCGTCATCCAGGACTCGAGAGAGTTGCAGATACCGGTGGCATAACATCTGCAGCTAGAAACGAGGAAAATGAGCAGCTAAAAGAAGAAATGGCGTCTATGAAAATAGAGATGAATAATCTCAAATATTTTGTAGAAATGATAAAAATAAATTGCCTGATGACTTTTTTTCTCCTCTTTCTCCTCCTGCTCCTCCTTCGTAATTTGTAATTTAAAGCAATTGTTTAATATTATATTTATATTTATAATATTATTTTTTATTAATTGTATGATTATTTTTAAAAATATTTACAAATATTAATTTAATTTAATAAAATAAAAAATTTATTAATTTATTTTTTTAATATTTATTTTTTAAAAATATTTAATTAAATATTTTTAAGAAATAAATATTAAAAAAATAGATTTTTTATTTGTTCAATTAATTAGTTGTTTCCGACGGATTATGTCGTCGGAAACGTATTGCATATCTCCTGACGGTTATAAACCCTCGGGAAATATCATCGGACTAAATTCTCGACGGAAGATGTCATCGCAAAATGTCCCTCGATAATTCGTAAATTCCCAATGGCTGTGGGCCATCGAATATTCGTAGGTAGTTTCCGACGGACACTTCCATCGAAGAACCGTCGGAAGTTTCCAATGGAATAGTTAATCTCCAAGCCGTCAAAAATTCCCGATAAATTCCTGATGGAATTTAATTTCTGACAAAATAGTCCCGATGGACTATTTTCATCCGAAATTAGACAAGAATCTATTTTACCGACGAATTTCCGACGAATATGGCCGTCGAAAATGTGTTGTTTTCTTGTAGTGGAATGATCATTTTAACTAACTGATCCACTTGACATGTCCGCACTAAATCGTCTTTAACTTTTGGTTTAGAGCTTAAAATGATATGGGTCCAATGCCCACATTAATCTAGCTAAATTTTCCATATTGTGACAATATTTGAGACTGAAACAGGCACTGCAAAGCCTCCAAGTAATCCAATGTATCCAGAACTGCGTGATGTCATACATTATGTTTCATTTATAAGCCTTTACTCAAGGACCACCAATGATCAGTTTAGAATAATTGTTTTAACTAGCCGATCCACATGACATGTCCGCACTAAATCGTCTGTAACTTTTTATTTAGAGTTCCAATTGACATGAATCCAATGCCCACAATAAGCGAGCTCAATTTTCTATATTATGAAAAAATTTAAGACCGAAATAGCTATGACAAAGCCTCTAAGTAATCCAATCTATGCCAAATTGTGTGATGCCATGCAATATGATTCATTTATAAGCCTTTACTCAAGGAGCACCAATGATCAGTTTAGAAAAATCATTTCAACAGACCGATCACCAGGCATGTCCACACTAAATCGTATGTAACTTTTTATTTAGAGTTCAAAATGACATGAAACCAACGCCCATGTTATAGCACAATTTTCCATATTATGATAAAATTTAGGACCAAAATAGCTATAACAAAGCTTCCAAGTAATTAAGCTATACCAAACTGCGTTATGCCGGGCATTACATTTCATTTATACACAAGAGCACCAATGATCAATTTAGAATGATCATTTTAACTAGCTGATCGACTTGACATGTCTGCAATTAATCATCTTTAACTTTTGATTTAGAGCTCAAAATGATATGGGTCCAATGCCCACGTCATGCCACGCATTATGCTTCATTTATAAGCCTTTACTCAACGAGCACTAATAATCAGTTTATAATGATCATTTTAAATGGCGGATCACTTGACATGTCCCCATTAAATCGTCCGTAACTTTTGAATTAGAGTTCCGAATTACACGAATCCAACACCTAGTTTAAGCAAGCTCAATTTTCTATATTATGACAAAATGTAAGATTGAAATAGCTTCGACAAAGCCTCCAAGTAATCCAATCTATCTATAACTACGTCATGTCATGCATTATGCTTCATTTATAAGCCTTTACTCAAGGACCACCAATGATCAGTTTAGAATGATCATTTTAACTGGAAGTCACTTGACATGTCCACACAAAATCAGCTGTAACTTTTGATTTAGAGTTCAGAATGACACGAATCCAACCACCACGTGGAGCTAGCTCAATTTTCTATATTGTGAGAACGTTTGAGACAGAAAGAGCTACGTTAAAGCCTCCAATTAATCCATTGTATCCCAAACTGCGTGATACCATGCATTATGTTTCATTTATAAGCCTTTACTCAAGAAGCACCAATCATCTGCTTAGAATGATCATTTTAAATGGCCGATCACTTGACATGTCCGCATTAAATTGTCCGTAACTTTTTATTTAGACTTCAAAATGACACGAATCCAATACCCTCTTTAAGCTAGCTCAATTTTCTATATTGTGACAACATTTGAGACTGAAAGAGCAACTACAGAGCCTCCAAATAATCCAATCTATCTTAAACTGTGTGATGTCATACATTATGCTTGATTTACAATTGAGATTGAAGAACACGAGTCCAACGCCCACGTTAAGCTAGCTCAATTTTTTATATTGTGACAAAATTTAAGACAGAAATAGGTACGAGAAAGCCTCCAAGTAATCAAATCTATCCAAAACTGCGGGATGTCATACATTATGCTTCAGTTATAAGCCTGTACTAAAGGAGCACCAATGATTAGTTTAAAATGATCATTTTAACTAGCTTATCAACCTGACATGTCCGCACTAAATCGTCTCTAACTTTTGATTTAGAGTTCAAAATGACATAGTCCAACGCCCACGTTAAGCTAGCTCAATTTTCCATATTGTGACACCATTTGAGACTGAAAAAGCTACTACAGAGCCTCAAAGTAATCCAATTTATCCCAAACTGCGTGATGCCATACATTATGCTTGATTTATAAGACTTTACTCAAGGAGCACCAATGATCAGTTTAGAATTATCACTTTAACTGGCCGATCACTTGCATGTCCCCACTAAATCGTCTGTACCTTTTGATTTAGAGCTCAAAAGGACACAAATCCAACTTGCACGTTAAGGTAGCTCAAGTTTCTATATTGTGACAAAATTTAAGACCAAAATTGTTAGGACAAAGCCTCAAAGTAGTTCAATCTATCCCAAATTGTGTGGTATCATGCATTATGCTTCAGTTGTAAGCCTATACTAAAGGAGCACCAATGATTAGTTTAGAATGATCATTTTAACTTGCTTATCAACCTGACACGTCTGCATTAAATCGTCTTTAACTTTTGATTTAGAGCTCAAAATGACATGACTCCAACGCCCATGTCAAGCTAGTTCAATATTCCATATTGTGACAACATTTGATACTGAAAGAGTCACTACAGAGCCTCCAAGTAATCCAAAGTATCCCAAACTACGTGATGCCATACATTACGCTTGATTTACAATTGAAATTGAAAGACATGAATTCAACGCCCTTGTAAAGCTAGCTAAATTTTACATATTGTGACAAAATTTAAGACTGAAATAGCTATTAGAATGCCTCCAAGTAATCAAATGTATCCCAAACTGTGTAATGCCATGCATTATGCCTATTTATAAGCCTTTACTCAAGGAGCACCAATAATTTGTTTATAATGATCATTTTAACAAGCCGATCACTTGACATGTCTTCACTATATCGTCTGTAACTTTTGATTTAGAGCTCAAAATGACACGAATCCAACGCCCACATTAAGGTAGCTCGATTTTCTATATTGTGACAAAATTTAAGACCAAAATAGTTACGATAAAGCCTCGAAGTAATCCCAACTATCCCAAACTGTGTGATGTCACGCATTATGCTTCATTTATGAGCCTATGCTAAAGGAGCACCAATGATTAGTTTAGAAGGATAATTTTAACTAGCTGATCAACTTCAAATGTCCGCTCTAAGTCAACTTTAACTTTTGATTTAGAGTTCAAAATGACATGAGTCAAATGCCCAGGTTAAACTAGCTCAATTTTCTATATTGTGACAAAATTTAAAACTAAAATAGCTACAACAAAGCCTTCAAGTAATCAAATCTATCCCAAACCGCGTGATGCCATGCATTATGCTTCATTTGTAAGCCTTTAGTCAAGAAGCACTAATGATCACTTTAGAATGACCATTTTAGCTAGCTGATCACCTTCAGATGTCCGCACTAAATAGTCTTTAACTTTTGATTTAGAGCTCAAAATTACATGAGTCCAACGTCCACGATCAGCTAACTCAGTTTTCCGTATTGTGTCAAATTATTTGAGATTGGAAGAGGTACAAAAAAGCCTAAGAGTAATCCACTATATCCTAAACTTCCTGATGCCATGCATCATGCTTCATTTGTAAACATTTGCTCAATAAGCACCAATGATCAGTTTAAAATGATCATTTTAACTGGTCAATCACTTGATATACCACACTAAATCGTCTATAACTTATGATTTAGAGTTCGAAATGACACGAATCCAACACCCACGTTAAGCTAGCTCAATTTCCTATATTGTGAATATTCAAGACCGAAATAGCTACGAAAAAGACTCCAACTAATCCAATCTATCAAAAATTGCGTGATGTCATTTGTTATGTTTCGTTTATAAGCTTTTACTCAATGAGCACCAATGATCAGTTTAGAATTATTATTTTAACTAGCTGATCAACTTGACATGTCTGCACTAAATCGTCTTTAGCTTTTGATTTAGAACTCAAAATGACACGAGTCCAACACACACGTTAAGCTAGCTCAATTTCCCTATTTAGACAAAATTTGAGATTGAAAGAAATACTACAAAGCCTCCAAGTAATCCAATGTCTCCAAAACTGCGTGATGCCATGTATTATGCTTCATTTATAAGCCTTTACTCAAGGAGCACCAATGATCAGCTTAGTTTAGAATGATTATTTTAACTGGACCATCAACTTGACATGTCTGCACTAAATCATTTGTAACTTTTGATTTAGGGTTTAGAATGAAACGAATCCAACGCCCACGTTAAGTAAACTCAATTTTTTATGTTGTGACCACATTTTATGACTGAAGGAGTTACCAAAAATCCTCCAAATAATTCAATGTATCCAAAACTCTATGATGGCATGCATTATACTGCATTTATAAGCTTTTTCTCCAGGAGCACCAATAATCAGTTTAGAATAATCATTTTAACTAACTGTTCAACTTGACATGTTCACTAAATCATATTGAACTTTAGATTTAGAGCTCAAAATGACATGAATCCAATGCCAACGTTATGCTAGCTCAATTTTCCATATTGTGTCAAAACATTTGAGACTTTAAGAGGTATGAAAAAGCCTCAGAGTAATCCAATGTATCCCAAACTTCGTGATGCCTTGCATTATGCTTCATTTATAAGCCTTTACTCAAGGAGCACCAATATTCAGTTTAGAATGATCATTTTAACTAATCTATCACATGATATGTCTGCACTAATCGTCCGTAATTAATGATTTATAGTTCGAAATGAGATGAATCCAACACCCACAATAAACTAACTTAATTTCGTATATTGTGAATATTTAAGACTGAAATAGTTATGAAAAAGCCTCCAAGTAATCCAATCTATCCCAAACTGCGTTATGTCATTAATTATGCTTCGTCTATAAGCATTTACTCAATGAGAACCAACAATCAGTTTAGAATGATCATTTTAACTAGCTGATCAACTTGACATGTCCGCACTAAATCATCCTTAACTTATGATTTAGAAATCGAATTGACTCGAATCCAACACACACGTTAAGCTTGCTCAATTTCCTATATTGTGAGTATTTAAGACCGAAATAGCTACAAAAAAGCCTCCAAGTAATCCAATCTATCCCAAATTGCGTGATGTCATTCGTTATGCTTTGTTTATAAGCCTTTACTCATTGACCACCAATGATCAGTTTAGAATGATCATTTTAACTAGCTGATCAACTGGACCATCAACTTGACATGTCCGCACTAAATCGTCCATAACTTTTTATTTAGAGTTCAGAATGATATGAATACAACGTCCATGTTAACCAAGCTCACGTTTCCATATTGTGACAACATTTGACACTGAAACAGCTACGAAAAAGCCTCCAAATAATTCAATGTATCCCAAATGAGGTGATGCCATGCATTATGCTTCATTTATAAGGTTTTCCTCCAGGAGCACCGATGATCAGTTTAGAATGATCATTTTAACTGGAACATCAACTTGACATTTCTGCACTAAATCGTCCATGACTTTTGATTTAGAGTTCAGAATGATACGAATCCAACGCCCATGTTAAGCAAGCTCAGTTTTCCATATTGTGACAACATTCGAGACTGAAAGAGCTATGAAAATGCCGCCAAATAATTTAATGTATCCCAAATGGCGTGATGCCATGCATTATGATTCATTTATAAGCTTTTCGTCCATGAGCACCGATGATCATTTTATAATGATCATTTTAAATGGCCGATCACTTGACATGTCTGCATTAAATCGTCCGTAACTTTTGATTTGGAATTCAGAATGACACGAATCCCATGGCCACGCTAAGCTAGCTCATTTTTCTATATTGTGACAAAATTTGAGACTGAAAGAGTTACGACAAAGCCTCCAAGTAGTCCAATGTATCTCAAACCCCGTGATGCCATGCATTATGTTTCATTTAAAAGTATTACTCAAGGAGCACCAATGATCAATTCAGAATGATCATTTTAACTGACCGATAACTTGATATGTCCCCACTAAATCGTTCGTAACTTTTGATTTAGAGTTCTGAATGACAAGAACCCAATGCCAACGTTATGCTAACTGAATTTTCTATATTGTGACAAAATTTAAAACCGAAATAGCTACGACAAAGCCTCCAAGTAATCAAATCTATCCCAAACTGAGTGATTGCATGCATTATGCTTCATTTATAGGCCTTTACTAAAGGAGCACCAATGATCAGTTTAGAATAATCATTTTAACTAGCTGATCAACTTGACATGTCCACGCTAAATCATCTTGAAATTTAGATTTAGAGCTCAAAATGACATGAGTCCAACACCCACGTTAAGCTAGAGCAATTTTCCATATTGTGTCAAAACCTTTGAGACTTAAAGAGGTACGAAAAGCCTCATAGTAATCCAATGTATCCCAAATTTCGTGATGCCATGCATAATGCTTCATTTATAAGCCTTTATTCCATGAGAACCAATATTCAGTTTAGAATGATCATTTTAACGGGCCGATCACTTGATATGTCTGCACTAAATCATCCGTATTTTATTATTTAGAGTCCGAAATGAGATTAATCCAACACCCACAATAAGCTAGGTCAATTTCCAATATTGTTTCAAAAGTTAAGACCAAAATAGCTACGAAAAAGCCTCCAAGTAATCCAATCTATCTCAAACTGTGTGATGTCATTCATGATGCTTCGTTTATAAGCCTTTACCCAATGAGCACTGATGATCAGTTTAGAATGATCATTTTAACTACTTGATCAACTTGACATTTCTGCACTAAATCATCTTTAACTTTTCATTTAATGCTCAAAATGACATGAGTCCAACACCCGCGGTAAGCATGCTCAATTTTCCATATTGTTACAAAATTTGAGATTGAAAGAGCTATTACAAAGCCTGCAAGTAATCTAATGTCTCCCAAAGTGCGTGATGCCATGCATTATGCTTCATTTCTAAGCCATTCCTCAAGGAGCACCATTGATCAATTTAGTTTAGAATGATCATTTCAACTGGACCATCAACTTGACATGCCCACACCAAATCGTTCGTAACTTTTGATTTAGAGTTCAGAATGATACGAATCCAACGCCCATTTTAAGCAAGCTCAAATTTCCATATTGTGACAACATTTGAGACTGAAAGAGATACGAAAAAGCCTATAAATAATTCAATATATTCCAAACTTCGTGATGCCATGCATTATGCTTCATTTATAAGCTTTTATTCCAGTAGCACTGATGAACAGTTTAGAATGATCATTTTAATTGGCCGATCACTTGACATATCCGCATTAAATTGTCCATAGCGTTTGATTTAGAATTAAGAATGACACGAATCCCACACCCACGTTAAGCTAGCTTAATTTTCTATACTGTGACAACATTTAATACTAAAAGCGCTACAAGAAAGCCTCCAAGTGGTCCATTGTATCCAAACTCCGTCATGCCATTCATTATGTTTCATTTATAAGCCTTTACTCAAGGAACGCCAATGATCACTTTAAAATTATCATTTTAACTGAGCGATCACTTGATATGTCCGCACTAAATTGTCCATAACTTTTGATAGAGAGTTCTGAATGACACGAATCAATTGCCCATGTTTAGCTAGCTGAGTTTTCAATATTGTGACAAAATTTAAGACAAAAATAGATACGAGAAAGCCTCCAAGTAATCAAATCTATCATAAACTGCGTGATTCTGTGCATTATGCTTCACTTATAAGCCTTTACTCAAAGAGCACCAATGATCAGTTTAGAATGATCGTTTTAATTAGTTGATCACTGACATGTCCACACTAAATCATCTTGAACTTTAGATTTACGGCTCAAAATGACATGAGTCCAACACCCACGTTAAGCTAGCTCAATTTTCCATATTATGTCAAAACATTTGAGACTTAAAGAGGTACAAAAAAGCCTCAGAGTAATACAGTGTCTCCCAAACTTTGTGATGCCATGCATTATGCTTCATTTATAAGCCTTTACTCATTGAAAACCAATATTCACTTTAGAACGATCATTTTAACAGGCCGATCACTTGATATGTCTGCACTAAATCATCTGTATGTTATGATTTAGAGTTCAAACCAGATGAATCCAAAACCCACGATAAGCAAGGTCAATTTCGAATATTGTTACAAAATTAAAAACCAAAATAGTTATGAAAAAGCCTCCAAGTAATCCAATCTATCCCAAATTGCGTGATGACATTCATTATGCTCCAAGTAAGCCTCCAAGTCCGCACTAAATCGTCCATAACTTTTTATTTAGAGTTCAGAATGATATGAATACAACGTCCATGTTAACCAAGCTAAATTTTCCATATTGTGACAACATTTGACACTGAAACAGCTACGAAAAAAGCCTCCAAACTATTCAATGTATCCCAAATGCGGTGATGCCATGCATTATGCTTCATTTATAAGCTTTTCCTCCAGGAGCACCGATGATCAGTTTAGAATGATCATTTTAACTGGAACATCAACTTGATATTTGCGCACTAAATGGTCCATGACTTTTGATTTAGAGTTCAGAATGATACGAATCAAACGCCCATGTTAAGCAAGCTCAATTTTCCATATTGTGACAACATTTGAGACTGAAAGAGCTATGAAAAAGCCGCCAAATAATTTAATGTATCCCAAATGGCATGATGCCATGCATTATGATTCATTTATAAGCTTTTCCTCGAGGAGCACCCATGATTATTTTATAATGATCACTTTAAATGACCGATCACTTGACATGTCCGCATTAAATCGTCCGTAACTTTTGATTTGGAATTTAGAATGACACGAATCCCATGGCCACGCTAAGCTAGCTCAGTTTTCTATATTGTGACAAAATTTGAGACTGAAAGAGTTAAGACAAAGCCTCCAAGTAGTCCAATGTATCCCTAACGCCGTGATGACATGCATTATGTTTCATTTAAAAGAATGTACTTAAGGAGCACCAATGATCAGTTCAGAATGATCATTTTAACTGACCGATAACTTGATATGTCCCCACTAAATCGTTCGTAACTTTTGATTTAGAGTTCTGAATGACAAGAACCCAATGCCCACGTTAAGCTAGCTGAATTTTCTATATTGTGACAAAATTTAAAACCGAAATAGCTACGACAAAGCCTCCAAGTAATCAAATCTATCCCAAACTGAGTGATTCCATGCATTATGCTTCATTTATAGGCCTTTACTCAAGGAGCACCAATGATCAGTTTAGAATAATCATTTTAACTAGCTGATCAACTTGACATGTCCACACTAAATCATCTTGAAATTTAGATTTAGAGCTCAAAATGACATGAGTCCAACACCCACGTTAAGCTAGCGCAATTTTCCATATTGTGTCAAAACCTTTGAGACTTAAAGAGGTATGAAAAGCCTCATAGTAATCCAATGTATCCCAAATTTCGTGATGCCATGCATAATGCTTCATTTCTAAGCCTTTATTCCAGGAGAACCAATATTAAGTTTAGAATGATCATTTTAACGGGCCGATCACTTGATATGTCTGCACTAAATCATCCGTATTTTATGATTTAGAGTCAGAAATGAGATTAATCCAAAACCCAAAATAAGCTAGGTCAATTTCCAATATCGTTACAAATGTTAAGACCAAAATAGCTACGAAAAAGCCTCCAAGTAATCCAATCTATCCCAAACTGCGTGATGTCATTCATGATGCTTCGTTTATAAGACTTTACCCAATGAGCACCAATGATCAGTTTAGAATGATCATTTTAACTACCTGATCAACTTGACATTTCTGAACTAAATCGTCTTTAACTTTTCATTTAATGCTCAAAAAGACATGAATCAAACACCCGCGTTAAGCTAGCTCAATTTTCCATATTTTGACAAAATTTGAGACTGAAAGAGCTATTACAAAACCTGCAAGTAATCTAATGTCTCCAAAAGTGCGTGATGCCATGCATTATGCTTCATTTCCAAGCCATTCCTCAAGGAGCACCATTGTTCATTTTAGTTTAGAATGATGATTTTAACTGGACCATCAACTTGACATGTCCGCACTAAATCGTTTGTAACTTTTGATTTAGAGTTCAGAATGATACAAATCCAACGCCCATTTTAAACAAACTCAAATTTCCATATTGTGACAACATTTGAGACTGAAAAAGATACAAAAAAGCCTCCAAATAATTCAATATATCCCAAACTGCGTGATGCCATGCATTATGCTTCATTTATAAGCTTTTATTCCAGTAGCACCGATGAACAGTTTAGAATGATCATTTTAATTGGCCGATCACTTGACATATCCGCATTAAATTGTCCATAGCATTTGATTTAGAATTAAGAATGACACGAATCCCACGCCCACGTTAAGCTAGCTTAATTTTCTATACTGTGAAAACATTTAATACTAAAAGCGCTACAACAAATCCTCCAAGTGGTCCATTGTATCCAAACTCCGTCATGCCATTCATTATGTTTCATTTATAAGCCTTTACTCAAGGAACGCCAATGATCACTTTAAAATTATCATTTTAACTGAGCGATCACTTGATATGTCCTCACTAAATTGTCCATAATTTTTGATAGAGAGTTCTGAATGACACGAATCCAATGCCCACGTTTAGCTAGCTGAGTTTTCAATATTGTGACAAAATTTAAAACAAAACTAGATACGACAAAGCCTCCAAGTAATCAAATCTATCCTAAACTGCGTGTTTTCGTGCATTATGCTTCACTTATAAGCCTTTACTCAAAGAGCACCAATGATCAGTTTAGAATGATCGTTTTAATTAGTTGATCACTGACATGTCCACACTAAATCATCTTGAACTTTAGATTTACGGCTCAAAATGACATGAGTCCAACACCCACGTTAAGCTAGCTCAAATTTCCATATTATGTCAAAACATTTGAGACTTAAAGAGGTACGAAAAAGCCTCAGAGTAATACAGTGTCTCCCAAACTTTGTGATGCCATGCATTATGCTTCACTTATAAGCCTTTACTCAATGAGAACCAATATTCACTTTAGAACGATCATTTTAACAGGCCGATCACTTGATATGTCTGCACTAAATCATCTGTATGTTATGATTTAGAGTTTGAAATCAGATGAATCCAACGCCCACGATAAGCAAGGTCAATTTCGAATATTGTTACAAAATTAAAAACCAAAATAGTTATGAAAAAGCCTCCAAGTAATCCAATCTATCCCAAATTGCGTGATGACATTCATTATGCTCCAAGTAAGCCTCCAAGTCCGCACTAAATCGTCCATAACTTTTTATTTAGAGTTCAGAATGATATGAATACAACGTCCATGTTAACCAAGCTAAATTTTCCATATTGTGACAACATTTGACACTGAAACAGCTACGAAAAAAGCCTCCAAACTATTCAATGTATCCCAAATGCGGTGATGCCATGCATTATGCTTCATTTATAAGCTTTTCCTCCAGGAGCACCGATGATCAGTTTAGAATGATCATTTTAACTGGAACATCAACTTGATATTTGCGCACTAAATGGTCCATGACTTTTGATTTAGAGTTCAGAATGATACGAATCCAACGCCCATGTTAAGCAAGCTCAATTTTCCATATTGTGACAACATTTGAGACTGAAAGAGCTATGAAAAAGCCGCCAAATAATTTAATGTATCCCAAATGGCATGATGCCATGCATTATGATTCATTTATAAGCTTTTCCTCGAGGAGCACCCATGATTATTTTATAATGATCACTTTAAATGACCGATCACTTGACATGTCCGCATTAAATCGTCCGTAACTTTTGATTTGGAATTTAGAATGACACGAATCCCATGGCCACGCTAAGCTAGCTCAGTTTTCTATATTGTGACAAAATTTGAGACTGAAAGAGTTAAGACAAAGCCTCCAAGTAGTCCAATGTATCCCTAACGCCGTGATGACATGCATTATGTTTCATTTAAAAGAATGTACTTAAGGAGCACCAATGATCAGTTCAGATTGATCATTTTAACTGACCGATAACTTTATATGTCCCCACTAAATCGTTCGTAACTTTTGATTTAGAGTTCTGAATGACAAGAACCCAATGCCCACGTTAAGCTAGCTGAATTTTCTATATTGTGACAAAATTTAAAACCGAAATAGCTACGACAAAGCCTCCAAGTAATCAAATCTATCCCAAACTGAGTGATTCCATGCATTATGCTTCATTTATAGGCCTTTACTCAAGGAGCACCAATGATCAGTTTAGAATAATCATTTTAACTAGCTGATCAACTTGACATGTCCACACTAAATCATCTTGAAATTTAGATTTAGAGCTCAAAATGACATGAGTCCAACACCCACGTTAAGCTAGCGCAATTTTCCATATTGTGTCAAAACCTTTGAGACTTAAAGAGGTATGAAAAGCCTCATAGTAATCCAATGTATCCCAAATTTCGTGATGCCATGCATAATGCTTCATTTATAAGCCTTTATTCCAGGAGAACCAATATTAAGTTTAGAATGATCATTTTAACGGGCCGATCACTTGATATGTCTGCACTAAATCATCCGTATTTTATGATTTAGAGTCCGAAATGAGATTAATCCAAAACCCAAAATAAGCTAGGTCAATTTCCAATATTGTTACAAATGTTAAGACCAAAATAGCTACGAAAAAGCCTCCAAATAATCCAATCTATCCCAAACTGCGTGATGTCATTCATGATGCTTCGTTTATAAGACTTTACCCAATGAGCACCAATGATCAGTTTAGAATGATCATTTTAACTACCTGATCAACTTGACATTTCTGAACTAAATCGTCTTTAACTTTTCATTTAATGCTCAAAAAGACATGAATCAAACACCCGCGTTAAGCTAGCTCAATTTTCCATATTTTGACAAAATTTGAGACTGAAAGAGCTATTACAAAACCTGCAAGTAATCTAATGTCTCCAAAAGTGCGTGATGCCATGCATTATGCTTCGTTTCCAAGCCATTCCTCAAGGAGCACCATTGTTCATTTTAGTTTAGAATGATCATTTTAACTGGACCATCAACTTGACATGTCCGCACTAAATCGTTCGTAACTTTTGATTTAGAGTTCAGAATGATACAAATCCAACGCCCATTTTAAACAAACTCAAATTTCCATATTGTGACAACATTTGAGACTGAAAAAGATACAAAAAAGCCTCCAAATAATTCAATATATCCCAAACTGCGTGATGCCATGCATTATGCTTCATTTATAAGCTTTTATTCCAGTAGCACCGATGAACAGTTTAGAATGATCATTTTAATTGGCCGATCACTTGACATATCCGCATTAAATTGTCCATAGCATTTGATTTAGAATTAAGAATGACACGAATCCCACGCCCACGTTAAGCTAGCTTAATTTTCTATACTGTGAAAACATTTAATACTAAAAGCGCTACAACAAATCCTCCAAGTGGTCCATTGTATCCAAACTCCGTCATGCCATTCATTATGTTTCATTTATATGCCCTTACTCAAGGAACGCCAATGATCACTTTAAAATTATCATTTTAACTGAGCGATCACTTGATATGTCCTCACTAAATTGTCCATAATTTTTGATAGAGAGTTCTGAATGACACGAATCCAATGCCCACGTTTAGCTAGCTGAGTTTTCAATATTGTGACAAAATTTAAAACAAAAATAGATACGACAAAGCCTCCAAGTAATCAAATCTATCCTAAACTGCGTGTTTTCGTGCATTATGCTTCACTTATAAGCCTTTACTCAAAGAGCACCAATGATCAGTTTAGAATGATCGTTTTAATTAGTTGATCACTGACATGTCCACACTAAATCATCTTGAACTTTAGATTTACGGCTCAAAATGACATGAGTCCAACACCCACGTTAAGCTAGCTCAAATTTCCATATTATGTCAAAACATTTGAGACTTAAAGAGGTACGAAAAAGCCTCAGAGTAATACAGTGTCTCCCAAACTTTGTGATGCCATGCATTATGCTTCACTTATAAGCCTTTACTCAATGAGAACCAATATTCACTTTAGAACGATCATTTTAACAGGCCGATCACTTGATATGTCTGCACTAAATCATCTGTATGTTATGATTTAGAGTTTGAAATCAGATGAATCCAACGCCCACGATAAGCAAGGTCAATTTGCAATATTGTGACAAAATTAAAAACCAAAATAGTTATGAAAAAGCCTCCAAGTAATCCAATCTATCCCAAATTGCGTGATGACATTCATTATGCTCCAAGTAAGCCTCCAAGTCCGCACTAAATCGTCCATAACTTTTAATTTAGAGTTCAGAATGATATGAATACAACGTCCATGACAACCAAGCTAAATTTTCCATATTGTGACAAAATTTGACACTAAAACAGATACAAAAAAACCCTCAAAATTATTCAATGTATCCCAAATGAGGTGATGCCAGGCATTATGCTTCATTTATAAGCTTTTCCTCCAGGAGCACCGATGATCAGTTTAGAATGATCATTTTAACTGGAACATCAACTTGACATTTCTGCACTAAATCGTCCATGACTTTTGATTTAGAGTTCAGAATGATACGAATCAAACGCCCATGTTAAGCAAGCTCAATTTTCCATATTGTGACAACATTTGAGACTGAAAGAGCTTTGAAAAAGCCGCCAAATAATTTAATGTATCCCAAATGGCGTGATGCCATGCATTATGATTCATTTATAAGCTTTTTCTCCAGGAGCACCGATGATCATTTTATAATGATCATTTTAAATGGCCGATCACTTGACATGTCCGCATTAAATCGTCCGTAACTTTGGATTTGGAATTCAGAATGACACGAATCCCATGGCCACGCTAAGCTAGCTCAGTTTTCTATATTGTGACAAAATTTGAGACTGAAAGATTTATGACAAAGTCTCCAAGTAGTCCAATGTATCCCAAACCCCGTGATGCCATGCATTGTGCTTCATTTAAAAGAATTTACTCAAGGAGCACCAATGATCAATTCAGAATGATCATTTTAACTGACCGATAAATTGATATGTCCCCACTAAATCATTCGTAACTATTGATTTAGAGTTCTAAATAACAAGAACCCAATGCCCACGTTAAGCTAGCTGATTTTCTATATTGTGACAAAATTTAAAACCGAAATAGCTACGACAAAGCCTCCAAGTAATCAAATCTATCCCAAACTGAGTTATTCCATGCATTATGCTTCATTTATAGGCCTTTACTCAAGGAGCACCAATGTTAGTTTAGAATAATCATTTTAACTAGCTGATCAACTTGACATGTCCACACTAAATCATCTTGAAATTTAGATTTAGAGCTCAAAATGACATGAGTCCAACACCCACGTTAAGCTAGCGCAATTTTCCATATTGTGTCAAAACCTTTGAGACTTAAAGAGGTACGAAAAGCCTCATAGTAATCCAATGTATCCCAAATTTCGTGATGCCATGCATAATGCTTCATTTAATAAGCCTTTATTCCATGAGAACCAATATTCAGTTTAGAATGATCATTTTAACGGGCCGATCACTTGATATGTCTTCACTAAATCATCCGTATTTTATGATTTAGAGTCCGAAATGAGATTAATTCAACACCCACAATAAGCTAGGTCAATTTCCAATATTGTTTCAAAAGTTAAGACCAAAATAGCTACGAAAAAGCCTCCAAGTAATCCAATCTATCTCAAACTGCGTGATGTCATTCATGATGCTTCGTTTATAAGCCTTTACCCAATGAGCACCAGTGATCAGTTTAGAATGATCATTTTAACTACTTGATCAACTTGACATTTCTGCACTAAATCATCTTTAACTTTTCATTTAATGCTCAAAATGACATGAGTCCAACACCCGCGTTAAGCAAGCTAAATTTTCCATATTGTTACAAAATTTGAGACTGAAAGAGCTATTACAAAGCCTGCAAGTAATCTAATGTCTCCCAAAGTGCATGATGCCATGCATTATGCTTCATTTCTAAGCCATTCCTCAAGGAGCACCATTGATCAATTTAGTTTAGAATGATCATTTCAACTGGACCATCAACTTGACATGTCCGCACTAAATCGTTCGTAACTTTTGATTTAAAGTTTAGAATGATACGAATCCAACACCCATTTTAAGCAAGCTCAAATTTCCATATTGTGACAACATTTGAGACTCAAAGAGATACGAAAAAGCCTATATATAATTCAATATATTTCAAACTGCGTGATGCAATGCATTATGCTTCATTTATAAGCTTTTATTCCAGTAGCACTGATGAACAGTTTAGAATGATCATTTTAATTGGCCGATCACTTGACATATCCGCATTAAATTGTCCATAGCATTTGATTTAGAATTAAGAATGACACGAATCCCACGCCCACATTAAGCTAGCTTAATTTTCTATACTGTGAAAACATTTAATACTAAAAGCGCTACAACAAAGCCTCCAAGTGGTCCATTGTATCCAAACTCCGTCATGCCATTCATTATGTTTTATTTAAAAGCCTTTACTCAAGGAACGCCAATGATCACTTTAAAATTATCATTTTAACTGAGCGATCACTTGATATGTCCGCACTAAATTGTCCATAACTTTTGATAGAGAGTTCTGAATGACACGAATCCAATGCCCACGTTTAGCTAGCTGAGTTTTCAATATTGTGACAAAATTTAGAACAAAAATAGATATGACAAAGCCTCCAAGTAATCAAATCTATCCTAAACTACGTGATTCCGTGCATTATGCTTCACTTATAAGCCTTTACTCAAAGAGCACCAATGATCAGTTTAGAATGATCGTTTTAATTAGTTGATCACTGACATGTCCACTCTAAATCATCTTGAACTTTAGATTTACGGCTCAAAATGACATGAGTCCAACACCCACGTTAAGCTAGCTCAATTTTCCATATCATTTTCCAATACAGTGTCTCCCAAACTTTGTGATGCCATGCATTATGCTTCATTTATAAGCCTTTACTCAATGAGAACCAATATTCACTTTAGAACGATCATTTTAACAGGCCGATCACTTGATATGTCTGCACTAAGTCATCTGTATGTTATGATTTAGAGTTTGAAATCAGATGAATCCAACACCCACGATAAGCAAGGTCAATTTCCAATATTGTGACAAAATTAAAAACCAAAATAGTTATGAAAAAGCCTCCAAGTAATCCAATCTATCCCAAAATGCGTGATGACATTCATTATGCTCCAAGTAAGCCTCCAAGTCCGCACTAAATCGTCCATAACTTTTTATTTAGAGTTCAGAATGATATGAATACAACGTCCATGTTAACCAAGACTAAATTTTCCATATTGCGACAACATTTGACACTGAAACAGCTACGAAAAAAGCCTCCAAACTATTCAATGTATCCCAAATGCGGTGATGCCATGCATTATGCTTCATTTATAAGCTTTTCCTCCAGGAGCACCGATGATCAGT
The DNA here is from genome assembly GCA_018901935.1 of Pugionium cornutum. NCBI lineage: Eukaryota > Viridiplantae > Streptophyta > Magnoliopsida > Brassicales > Brassicaceae > Pugionium > Pugionium cornutum. Next base: position 13,005,245 of record CM032164.1, on the reverse strand, counting down.
TTAGAATAATCATTTTAACTGGAACATCAACTTGACATTTCCGCACTAAATCGTCCATGACTTTTGATTTAGAGTTCAGAATGATACGAATCCAACGCCCATGTTAAGCAAGCTCAATTTTCCATATTGTGACAACATTTGAGACTGAAAGAGCTATGAAAAAGCTGCCAAATAATTTAATGTATCCCAAATGGCGTGATGCCATGCATTATGATTCATTTATAAGCTTTTCCTCCAGGAGCACCGATGATCATTTTATAATGATCATTTTAAATGGCCGATCACTTGACATGTCCGCATTAAATCGTCCGTAACTTTTGATTTGGAATTCAGAATGACAGGAATCCCATGGCCACACTAAGCTAGCTCAGTTTTCTATATTGTGACAAAATTTGAGATTGAAAGAGTTACGACAAAGCCTCCAAGTAGTCCAATGTATCCCAAACTCCGTGATGCCATGCATTATGTTTCATTTAAAAGAATTTACTCAAGGAGCACCAATGATCAATTCAGAATGATCATTTTAGCTGACCGATAACTTGATATGTCCCCACTAAATCGTTCGTAACTTTTGATTTATAGTTCTGAATGACAAGAACCCAATGCCCATGTTAAGCTAGCTGAATTTTATATATTGTGACAAAATTTAAAACCGAAATAGCTACGACAAAGCCTCCAAGTAATCAAATCTATCCCAAACTGAGTGATTCCATGCATTATGCTTCATTTATAGGCCTTTACTCAAGGAGCACCAATGATAAGTTTAGAATAATCATTTTAACTAGCTGATCAACTTGACATGTCCACACTAAATCATCTTGAAATTTAGATTTAGAGCTCAAAATGACATGAGTCCAACACCCACGTTAAGGTAGCGCAATTTTCCATATTGTGTCAAAACCTTTGAGACTTAAAGAGGTACGAAAAGCCTCATAGTAATCTAATGTATCCCAAATTTCGTGATGCCATGCATAATGCTTCATTTAATAAGCCTTTATTCCATGAGAACCAATATTCAGTTTAGAATGACCATTTTAACGGGCCGATCACTTGATATGTCTGCACTAAATCATCCGTATTTTATGATTTAGAGTCCGAAATGAGATTAATCCAACACCCACAATAAGCTAGGTCAATTTCCAATATTATTTCAAAAGTTAAGACCAATATAGCTACGAAAAAGCCTCCAAGTAATCCAATCTATCTCAAACTGCGTGATGTCATTCATGATGCTTCGTTTATAAGCCTTTACCCAATGAGCACCAATGATCAGTTTAGAATGATCATTTTAACTACTTGATCAACTTGACATTTCTGCACTAAATCATCTTTAACTTTTCATTTAATGCTCAAAATGACATGAGTCCAACACCCACGTTAAGCAAGCTCAATTTTCCATATTGTTACAAAATTTGAGACTGAAAGAGCTATTACAAAGCCTGCAAGTAATCTAATGTCTCCCAAAGTGCATGATGCCATGCATTATGCTTCATTTCTAAGCCATTCCTCAAGGAGCACCATTGATCAATTTAGTTTAGAATGATCATTTCAACTGGACCATCAACTTGACATGTCCGCACTAAATCGTTTTTAACTTTTGATTTAGAGTTTAGAATGATACGAATCCAACGCCCATTTTAAGCAAGCTCAAATTTCCATATTGTGACAACATTTGAGACTCAAACAGATACGAAAAAGCCTATAAATAATTCAATATATTTCAAACTGCGTGATGCCATGCATTATGCTTCATTTATAAGCTTTTCTTCCAGTAGCACTGATGAACAGTTTAGAATGATCATTTTAATTGGCCGATCACTTGACATATCCGCATTAAATTGTCCATAGCATTTGATTTTGAATTAAGAATGACACGAATCGCACGCCCATGTTAAGCTAGCTTAATTTTCTATACTTTGAAAACATTTAATACTAAAAGCGCTACAACAAAGCCTCCAAGTGGTCCATTGTATCCAAACTCCGTCATGCCATTCATTATGTTTTATTTAAAAGCCTTTACTCAAGGAACGCCAATGATCACTTTAAAATTATCATTTTAACTGAGCGATCACTTGATATGTCCGCACTAAATTGTCCATAACTTTATATAGAGAGTTCTGAATGACACGAATCCAATGCCCACGTTTAGCTAGCTGAGTTTTCAATATTGTGACAAAATTTAAAACAAAAATAGATATGACAAAGCCTCCAAGTAATCAAATCTATCCTAAACTACGTGATTCCGTGCATTATGCTTCACTTATAAGCCTTTACTCAAAGAGCACCAATGATCAGTTTAGAATGATCGTTTTAATTAGTTGATCACTGACATGTCCACACTAAATCATCTTGAACTTTAGATTTACGGCTCAAAATGACATGAGTCCAACACCCACGTTAAGCTAGCTCAATTTTCCATATTATCTCAAAACATTTGACACATAAAGAGGTACGAAAAAGCCTCAGAGTAATACAGTGTCTCCCAAACTTTGTGATGCCATGCATTATGCTTCATTTATAAGCCTTTACTCAATGAGAACCAATATTCACTTTAGAACGATCATTTTAACAGGCCGATCACTTGATATGTCTGCACTAAATCATCTGTATGTTATGATTTAGAGTTTCAAATCAGATGAATCCAAAACCCACGATAAGCATGGTCAATTTCCAATATTGTGACAAAATTAAAAACCAAAATAGTTATGAAAAAGCCTCCTAGTAATCCAATCTATCCCAAAATGCGTGATGACATTCATTATGCTCCAAGTAAGCCTCCAAGTCCGCACTAAATCGTCCATAACTTTTTATTTAGAGTTCAGAATGATATGAATACAACGTCCATGTTAACCAAGCTAAATTTTCCATATTGTGACAACATTTGACACTGAAACAGCTACGAAAAAAGCCTCCAAATTATTCAATGTATCCCAAATGAGGTGATGCCATGCATTATGCTTCATTTATAAGCTTTTCCTCCACGAGCACTGATGATCAGTTTAGAATGATCATTTTAACTGGAACATCAACTTGACGTTTCCGCACTAAATCGTCCATGACTTTTGATTTAGAGTTCAGAATGATACGAATCCAACGCCCATGTTAAGCAAGCTCAATTTTCCATATTGTGACAACATTTGAGACTGAAAGAGCTATGAAAAAGCTGCCAAATAATTTAATGTATCCCAAATGGCGTGATGCCATGCATTATGATTCATTTATAAGCTTTTCCTCCAGGAGGACCGATGATCATTTTATAATGATCATTTTAAATGGCCGATCACTTGACATGTCCGCATTAAATCGTCCGTAACTTTTGATTTGGAATTCAGAATGACACGAATCCCATGGCCACACTAAGCTAGCTCAGTTTTCTATATTGAGATTGAAAGAGCTACGACAAAGCCTCCAAGTAGTCCAATGTATCCCAAACTCCGTGATGCCATGCATTATGTTTCATTTATGTTTCATTTAAAGGAGCACCAATTATCAATTCAGAATGATCATTTTAGCTGACCGATAACTTGATATGTCCCCACTAAATCGTTCGTAACTTTTGATTTAGAGTTCTGAATGACAAGAACCCAATGCCCACGTTAAGCTAGCTGAATTTACTATATTGTGACAAAATTTAAAACCGAAATAGCTATGACAAAGCCTCCAAGTAATCAAATCTATCCCAAACTGAGTTATTCCATGCATTATGCTTCATTTATGGGCCTTTACTCAAGGAGCACCAATGATCAGCTTAGAATAATCATTTTAACTAGCTGATCAACTTGACATGTCCACACTAAATCATCTTGAAATTTATATTTAGAGCTCAAAATGACATGAGTCCAACACCCACGTTAAGCTAGCGCAATTTTCCATATTGTGTCAAAACCATTGAGACTTAAAGAGGTACGAAAAGCCTCATAGTAATCCAATGTATCCCAAATTTCGTGATGCCACATAATGCTTTATTTATAAGCCTTTATTCCAGGAGAACCAATATTAAGTTTAGAATGATCATTTTAACGGGCCGATGACTTGTATGTATGCACTAAATCATCCGTATTTTATGATTTAGAGTCCGAAATGATATTAATCCAAAACCCAAAATAAGCTAGGTTAATTTCCAATATTGTTACAAACGTTAAGACCAAAATAGCTACGAAAAAGCCTCCTAGTAATCCAATCTATCCCAAACTGCGTGATGTCATTCATGATGCTTCGTTAATAAGCCTTTACCCAATGAGCACCAATGATCAGTTTAGAATGATCATTTTAACTACCTGATCAACTTGACATTTCTGCACTAAATCGTCTTTAACTTTTCATTTAATGCTCAAAATGACATTAATCAAACACCCGCGTTAAGCTAGCTCAATTTTCCATATTTTGACAAAATTTGAGACTGAAAGAGCTATTACAAAACCTGCAAGTAATCTAATGTCTCCCAAAGTGCGTGATGTCATGCATTATGCTTCATTTCTAAGCCATTCCTCAAGGAGCACCATTGTTCATTTTAGTTCAGAATGATCATTTTCACTGGACCATCAACTTGACATGTCCGCACTAAATCGTTCATAATTTTTGATTTAGAGTTCAGAATGATACAAATCCAACGCCCATTTTAAGCAAGCTCAAATTTCCATATTGTGACAACATTTGAGACTGAAAGAGATACGAAAAAGGCTCCAAATAATTCAATATATCCCAAACTTCGTGATACCATGCATTATGCTTCATTTATAAGCTTTTATTCCAGTAGCACCGATGAACAGTTTAGAATGATCATTTTAATTGGTCGATCACTTGACATATCTGCATTAAATTGTCCATAACTTTTGATTTAGAATTAAGAATGACACGAATCCCACGCCCACGTAAAGCTAGCTTAATTTTATATACTGTGACAACATTTAATACTAAAAGCGCTACAACAAAGCTTCCAAGTGGTCCAATGTATCCAAACTCCGTCATGACATTCATTATGTTTCATTTGTAAGCCTATGCTCAAGGGACGCCAATGATCACTTTAAAATTATCATTTTAACTGAGCGATCACTTGATATGTCCACACAAAATTGTCCATAACTTTTGATTGAGAGTTCTGAATGACACGAATCCAATGCCCACGTTTAGCTAGTTGAGTTTTCAATATTGTGAAAAAAATTAAAACCAAAATAGATACGACAAAGACTCCAAGTAATCAAATCTATCCTGAACTGCGTGATTCCGTGCATTATGCTTCACTTATAAGCCTTTACTCAAAGAGCACCAATGATCAGTTTAGAATGATCTTTTTAATTAGTTGATCACTGACATGTCCACAATAAATCATCTTGAACTTTAGATTTACAGCTCAAAATAACATGAGTCCAACACCCACGTTAAGCTAGCTCAATTTTCCATATTATGTCAAAACATTTGAGACTTAAAGAGGTACGAAAAACCTCAGAGTAATATAGTGTCTCCCAAACTTTGTGATGCCATGCATTATGCTTCATTTATATGCCTTTACTCAATGAGAACCAATATTCAGTTTAGAACGATCATTTTAACCGGCCAATCACTTGATATGTCTGCACTAAATCATCTGTAAGTTATGATTTAGAGTTCAAAATCAGATGAATCCAACACCCACGATAAGCTAGGTCAATTTCCAATATTGTGACAAAATTAAAAACCGAAATAGTTATGAAAAAGCCACCAAGTAATCCAATCTATCCTAAATTGCGTGATGACATTCATTATGCTTGATTTATAAGCCTTTAGCCAATGAGCACCAATGATCAGTTTAGAATGATCATTTTAACTATCTGTTCAACTTGACATGTCCTCACTCAATCTTGTTTAACTTTTGATTTAGAGCTCAAAATGACATGAGTGCAACGCCCACATTAAGCTACCTCAATTTTCCATATTGTGACAAAATTTGAGACTGAAAGAGCTACTACAAAGTCTCCAAGTAAGCTAATGTCTCCCAAACTGCGTGATGTCATGCATTATGCTTAATTTATAAACCTTTCCTCAAGGAGCAGCATTAATCAATTTAGTTTAGTATGATCATTTTAACTGTACCATCAACTTGACATGTCTGCACAAAATCGTCCGTAACTTTTGATTTGGAGTTCAGAATGATATGAATCAAACGCCCATGTTAAGCATGCTCAATTTTACATATTCTGACAACATTTGAGACTGAAAGAGCTATGAAAAAGCCTCGAAATAATTCAATGTATCCCAAACGGCGTTATGCCATGCATTATGCTTCATTTGTAAGCATTTTCTCCAGGAGCACCGATGATGAGTTTAGAATGATCATTTTAACTGCCCGATCACTTGACATGTCCGCACTAAATCGTCCGTAACTTTTGATTTAGAAGTCAGAATGACACGAATACCATGCCCACGTTTGGCTAGCTCAATTTTCTATATTGTGATAACATTTGAGACTGAAAGAGCTACGACAAAGCCTCCAAGTAGTCCAATGTATCCCAAACTCCGTGATGCCATGCCTTATGTTTCATTTATAAGCCTTTACTCAAGGAGCACCAATGACCAGTTTAGAATGATCCTTTTAACTGACCGATCACTTGATATGTCAACACTAGATCGTCCATAATTTTTGATTTAGAGTTCAGAATGACACTAATCCAACGCCCACGTTAAGCTATCTGAATTTTTGATATTGTGACAAAATTTAAGACCGAAATAGCTACGACAAGGCCTCCAAGTAATCAAATTTATCCCAAAATGCGTGATTCCATGCATTATGCTTCATTTATAAGCCTTTACTCAAGGAGCACCAATGATCAGTTTAGAATGATCATTTTAACTAGCTGATTAACTTTACATATCCACACTAAAACATCTTGAACTTTAGATTTAGAGCTTAAAATGACATGAGTCCAACACCCACATTAAACTGGCTCAATTTTCCATATTGTGTCAAAACATTTGAGACTTAAAGAGGTACGAAAAAGCCTTAGAGTAATCCAATGTATCCTAAACGTCGTGATGCCATGCATTATGCTTCATTTATAATACTTTACTCAAGAAGTACCAATATTCAGTTTAGAACGATCATTTTAACTGGCCGATCACTTGATATTCCTGCACTGAGTTGTCCGTATTTTATGATTTAGAGTTTGAAATGAGATGAATACAACACCCACGATAAGCTAGGTCAATTTCCAATGTTGTGACAAAATTTAAGACCGAAATAGTTACAAAAAATCCTCCAAGTAATCCAATCTATCCCGAACTGCGTGATGACATTCATTATGCTTCGTTTATAAGCCTTTACCCAATGAGCACCAATGCTCAGTTTAGAATGATCATTTTAATTACCTGATCAACTTGACATGTTTGCACTAAATCGTCTTTAACTTTTGATTTAGAGCTCAAAATGACATGAGTCCAATGCCCACATTAAGTTAGCTCAATTTTCCATATTGTGACAAAACTTCAGACTGAAAGAGCTACTAAATAGCCTTCAAGTAATCTAATGTCTCCCAAAATGTGTGATGCCATGCATTATGCTTCATTTATAAAACTTTCCTCAAGGAGAACCAGTGATCAATCAATTTAGTTTAGAATGATCATTTTAACTGGACCATGAACTTGACATGTGCGCACTAAATTGTCCGTAACTTTTGATTTAGACTCTAGAATGTTACGAATCCAACACTCATGTTAAGTAAACTCAATTTTCCCTATTGTGATAACATTTGAGACTGAAAGAGCTACGAAAAAGCCTCCAAATAATTCTATGTATCCCAAACTGCGTGATGCCATTCATTATGTTTCATTTATAAGCTTTTACCCCAGGAGCGCCGATGATCAGTTTAGAATGATCATTTTAACTGGCTGATCACTTGACATGTCCGCATTAAATTGTCCGTAACTTTTGATTTAGAATTAAGAATAACACGAATCCCATGCCCATGTTAAGCTAGCTCAATTTTCTATATTGTGACAACATTTGAGACTGAATCTCCAAGTAGTCCAATGTATCCCAAACTACATGATGCCATGCATTATGTCTCATTTATAAGCCTTTAATCAAGGAGCGCCAATGATCAGTTTAAAATTATCATTTTAACTGAGCGATCACTTGATATGTCCACACTAAATCATTCGTATCTTTTGATTTAGAGTTCAGAATGACACGAATCCAATGCCCTCGTTAAGCTAGCTGAGTTTTCAATATTGTGACAAAATTTAAAATCGAAATAGCTACGACAAAGCCTCCAAGTATTCAAATCTATCCCAACTGCGTGATTCCATGCATTATGCTTCATTTATAAGCCTTCATTCAAGTAGCACCAATGATCAGTTTAGAATAATCATTTTAACTAGCTGATCAACTTGACATGTCCACAATAAATCATCTTGAACTTTAGATTTAGATCTCAAAATGACATGAGTCCAACACCCACGTTAAGCTAGTTCAACTTTCCATATTGTGTCAAAACATTTAAGATTTAAAGAGGTATGAAAAAGCCTGAGAGTAATACAATGTATCCTAAACTTCTTGATGCCATGCATTATGCTTCATTTATAAGCCTTTACTCAAGGAGCACCGATATTTAGTTTAGAATGATCATTTTACCTGGCCGATCACTTGATATGTCTGCACAAAATCGTCCGTATTTTATGATTTAGAGTTCGAAATGAGATGAATCCAACACCCACGATAAGGTAGGTCAATTTCCAATATTGTGACAAAAGTTTATAGCGAAATAGCTACGAAAAAGCCTCCAAGTAATCCAATCTATCCCAAACTGCGTGATGTCATTCATTATACTTGATTTATAAGCCTTTACCCAATGAGAACCAATGATCAGTTTCGAATTATCATTTTAACTAGCTGATCAACTTCACATGTCCGCCTAAATCGTCTTTTACTTCCGATTTAGAGCTCAAAATAACATGAGTCCAACTCACACGTTAAGGTAGTCCAATTTTCCATATTGTGACAAAATTTGAGACTAAAAGAGCTAATACAAAGCCTCCAAGTAATCTAATGTCTCCCAAACTGCGTGATGCTATGCATTATGCTTCATTTATAAGCCTTTCCCCAAGGAGCACCAGCGATCAATTTAGTTCAGAATGATCATTTTAACTGGACCATCAACTTGACATGTCCGCACTAAATCGTCCGTATCTTTTGATTTAGAGTTCAAAATGATACGAATTTAACGCCCATGTTAAGCAAGCTCAATTTTCCATATTGTGACAACATTTGAGACTGAAAGAGGTACGAAAGCCTCCAAATAATTCAGTGTATCCCAAACTGCGTGATGCCATGCATTATGCTTCATTTATAAGCTTTTACTCCAGGAGCACCGATGATCAGTTTAGAATGATCATTTTAATTGGCCGATCACTTGACATGTCTGCTTTAAATCATCCGTAACTTTTGATTTAGAATTGAGAATGACACGGATCCCATTCCCATGTTAAGCTAGCTCAGTTTTCTTTAGTGTGACAACATTTGAGACTGAAAGAGTATGACAAAGCCTCCAAGTAGTCCAATGTATCCCAAACTCTATTATACCATGCATTATGTTTCATTTAAAAGCATTTATTCAAGGAGCACAAATGATCAATTCAAAATGATCATTTTAACTAACCGATCCCTTGATATGTCCGCACTAAATCTTCCATAACTTTTGATTTAGAGTTCAGAATGACACGAACCCAACACCCACATTAAGCAAGCTGAATATTCTATATTCTAACAAAATTTAAAACCGAAATACCTACGACAAAGCCTACAAGTAATCAAATCTATCCCAAACTGCGTGATTCAATTCATTATGATTCATTTATAAGCCTTTACTCAAGGAGCACCAATGATCAGTTTAAAATGATCATTTTAACTAGCTGATCAACTTGAGATGTCCACACTAAATCATCTTGAACTTTAGACTTAGAGCTCAAAATGACATGAACGCAACACCCACGTTAAGCTAGCTAAATTTTCCATATTGTGTCAAAATATTTGAGGCTTAAAGAGGTACGAAAAAACCTCTGAGTAATCCACTGTATCCCCAACTTCGTGATGCCATGCATTATGATTCTTTTATAACCCTTTACTGAAGGAGCACCAATATTCAGTTTTAACGATCATTATAACAGGCCAATCACTTGATATGTCTGTACTAAATTGTCTGTATTTTATGATTTAGAGTTTGAAATGAAATGAATCCAACACCCACGATAAGCTAGGTAAATTTCCAATATTGTGACAAAATTTAAGAATGAAACAGTTACAAAAAGCCTCCAAGTAATCCAATCTATCCCAAACTACGTTATGTCATTCATTATGCTTCGTTTATAAGCTTTTACTCAAGGAGGACCAATATTCTGTTTAGAACGATCATTTTAACAGGCCGATCACATGATATGTCTACACTAAATCGTACGTATTTCATGATTTAGAGTTCGAAATGAGATGAATCCAACACCCACAATAAGCTAGGTCACTTTCTAATATTGTCACAAAATATAAGACCGAAATAGTTACGAAAAAGCCTCCAAATAATCCAATCTATCCCAAACTGCTTGATGTCATTCATTATGCTTTGTTTATAAGCATTTACCCAATGAACACCAATACCGACGATAAGCTTGGTCAATTTCCAATATTGTCACAAAATTTAACACCAGAATAGTTACGAAAAAGCCTCCAGGTAATCCAATCTATCCCAAACTGCGTGATGTCATCCATTATGCTTCGTTTATAAGCCTTTACTCAAGGCGCACCAATATTCAGTTTAGAACGATCATTTTAACATGCTGATCACTTGATATGTCTGCACTAAATCATCCGTATTTTATGATTTAGAGTTCAAAATGAGATGAATCCAACACCCATGATAAGCTAGGAAAAGTTCCAATATTGTCACAAAATTTAAGACCGAAATAGTTACGAAAAAGACTCCAAGTAATCCAATCTATTCCAAACTGCGTGATGTAATTCATTATACTCAATGAACACCAATGATCAGTTTAGAATTATCATTTTAACTAGCTGATCAACTTAACATGTCCGCACTAAATCGTCCTTAACTTTTGATTTAGAGCTCAAAATGACATGAGTCCAACGCCCCACGTTAAGCTAGCTCAATTTTCCATATTGTGACAAAATTTGAGACTGAAAGAGCTACTACAAAGCCTCCATGTAATCTAATGTCTCCCAAAGTGTGTGATGTCATGAATTATGCTTCATTTATAAGCCTTTCCTCAAGGAGCACGAGTGATCAATTTGGTTTAGAATGATCATTTTAACTGGACCATCAACCAAACATGTCCACACTAAATCATCCTTAACTTTTGATTTAGAGTTCAGAATGGTACGAATCAAACGCACATGATAAGCAAGCTTAATTTTCCATATTTTTACAAAATTTGAGACTGAAATAGCTATATAAAAACCTCCAAATAATTCAATGTATCCCAAACTGAGTGATGCCATGCATTATGCTTCATTTATAAGCTTTTACTCCGAGAGCACCGATGATCAGACTACAATTATCATTTTAATTGGCAGATCACTTGAGATGTCCGCATTAAATCGTACGTAACTTTTGATTTAGAATTCAGAATGACACGAATCCCATGCCCATGTTAAGCTAGCTCAATTTTCTATATTGCGACAACATTTGAGACCAAAAGAGCTACAACATTTAAGTAGTCCAATGTAACCCACACTCCGTGATGCCATGCATTATGTTTCATTTATAAGCCTTTACTAAAGGATCACGAATGATCAGCTTAGAATGATCATTTTAACTAACTGTTCACTTGATATGTCCGCATTAAATCGTCGGGAACTTTTTATTTAGAGTTCCGAATGACTCGAACCAACACCCACGTTAAGCTAGCTGAACTTTCTATATTGTGACAAGATTTAAGACTGAAATAGCTACGACAACGCCTCCAAGTTATCAAATCTATCCCAAACGGCGTGATTGCATGCATTATACTTCATTTATAAGCCTTTACTCAAGGAGCACCAATGATCAGTTTAGAATGATCATTTTAACTAGCTGATCAACTTGACATGTCCACACTAAATCATCTTGAACTTTAGATTTACAGCTCAAAATGACATGAGTCCAACACCCACGTTAAGCTAGCTCAATTTGCCATATTGTGTCAAAACATTTGAGACTTAAAGAAGTACGAAAAAGCCTCAAAGTAATCCAATGTATCCAAAACTTCATGATGAAATGCATTATGTTTCATTTATAAGCTTTTAATCAAGGAGCACCAATATTCAGTTTAGAGTGATTATTTTAACAGGCCGATCACTTTATATGTCTGCACTAAATCGTCCGTATTTTGTGATTTAGAGTTCAAAATGAAATGAATCCAACACCCACGATAAGCTAGGTCAATTTCCAATATTGTGACAAAATTTAAGAATGAAATAGCTACGAAAAAGCCTCCAAGTAATCCAATCTATCCCAAACTGTGTTATGTCATTCATTATGTTTCGTTTATAAGCCTTTACTCAAGGAGGACCAATATTCTGTTTAGACCGATCATTTTAACAGGCCGATCACATGATATATTTGCACTAAATCGTACGTATTTTATGATTTAGAGTTCGAAATGAGATGAATCCAACACCCACAATAAGCTCGGTCACTTTCTAATATTGTCACAAAATTTAAGACGGAAACAGTTGCGAAAAAGCCTCCAAGTAATCCAAGCAATCCAAAACTGCGTGATGTCATTCATTATGCTTTGTTTATAAGCCTTTACCCAATGAACACCAATGATCAGTTTAGAATGATCATTTTAACTAGATGATCAACTTGCCATGTCCGCACTAAATCTTCTTTAACTTTTGATTTAGAGCTCGAAATGACATGAGTCCAACACCCACGTTAAGCTAGCTTAATTTTCCGTATTATGACAAAATTTGAGACTGAAGGAGCTACTACAAAGCTTCCATGTAATCTAAGGTCTCCCAAAGTGCGTGATGCCATGCATTATGCTTCATTTATAAGCTTTTCCTCAAGGAGCACCAGTGATCAATTTAGTTTAGAATGATCATTTTAAACAGGACCATCAACTTGACATATCTGCACTAAATCGTTCGTAACTTTTGATTTATTGCTCTGAATGATACGAATCCAACGCCCATGTTAAGCAAGCTCAATTTTTCATATTTTGACAATATTTGAGACTGAAAGAGCTACGTAAAAGCCTCCAAATAATTCAATGTATCCCAAACTGCGTGATACCAGACATTATGCTTCATTTATAAGCTTTTACTCTAGGAGCACCGATGATCAGATTAGAATTATAATTTTAATTGGCCGATCACTTGACATGTCCGCATTAAATCGTATGTAACTTTTGATTTAGAATTAAGAATGACACGAATCCCACTCCCACTTTAAGCTAGCTCAACTTTCATCATTGTGACAACATTTCAGACTGAAAGATCTACGAAAAAGCCTCCATGTAGTCCAATGTATCCCAAACTCCGTGATGTCATGCATTATGTTTCATTTATAAGACTTTACTCAAGGATCACCAATGATCAGTTTAGAATGATCATTTTGACTGACCGATCACTTTATATGTCCCCATTATATCGTCCGTAACTTTTGATTTAGACTTCAAAATGACACGAACCCATTGCCCACATTAGGCTTCCTGAAGTTTCTATGTTGTGACAAAATTTAAGACGGAAATAGCAACGACAAAGCCTCCAAGTAATTAAATCTATCCCAAACTACGTGATTCCATGCATTATGCTTCATTTATAAGCCTTTACTCAAAGAGCACCAATGAGCAGTTTAGAATGATAATTTTAACTAGCTGATCAACTTGACATTTCCACACTAAATCATCTTGAACATCAGATTTAGAGCTCAAAATGACATGACTCCATCACCCACGTTAAGCTAGCTCAATTTTCCATATTGTGTCAAAACATTGGAGACTTAAAGAGGTACGAAAAATCCTCAGAGTAATCCAATGTATCCCAAACTTCGTTGTGTCATGCATTATGCTTCATTTATAAGCCTTTACTCAAGGAGCACCAATATTCAGTTTAGAATGATCATTTTAACAGGCCGATCACTTGATATGTCTTCACGAAAACATCCGTATTTTATGATTTAGAGTTCAAAATGAAATGAATCCAACACCCACGTTAAGCTAGGTCAATTTCCAATATTGTGACAAAATTTAAGAACGAAATAGTTACGAAAAAGCCTTTAAGTAATCCAATCTATCCCAAACTGCGTGATGTCATTGATTATGCTTTGTTTATAAGCCTTTACCCAATGAGCACCAATTATCAGTTTAGCACGATCATTTTAACTAGCTGGTCAACTTGACATGTCAGCACTAAATGGTCTTTAACTTTTGATTTAGAGCTCAAAATGACATGAGTCCAACGCCCATGTTAAGCTAGCTAAAGTTTCCATATTTCGAAAAACTTTGAGACTGAAAGAGCTACTACGAAGCCTCCAAGTATTCTAATTTCTCCCAAGGTGCGTGATGCCATGCATTATGCTTTCTTTATAAGCCTTTCCTCGAGGAGCACAAGTGATCAATTTAGTTTAGAATGATCATTTTAACTGGACCATCTGTTTGACATGTCCGCATTAACTGGAACATCATTTTAATGTTCAGGATGACACGAATCCAACGCCCACGTTAAGCTAGCTCAATTTTCTATATTGCAACAACATTTGAGACTGAAAGAGCTACAACATTTAAGTAGTCCAATGTAATTCAAACTCCGTGATGCCATGCATTATGTTTCATTTATAAGCCTTTACTAAAGGATCACGAATGATCAGCTTAGAATGATCATTTTAACTAACTGTTCACATGATATGTCAGCATTAAATCGTCGGGAACTTTTGATTTAGAGTTCCGAATGACTCGAACCCAACGCCCACGTTAAGCTAGCTGAATTTTCTATATTTTGACAAGATTTAAGACCGAAATAGCAACGCCAATGCCTCCAAGTTATCAAATCTATCCCAAACGGCGTGATTGCATGCATTATACTTCATTTATAATCCTTTACTCAAGGAGCACCAATGATCAGTTTAGAATGATCATTTTAACTAGCTGATGAACTTGACATGTCCAAACTAAATCATCTTGAACTTTAGATTTACAGCTCAAAATGACATGAGTCCAACACCCACGTTAAGCTAGCTCAATTTTCCATATTGTGTCAAAACATTTGAGACTTAAAGAAGTACGAAAAAGCCTCAGAGTAGTCCAATGTATCCAAAACTTCATGATGCAATGCATTATGCTTCATTTATAAGCCTTTAATCAAGGAGCACCAATATTCAGTTTAGAATGATTATTTTAACAGGCCGATCACTTTATATGTCTGCACTAAATCGTCCGTATTTTGTGATTTAGAGTTCGAAATGAAATGAATCCAACACCCACGATAAGTTAGGTCAATTTCAAATATTGTGACAAAATTTAGGAATGAAATAGCTACGAAAAAGCCTCCAAGTAATCGAATCTATCCCAAACTGTGTTATGTCATTCATTATGTTTCGTTTATAAGCCTTTACTCAAGGAGGACCAATATTCTGTTTAGAACGATCATTTTAACAGGCCGATCACATGATATGTTTGCACTAAATCGTACGTATTTTATGATTTAGAGTTCGAAATGAGATGAATCCAACACCCACAGTAAGCTAGGTCACTTTCTAATATTGTCACAAAATTTAAGACGGAAATAGTTACGAAAAAGCCTCCAAGTAATCCAAGCAATCCAAAACTGCGTGATGTCATTCATTATGCTTTGTTTATAAGCCTTTACCCAATGAACACCAATGATCAGTTTAGAATGATCATTTTAACTAGATGATCAACTTGCCATGTCCACACTAAATCATCTTGAACTTTAGATTTACGGCTCAAAATGACATGAGTCCAACACCCACGTTAAGCTAGCTCAATTTTCCATATTATGTCAAAACATTTGAGACTTACAGAGGTACGAAAAAGCCTCAGAGTAATACAGTGTCTCCCAAACTTTGTGATGCCATGCATTATGCTTCATTTATAAGCCTTTACTCAATGAGAACCAATATTCACTTTAGAACGATCATTTTAACAGGCCGATCACTTGATATGTGTGCACTAAATCATCTGTATGTTATGATTTAGAGTTTGAAATCAGATGAATCCAACACCCACGATAAGCAAGGTCAATTTTTCAATATTGTGACAAAATTAAAAACCAAAATAGTTATGAAAAAGCCTCCAAGTAATCCAATCTATCCCAAAATGCGTGATGACATTCATTATGCTCCAAGTAAGCCTCCAAGTCCGCACTAAATCATCCATAACTTTTTATTTAGAGTTCAGAATGATATGAATACAACGTCCATGTTAACCAAGCTAAATTTTCCATATTGTGACAACATTTGACACTGAAACAGCTACGAAAAAAGCCTCCAAATTATTCAATGTATCCCAAATGAGGTGATGCCATGCATTATGCTTCATTTATAAGCTTTTCCTCCACGAGAACCGATGATCAGTTTAGAATGATCATTTTAACTGGAACATCAACTTGACATTTCCGCACTAAATCGTCCATGACTTTTGATTTAGAGTTCAGAATGATACGAATCCAACGCCCATGTTAAGCAAGCTCAATTTTCCATATTGTGACAACATTTGAGACTGAAAGAGCTATGAAAAAGCTGCCAAATAATTTAATGTATCCCAAATGGCGTGATGCCATGCATTATGATTCATTTATAAGCTTTTCCTCCAGGAGCACCGATGATCATTTTATAATGATCATTTTAAATGGCCGATCACTTGACATGTCCGTATTAAATCGTCCGTAACTTTTGATTTGGAATTCAGAATGACACGAATCCCATGGCCACACTAAGCTAGCTCAGTTTTCTATATTGTGACAAAATTTGAGATTGAAAGAGCTACGACAAAGCCTCCAAGTAGTCCAATGTATCCCAAACTCCGTGATGCCATGCATTATGTTTCATTTAAAAGAATTTACTCAAGGAGCACCAATTATCAATTCAGAATGATCATTTTAGCTGACCGATAACTTGATATGTCCCCACTAAATCGTTCGTAACTTTTGATTTAGAGTTCTGAATGACAAGAACCCAATGCCCACGTTAAGCTAGCTGAATTTACTATATTGTGACAAAATTTAAAACCGAAATAGCTACGACAAAGCCTCCAAGTAATCAAATCTATCCCAAACTGAATTATTCCATGCATTATGCTTCATTTATGGGCCTTTACTCAAGGAGCACCAATGATCAGCTTAGAATAATCATTTTAAATAGCTGATCAACTTGACATGTCCACACTAAATCATCTTGAAATTTATATTTAGAGCTCAAAATGACATGAGTCCAACACCCACGTTAAGCTAGCGCAATTTTCCATATTGTGTCAAAACCACTGAGACTTAAAGAGGTACGAAAAGCCTCATAGTAATCCAATGTATCCCAAATTTCGTGATGCCACATAATGCTTTATTTATAAGCCTTTATTCCAGGAGAACCAATATTAAGTTTAGAATGATCATTTTAACGGGCCGATCACTTGTATGTCTGCACTAAATCATCCGTATTTTATGATTTAGAGTCCGAAATGATATTAATCCAAAACCCAAAATAAGCTAGGTTAATTTCCAATATTGTTACAAACGTTAAGACCAAAATAGCTAGGAAAAAGCCTTCTAGTAATCCAATCTATCCCAAACTGCGTGATGTCATTCATGATGCTTCGTTTATAAGCCTTTACCCAATGAGCACCAATGATCAGTTTAGAATGATCATTTTAACTACCTGATAAACTTGACATTTCTGCACTAAATCGTCTTTAACATTTCATTTAATGCTCAAAATGACATTAATCAAACACCCGCGTTAAGCTAGAACAATTTTCCATATTTTGAGAAAATTTGAGACTGAAAGAGCTATTACAAAACCTGCAAGTAATCTAATGTCTCCCAAAGTGCGTGATGCCATGCATTATGCTTCATTTCTAAGCCATTCCTCAAGGAGCACCATTGTTCATTTTAGTTCAGAATGATCATTTTAACTGGACCATCAACTTGACATGTCCGCACTAAATCGTTCATAATTTTTGATTTAGAGTTCAGAATGATACAAATCCAACGCCCATTTTAAGCAAGCTCAAATTTCCATATTGTGACAACATTTGAGACTGAAAGAGATACGAAAAAGCCTCCAAATAATTCAATATATCCCAAACTTCGTGATACCATGCATTATGCTTCAATTATAAGCTTTTATTCCAGTAGCACCGATGAACAGTTTAGAATGATCATTTTAATTGGCCGATCACTTGACATATCCGCATTAAATTGTCCATAACTTTTGATTTAGAATTAAGAATGACACGAATCCCACACCCACGTAGCTTAATTTTCTATACTGTGACAACATTTAATACTAAAAGCGCTACAACAAAGCTTCCAAGTGGTCCAATGTATCCAAACTCCGTCATGACATTCATTATGTTTCATTTGTAAGCCTTTGCTCAAGGGACGCCAATGATCACTTTAAAATTATCATTTTAACTGAGCGATCACTTGATATGTCCACACTAAATTGTCCATAACTTTTGATTGAGAGTTCTGAATGACACGAATCCAATGCCCACGTTTAGCTAGCTAAGTTTTCAATATTGTGAAAAAATTTAAAACCAAAATAGATACGACAAAGGCCCCAAGTAATCAAATCTATCCTAAACTGCGTGATTCCGTGCATTATGCTTCACTTATAAGCCTTTACTCAAAGAGCACCAATGATCAGTTTAGAATGATCTTTTTAATTAGTTGATCACTGACATGTCCACACTAAATCATCTTGAACTTTAGATTTACAGCTCAAAATAACATGAGTCCAACACCCACGTTAAGCTAGCTCAATTTTCCATATTATGTCAAAACATTTGAGACTTAAAGAGGTACGAAAAACCTCAGAGTAATATAGTGTCTCCCAAACTTTGTGATGCCATGCATTATGCTTCATTTATATGCCTTTACTCAATGAGAACCAATATTCAGTTTAGAACGATCATTTTAACCGGCCAATCACTTGATATGTCTGCACTAAATCATCTGTATGTTATGATTTAGAGTTCAAAATCAGATGAATCCAACACCCACGATAAGCTAGGTCAATTTCCAATATTGTGACAAAATTAAAAACCGAAATAGTTATGAAAAAGCCACCAAGTAATCCAATCTATCCTAAATTGCGTGATGGCATTCATTATGCTTCATTTATAAGCCTTTAGCGAATGAGCACCAATGATCAGTTTAGAATGATCATTTTAACTATCTGTTCAACTTGACATGTCCTCACTCAATCTTGTTTAACTTTTGATTTAGAGCTCAAAATGACATGAGTGCAACGCCCACATTAAGCTACCTCAATTTTCCATATTGTGACAAAATTTGAGACTGAAAGAGCTACTACAAAGTCTCCAAGTAAGCTAATGTCCCCCAAACTGCGTGATGTCATGCATTATGCTTAATTTATAAACCTTTCCTCAAGGAGCAGCATTAATCAATTTAGTTTAGAATGATCATTTTAACTGTACCATCAACTTGACATGTCTGCACCAAATCGTCCGTAACTTTTGATTTGGAGTTCAGAATGATATGAATAAAACGCCCATGTTAAGCATGCTCAATTTTACATATTCTGACAACATTTGAGACTGAAAGAGCTATGAAAAAGCCTCAAAATAATTCAATGTATCCCAAACGGCGTTATGCCATGCATTATGCTTCATTTGTAAGCATTTTCTCCAGGAGCACCGATGATGAGTTTAGAATGATCATTTTAACTGCCCGATCACTTGACATGTCCGCACTAAATCGTCCGTAACTTTTGATTTAGAAGTTAGAATGACACGAATACCATGCCCACGTTTGGCTAGCTCAATTTTCTATATTGTGATAACATTTGAGACTGAAAGAGCTACGACAAAGCCTCCAAGTAGTCCAATGTATCCCAAACTCCGTGATGCCATGCCTTATGTTTCATTTATAAGCCTTTACTCAAGGAGCACCAATGACCAGTTTAGAATGATCCTTTTAACTGACCGATCACTTGATATGTCAACACTAGATCGTCCATAATTTTTGATTTAGAGTTCAGAATGACACTAATCCAACGCCCACGTTAAGCTATCTGAATTTTTGATATTGTGACAAAATTTAAGACCGAAATAGCTACGACAAGGCCTCCAAGTAATCAAATTTATCCAAAATGCGTGATTCCATGCATTATGCTTCATTTATAAGCCTTTACTCAAGGAGCACCAATGATCAGTTTAGAATGATCATTTTAACTAGCTGATTAACTTTACATATCCACACTAAAACATCTTGAACTTTAGATTTAGAGATTAAAATGACATGAGTCCAACACCCACATTAAACTGGCTCAATTTTCCATATTGTGTCAAAACATTTGAGACTTAAAGAGGTACGAAAAAGCCTTAGAGTAATCCAATGTATCCTAAACGTTGTGATGCCATGCATTATGCTTCATTTATAATACTTTACTCAAGAAGTACCAATATTCAGTTTAGAACGATCATTTTAACTGGCCGATCACTTGATATTCCTGCACTAAGTTGTCCGTATTTTATGATTTAGAGTTCGAAATGAGATGAATACAACACCCACGATAAGCTAGGTCAATTTCCAATGTTGTGACAAAATTTAAGACCGAAATAGTTACAAAAAATCCTCCAAGTAATCCAATCTATCCCGAACTGCGTGATGACATTCATTATGCTTCGTTTATAAGCCTTTACCCAATGAGCACCAATGCTCAGTTTAGAATGATCATTTTAACTACCTGATCAACTTGACATGTTCGCACTAAATGGTCTTTAACTTTTGATTTAGAGCTCAAAATGACATGAGTCCAATGCCCACATTAAGTTAGCTCAATTTTCCATATTGTGACAAAACTTCAGACTGAAAGAGCTACTAAATAGCCTTCAAGTAATCTAATGTCTCCCAAAATGTGTGATGCCATGCATTATGCTTCATTTATAAAACTTTCCTCAAGGAGCACCAGTGATCAATCAATTTAGTTTAGAATGATCATTTTAACTGGACCATGAACTTGACATGTGCGCACTAAATTGTCCGTAACTTTTGATTTAGACTCTAGAATGATACGAATCCAACACTCATGTTAAGTAAACTCAATTTTCCCTATTGTGATAACATTTGAGACTGAAAGAGCTACGAAAAAGCCTCCAAATAATTCTATGTATCCCAAACTGCGTGATGCCATTCATTATGTTTCATTTATAAGCTTTTACCCCAGGAGCGCCGATGATCAGTTAAGAATGATCATTTTAACTGGCTGATCACTTGACATGTCCGCATTAAATTGTCCGTAACTTTTGATTTAGAATTAAGAATAACACGAATCCCATGCCCATGTTAAGCTAGCTCAATTTTCTATATTGTGACAACATTTGAGACTGAATCTCCAAGTAGTCCAATGTATCCCAAACTACATGATGCCATGCATTATGTCTCATTTATAAGCCTTTAATCAAGGAGCGCCAATGATCAGTTTAAAATTATCATTTTAACTGAGCGATCACTTGATATGTCCACACTAAATCATTCGTATCTTTTGATTTAGAGTTCAGAATGACACGAATCCAATGCCCTCGTTAAGCTAGCTGAGTTTTCAATATTATGACAAAATTTAAAATCGAAATAGCTACGACAAAGCCTCCAAGTAATCAAATCTATCCCAACTGCGTGATTCCATGCATTATGCTTCATTTATAAGCCTTCATTCAAGTAGCACCAATGATCAGTTTAGAATAATCATTTTAACTAGCTGATCAACTTGACATGTCCACAATAAATCATCTTGAACTTTAGATTTAGATCTCAAAATGACATGAGTCCAACACCCACGTTAAGCTAGTTCAATTTTCCATATTGTGTCAAAACATTTAAGATTTAAAGAGGTATGAAAAAGCCTGAGAGTAATACAATGTATCCTAAACTTCTTGATGCCATGCATTATGCTTCATTTATAAGCCTTTACTCAAGGAGCACCGATATTTAGTTTAGAATGATCATTTTACCTGGCCGATCACTTGATATGTCTGCACAAAATCGTCCGTATTTTATGATTTAGAGTTCGAAATGAGATGAATCCAACACCCACGATAAGGTAGGTCAATTTCCAATATTGTGACAAAAGTTTATAGCGAAATAGCTACGAAAAAGCCTCCAAGTAATCCAATCTATCCCAAACTGCGTGATGTCATTCATTATACTTGATTTATAAGCCTTTACCCAATGAGAACCAATGATCAGTTTCGAATTATCATTTTAACTAGCTGATCAACTTCACATGTCCGCCTAAATCGTCTTTTACTTCCGATTTAGAGCTCAAAATAACATGAGTCCAACTCACACGTTAAGGTAGTCCAATTTTCCATATTGTGACAAAATTTGAGACTAAAAGAGCTAATACAAAGCCTCCAAGTAATCTAATGTCTCCCAAACTGCGTGATGCTATGCATTATGCTTCATTTATAAGCCTTTCCCCAAGGAGCACCAGCGATCAATTTAGTTCAGAATGATCATTTTAACTGGACCATCAACTTGACATGTCCGCACTAAATCGTCCGTATCTTTTGATTTAGAGTTCAAAATGATACGAATTTAACGCCCATGTTAAGCAAGCTCAATTTTCCATATTGTGACAACATTTGAGACTGAAAGAGGTACGAAAAAGCCTCCAAATAATTCAGTGTATCCCAAACTGCGTGATGCCATGCATTATGCTTCATTTATAAGCTTTTACTCCAGGAGCACCGATGATCAGTTTAGAATGATCATTTTAATTGGCCGATCACTTGACATGTCCGCTTTAAATCATCCGTAACTTTTGATTTAGAATTCAGAATGACACGGATCCCATTCCCATGTTAAGCTAGCTCAGTTTTCTTTAGTGTGACAACATTTGAGACTGAAAGAGTATGACAAAGCCTCCAAGTAGTCCAATGTATCCCAAACTCTATTATACCATGCATTATGTTTCATTTAGAAGCATTTCTTCAAGGAGCACAAATGATCAATTCAAAATGATCATTTTAACTGACCGATCCCTTGGTATGTCCGCACTAAATCTTCCATAACTTTTGATTTAGAGTTCAGAATGACACGAACCCAACATCCACATTAAGCAAGCTGAATATTCTATATTCTAACAAAATTTAAAACCGAAATACCTACGACAAAGCCTACAAGTAATCAAATCTATCCCAAACTGCGTGATTCAATTCATTATGATTCATTTATAAGCCTTTACTCAAGGAGCACCAATGATCAGTTTAAAATGATCATTTTAACTAGCTGATCAACTTGAGATGTCCACACTAAATCATCTTGAACTTTAGACTTAGAGCTCAAAATGACATGAGCGCAACACCCACGTTAAGCTAGCTAAATTTTCCATATTGTGTCAAAATATTTGAGGCTTAAAGAGGTACGAAAAAACCTCTGAGTAATCCACTGTATCCCCAACTTCGTGATGCCATGCATTATGATTCTTTTATAACCCTTTACTGAAGGAGCACCAATATTCAGTTTTAACGATCATTATAACAGGCCAATCACTTGATATGTCTGTACTAAATTGTCTGTATTTTATGATTTAGAGTTTGAAATGAAATGAATCCAACATCCACGATAAGCTAGGTAAATTTCCAATATTGTGACAAAATTTAAGAATGAAACAGTTACAAAAAGCCTCCAAGTAATCCAATCTATCCCAAACTATGTTATGTCATTCATTATGCTTCGTTTATAAGCTTTTACTCAAGGAGGACCAATATTCTGTTTAGAACGATCATTTTAACAGGCCGATCACATGATATGTCTACACTAAATCGTACGTATTTTATGATTTAGAGTTCGAAATGAGATGAATCCAACACCCACAATAAGCTAGGTCACTTTCTAATATTGTCACAAAATATAAGACCGAAATAGTTACGAAAAAGCCTCCAAATAATCCAATCTATCCCAAACAGCTTGATGTCATTCATTATGCTTTGTTTATAAGCATTTACCCAATGAACACCAATACCGACGATAAGCTAGGTCAATTTCCAATATTGTCACAAAATTTAACACCAGAATAGTTACGAAAAAGCCTCCAGGTAATCCAATCTATCCCAAACTGCGTGATGTCATCCATTATGCTTCGTTTATAAGCCTTTACTCAAGGCGCACCAATATTCAGTTTAGAACGATCATTTTAACATGCTGATCACTTGATATGTCTGCACTAAATCTTCCGTATTTTATGATTTAGAGTTCAAAATGAGATGAATCCAACACCCACGATAAGCTAGGAAAAGTTCCAATATTGTCACAAAATTTAAGACCGAAATAGTTACGAAAAAGACTCCAAGTAATCCAATCTATTCCAAACTGCGTGATGTAATTCATTATACTCAATGAACACCAATGATCAGTTTAGAATTATCATTTTAACTAGCTGATCAACTTAACATGTCCGCACTAAATCGTCCTTAACTTTTGATTTAGAGCTCAAAATGACATGAGTCCAACGCCCCACGTTAAGCTAGCTCAATTTTCCATATTGTGACAAAATTTGAGACTGAAAGAGCTACTACAAAGCCTCCATGTAATCTAATGTCTCCCAAAGTGTGTGATGTCATGAATTATGCTTCATTTATAAGCCTTTCCTCAAGGAGCACCAGTGATCAATTTGGTTTAGAATGATCATTTTAACTGGACCATCAACCAAACATGTCCACACTAAATCATCCTTAACTTTTGATTTAGAGTTCAGAATGGTACGAATCAAACGCACATGATAAGGAAGCTTAATTTTCCATATTTTGACAACATTTGAGACTGAAATAGCTATATAAAAACCTCCAAATAATTCAATGTATCCCAAACTGAGTGATGCCATGCATTATGCTTCATTTATAAGCTTTTACTCCGAGAGCACCGATGATCAGACTACAATTATCATTTTAATTGGCAGATCACTTGAGATGTCCGCATTAAATCGTACGTAACTTTTGATTTAGAATTCAGAATGACACGAATCCCACGCCCATGTTAAGCTAGCTCAATTTTCTATATTGCGACAACATTTGAGACCGAAAGAGGTACAACATTTAAGTAGTCCAATGTAACCCACACTCCGTGATGCCATGCATTATGTTTCATTTATAAGCCTTTACTAAAGGATCACGAATGATCAGCTTAGAATGATCATTTTAACTAACTGTTCACTTGATATGTCCGCATTAAATCGTCGGGAACTTTTTATTTAGAATTCCGAATGACTCGAACCCAACACCCACGTTAAGCTAGCTGAACTTTCTATATTGTGACAAGATTTAAGACTGAAATAGCTACGACAACGCCTCCAAGTTATCAAATCTATCCCAAACGGCGTGATTGCATGCATTATACTTCATTTATAAGCCTTTACTCAAGGAGCACCAATGATCAGTTTAGAATGATCATTTTAACTAGCTGATCAACTTGACATGTCTACACTAAATAATCTTCAACTTTAGATTTACAGCTCAAAATGACATGAGTCCAACACCCACGTTAAGCTAGCTCAATTTGCCATATTGTGTCAAAACATTTGAGACTTAAAGAAGTACGAAAAAGCCTCAGAGTAATCCAATGTATCCAAAACTTCATGATGAAACGCATTATGTTTCATTTATAAGCTTTTAATCAAGGAGCACCAATATTCAGTTTAGAATGATTATTTTAACAGGCCGATCACTTTATATGTCTGCACTAAATCGTCCGTATTTTGTGATTTAGAGTTCAAAATGAAATGAATCCAACACCCACGATAAGCTAGGTCAATTTCCAATATTGTGACAAAAATTAAGAATGAAATAGCCACGAAAAAGCCTCCAAGTAATCCAATCTATCCCAAACTGTGTTATGTCATTCATTATGTTTCGTTTATAAGCCTTTACTCAAGGAGGATCAATATTCTGTTTAGAACGATCATTTTAACAGGCCGATCACATGATATGTTTGCACTAAATCGTACGTATTTTATGATTTAGAGTTCGAAATGAGATGAATCCAACACCCACAATAAGCTAGGTCACTTTCTAATATTGTCACAAAATTTAAGACGGAAATAGTTACGAAAAAGCCTCGCAGTAATCCAAGCAATCCAAAACTGCGTGATGTCATTCATTATGCTTTGTTTATAAGCCTTTACCCAATGAACACCAATGATCAGTTTAGAATAATCATTTTAACTAGATGATCAACTTGCCATGTCCACACTAAATCTTCTTTAACTTTTGATTTAGAGCTCGAATTGACATGAGTCCAACACCCACGTTAAGCTAGCTTAATTTTCCGTATTATGACAAAATTTGAGACTGAAGGAGCTACTACAAAGCTTCCATGTAATCTAAGGTCTCCCAAAGTGCGTGATGCCATGCATTATGCTTCATTTATAAGATTTTCCTCAAGGAGCACCAGTGATCAATTTAGTTTAGAATGATCATTTTAAACAGGACCATCAACTTGACATATCTGCACTAAATCGTTCGTAACTTTTGATTTATTGCTCTGAATGATACGAATCCAACGCCCATGTTAAGCAAGCTCAATTTTTCATATTTTGACAATATTTGAGACTGAAAGAGCTACGTAAAAGCCTCCAAATAATTCAATGTATCCCAAACTGTGTGATACCAGGCATTATGCTTCATTTATAAGCTTTTACTCTAGGAGCACCGATGATCAGATTAGAATTATAATTTTAATTGGCCGATCACTTGACATGTCTGCATTAAATCGTATGTAACTTTTGATTTAGAATTAAGAATGACACGAATCCCACTCCCACTTTAAGCTAGCTCAACTTTCTTCATTGTGACAACATTTCAGACTGAAAGATCTACGAAAAAGCCTCCATGTAGTCCAATGTATCCCAAACTCTGTGATGTCATGCATTATGTTTCATTTATAGGACTTTACTCAAGGATCACCAATGATCAGTTTAGAATGATCATTTTGACTGACCGATCACTTGATATGTCCACATTATATCGTCCGTAACTTTTGATTTAGACTTCAAAATGACACGAACCCAATGCCCACATTAGGCTTCCTGAAGTTTCTATGTTGTGACAAAATTTAAGACGGAAATAGCAACGACAAAGCCTCCAAGTAATTAAATCTATCCCAAACTACGTGATTCCATGCATTATGCTTCATTTATAAGCCTTTACTCAAAGAGCACCAATGAGCAGTTTAGAATGATAATTTTAACTAGCTGATCAACTTGACATTTCCACACTAAATCATCTTGAACATCAGATTTAGAGCTCAAAATGACATGACTCCATCACCCACGTTAATCTAGCTCCATTTTCCATATTGTGTCAAAACATTGGAGACTTAAAGAGGTACGAAAAATCCTCAGAGTAATCCAATGTATCCCAAACTTCGTTGTGTCATGCATTATGCTTCATTTATAAGCCTTTACTCAAGGAGCACCAATATTCAGTTTAGAATGATAATTTTAACAGGCCGATCACTTGATATGTCTGCACTAAAAAATCCGTATTTTATGATTTAGAGTTCAAAATGAAATGAATCCAACACCCACGATAAGCTAGGTCAATTTCCAATATTGTGACAAAATTTAAGAACGAAATAGTTACGAAAAAGCCTTTAAGTAATCCAATCTATCCCAAACTGCGTGATGTCATTGATTATGCTTTGTTTATAAGCCTTTACCCAATGAGCACCAATTATCAGTTTAGCACGATCATTTTAACTAGCTGGTCAACTTGACATGTCAGCACTAAATGGTCTTTAACTTTTGATTTAGAGCTCAAAATAACATGAGTCCAACGCCCATGTTAAGCTAGCTAAAGTTTCCATATTTCGAAAAACTTTGAGACTGAAAGAGCTACTACGAAGCCTCCAAGTATTCTAATGTCTCCCAAGGTGCGTGATGCCATGCATTATGCTTTCTTTATAAGCCTTTCCTCGAGGAGCACAAGTGATCAATTTAGTTTAGAATGATCATTTTAAACAGGACCATCAACTTGACATATATGCACTAAATCGTTCGTAACTTTTGATTTATTGCTCTGAATGATACGAATCCAACGCCCATGTTAAGCAAGCTCAATTTTTCATATTTTGACAATATTTGAGACTGAAAGAGCGACGTAAAAGCCTCAAAATAATTCAATGTATCCCAAACTGCGTGATGCCAGACTTTATGCTTCATTTATAAGCTTTTACTCTAGGAGCACCGATGATCAGATTAGAGTTCAAAATGAAATGAATCCAACACCCACGATAAGCTAGGTCAGTTTCCAATATTGTGACAAAATTTAAGAACAAAATAGCTACGAAAAAGCCTCCAAGTAATCCAATCTATCCCAAATTGTGTTATCTCATGCATTATGTTTCCTTTATAAGCCTTTACTCAAGGAGGACCAATATTCTGTTTAGAACGATCATTTTAACAGGCCGATCCCATGATATGTCTGTTAAAATCGTACGTATTTTATGATTTAGAGTTCGAAATGAGATGAATCCAACACCCACAATAAGCTAGGTCACTTTCTAATATTGTCACAAAATTTAAGACGGAAATAGTTACGAAAAAGCCTCCAAGTAATCCAAGCAATCCAAAACAGCGTGATGTCATTCATTATGCTTTGTTTATAAGCCTTTACCCAATGAACACCAATGATCAGTTTAGAATGATCATTTTAACTAGATGATCAACTTGCCATTTCCGCACTAAATCTTCTTTAACTTTTGATTTAGAGCTCGAATTGACATGAGTCCAACACCCACGTTAAGCTAGCTTAATTTTCCGTATTATGACAAAATTTGAGACTGAAGGAGCTACTACAAAGCTTCCATGTAATCTAAGGTCTCCCAAAGTGCGTGATGCCATGCATTATGCTTCATTTATAAGATTTTCCTCAAGGAGCACCAGTGATCAATTTAGTTTAGAATGATCATTTTAAACAGGACCATCAACTTGACATATCTGCACTAAATCGTTCGTAACTTTTGATTTATTGCTCTGAATGATACGAATCCAACACCCATGTTAAGCAAGCTCAATTTTTCATATTTTGACAATATTTGAGACTGAAAGAGCTACGTAAAAGCCTCCAAATAATTCAATGTATCCCAAACTGCGTGATACCAGGCATTATGCTTCATTTATAAGCTTTTACTCTAGGAGCACCGATGATCAGATTAGAATTATAATTTTAATTGGCCGATCACTTGACATGTCCGCATTAAATCTTATGTAACTTTTGATTTAGAATTAAGAATGACACGAATCCCACTCCCACTTTAAGCTAGCTCAACTTTCTTCATTGTGAGAACATTTCAGACTGAAAGATCTACGAAAAAGCCTCCATGTAGTCCAATGTATCCCAAACTCTGTGATGTCATGCATTATGTTTCATTTATAAGACTTTACTCAAGGATCACCAATGATCAGTTTAGAATGATCATTTTGACTGACCGATCACTTGATATGTCCCCATTATATCGTCCGTAACTTTTGATTTAGACTTCAAAATGACACGAACCCAATGCCCTCATTAGGCTTCCTGAAGTTTCTATGTTGTGACAAAATTTAAGACGGAAATAGCAACGACAAAGCCTCCAAGTAATTAAATCTATCCCAAACTACGTGATTCCATGCATTATGCTTCATTTATAAGCCTTTACTCAAAGAGCACCAATGAGCAGTTTAGAATGATAATTTTAACTAGCTGATCAACTTGACATTTCCACACTAAATCATCTTGAACATCAGATTTAGAGCTCAAAATGACATGACTCCATCACCCACGTTAAGCTAGCTCAATTTTCCATATTGTGTCAAAACATTGGAGACTTAAAGAGGTACGAAAAATCCTCAGAGTAATCCAATGTATCCCAAACTTCGTTGTGTCATGCATTATGCTTCATTTATAAGCCTTTACTCAAGGAGCACCAATATTCAGTTTAGAATGATAATTTTAACTGGCCGATCACTTGATATGTCTGCACTAAAACATCCGTATTTTATGATTTAGAGTTCAAAATGAAATGAATCCAACACCCACGATAAGCTAGGTCAATTTCCAATATTGTGACAAAATTTAAGAACAAAATAGTTACGAAAAAGCCTTTAAGTAATCCAATCTATCCCAAACTGCGTGATGTCATTGATTATGCTTTGTTTATAAGCCTTTACCCAATGAGCACCAATTATCAGTTTAGCACGATCATTTTAACTAGCTGGTCAACTTGACATGTCAGCACTAAATGGTCTTTAACTTTTGATTTAGAGCTCAAAATAACATGAGTCCAACACCCATGTTAAGCTAGCTAAAGTTTCCATATTTCGAAAAACTTTGAGACTGAAAGAGCTACTACGAAGCCTCCAAGTATTCTAATGTCTCCCAAGGTGCGTGATGCCACGCATTATGCTTTCTTTATAAGCCTTTCCTCGAGGAGCACAAGTGATCAATTTAGTTTAGAATGATCATTTTAAACAGGACCATCTGCTTGACATGTCTGCATTAACTGGAACATCATTTTAATGTTCAGGATGACACGAATCCAACGCCCACGTTAAGCTAGCTCAATTTTCTATATTGCGACAACATTTGAGACTGAAAGAGCTACAACATTTAAGTAGTCCAATGTAACCCAAACTCTGTGATGCCATGCATTATGTTTCATTTATAAGCCTTTACTAAAGGATCACGAATGATCAGCTTAGAATGATCATTTTAACTAACTGTTCACATGATATGTCAGCATTAAATCGTCGGGAACTTTTGATTTAGAGTTCCGAATGACTCGAACCCAACGCTCGCGTTAAGCTAGCTGAATTTTCTATATTTTGATAAGATTTAAGACCGAAATAGCAACGCCAATGCCTCCAAGTTATCAAATCTATCCCAAACGGCGTGATTGCATGCATTATACTTCATTTATAATCCTTTACTCAAGGAGCACCAATGATCAGTTTAGAATGATCATTTTAACTAGCTGATGAACTTGACATGTCCAAACTAAATCATCTTGAACTTTAGATTTACAGCTCGAAATGACATGAGTCCAACACCCACGTTAAGCTAGCTGAATTTTCCATATTGTGTCAAAACATTTGAGACTTAAAGAAGTACGAAAAAGCCTCAGAGTAATCCAATCTATCCAAAACTTCATGATGCAATGCATTATGCTTCATTTATAAGCCTTTAATCAAGGAGCACCAATATTCAGTTTAGAATGATTATTTTGACAGGCCGATCACTTTATATGTCTGCACTAAATCGTCCGTATTTTGTGATTTAGAGTTCGAAATGAAATGAATCCAACACCCACGATAAGCTAGGTCAATTTCCAATATTGTGACAAAATTTAGGAATGAAATAGCTACGAAAAAGCCTCCAAGTAATCCAATCTATCCCAAACTGTGTTATGTCATTCATTATGTTTCGTTTATAAGCCTTTACTCAAGGAGGACCAATATTCTGTTTAGAACGATCATTTTAACAGGCCGATCACATGATATGTTTGCACTAAATCGTACGTATTTTATGATTTAGAGTTCGAAATGAGATGAATCCAACACCCACAATAAGCTAGGTCACTTTCTAATATTGTCACAAAATTTAAGACGGAAATAGTTACGAAAAAGCCTCCAAGTAATCCAAGCAATCCAAAACTGCGTGATGTCATTCATTATGCTTTGTTTATAAGCCTTTACCCAATGAACACCAATGATCAGTTTAGAATGATCATTTTAACGAGATGATCAACTTGCCATGTCCGCACTAAATCTTCTTTAACTTTTGATTTAGAGCTCGAAATGACATGAGTCCAACACCCACGTTAAGCTAGCTTAATTTTCCGTATTATGACAAAATTTGAGACTGAAGGAGCTACTACAAAGCTTCCATGTAATCTAAGGTCTCCCAAAGTGCGTGATGCCATGCATTATGCTTCATTTATAAGATTTTCCTCAAGGAGCACCAGTGATCAATTTAGTTTAGAATGATCATTTTAAACAGGACCATCAACTTGACATATCTGCACTAAATCGTTCGTAACTTTTGATTTATTGCTCTGAATGATACGAATCCAACGCCCATGTTAAGCAAGCTCAATTTTTCATATTTTGACAATATTTGAGACTGAAAGAGCTACGTAAAAGCCTCCAAATAATTCAATGTATCCCAAACTGCGTGATACCAGACATTATGCTTCATTTATAAGCTTTTACTCTAGGAGCACCGATGATCAGATTAGAATTATAATTTTAATTGGCCGATCACTTGACATGTCCGCATTAAATCGTATGTAACTTTTGATTTAGAATTAAGAATGACACGAATCCCACTCCCACTTTAAGCTAGCTCAACTTTCTTCATTGTGACAACATTTCAGACTGAAAGATCTACGAAAAAGCCTCCATGTAGTCCATTGTATCCCAAACTCCGTGATGTCATGCATTATGTTTCATTTATAAGACTTTACTCAAGGATCACCAATGATCAGTTTAGAATGATCGTTTTGACTGACCGATCACTTGATATGTCCCCATTATATCGTCCGTAACTTTTGATTTAGACTTCAAAATGACACGAACCCATTGCCCACATTAGGCTTCCTGAAGTTTCTATGTTGTGACAAAATTTAAGACGGAAATAGCAACGACAAAGCCTCCAAGTAATTAAATCTATCCCACACTACGTGATTCCATGCATTATGCTTCATTTATAAGCCTTTACTCAAAGAGCACTAATGAGCAGTTTAGAATGATAATTTTAACTAGCTGATCAACTTGACATTTCCACACTAAATTATATTGAACATCAGATTTAGAGCTCAAAATGACATGACTCCATCACCCACGTTAAGCTAGCTCAATTTTCCATATTGTGTCAAAACATTGGAGACTTAAAGAGGTACGAAAAATCCTCAGAGTAATCCAATGTATCCCAAACTTCGTTGTGTCATGCATTATGCTTCATTTATAAGCCTTTACTCAAGGAGAACCAATATTCAGTTTAGAATGATAATTTTAACAGGCCGATCACTTGATATGTCTGCACTAAAACATCCGTATTTTATGATTTAGAGTTCAAAATGAAATGAATCCAACACCCACGATAAGCTAGGTCAATTTCCAATATTGTGACAAAATTTAAGAACGAAATAGTTACGAAAAAGCCTTTAATTAATCCAATCTATCCCAAACTGCGTGATGTCATTGATTATGCTTTGTTTATAAGCCTTTACCCAATGAGCACCAATTATCAGTTTAGCACGATCATTTTAACTAGCTGGTCAACTTGACATGTCAGCACTAAATGGTCTTTAACTTTTGATTTAGAGCTCAAAATAACATGAGTCCAACGCCCATGTTAACCTAGCTAAAGTTTCCATATTTCGAAAAACTTTGAGACTGAAAGAGCTACTACGAAGCCTCCAAGTATTCTAATGTCTCCCAAGGTGCGTGATGCCATGCATTATGCTTTCTTTATAAGCCTTTCCTCGAGGAGCACAAGTGATCAATTTAGTTTAGAATGATCATTTTAACTGGACCATCTGCTTGACATGTCCGCATTAACTGGAACATCATTTTGATGTTCAGGATGACACGAATCCAACGCCCACGTTAAGCTAGCTCAATTTTCTATATTGCGACAACATTTGAGACTGAAAGAGCTACAACATTTAAGTAGTCCAATGTAACCCAAACTCCGTGGTGCCATGCATTATGTTTCATTTATAGGCCTTTGCTAAAGGATCACGAATGATCAGCTTAGAATGATCATTTTAACTAACTGTTCACATGATATGTCAGCATTAAATCGTCGGGAACTTTTGATATAGAGTTCCGAATGACTCGAACCCAACGCCTGCGTTAAGCTAGCTGAATTTTCTATATTTTGATAAGATTTAAGACCGAAATAGCAACGCCAATGCCTCCAAGTTATCAAATCTATCCCAAACGGCGTGATTGCATGCATTATACTTCATTTATAATCCTTTACTCAAGGAGCACCAATGATCAGTTTAGAATGATCATTTTAACTAGCTGATGAACTTGACATGTCCAAACTAAATCATCTTGAACTTTAGATTTACAGCTCAAAATGACATGAGTCCAACACCCACGTTAAGCTAGCTGAATTTTCCATATTGTGTCAAAACATTTGAGACTTAAAGAAGTACGAAAAAGCCTCAGAGTAATCCAATGTATCCAAAACTTCATGATGCAATGCATTATGCTTCAATGATTATTTTGACAGATCACTTTATATGTCTGCACTAAATTTAGAGTTCGAAATGAAATGAATCCAACACCCACGATAAGCTAGGTCAATTTCCAATATTGTGACAAAATTTAGGAATGAAATAGCTACGAAAAAGCCTCCAAGTAATCCAATCTATCCCAAACTGTGTTATGTCATTCATTATGTTTCGTTTATAAGCCTTTACTCAAGGAGGACCAATATTCTGTTTAGAACGATCATTTTAACAGGCCGATCACATGATATGTTTGCACTAAATCGTACGTATTTTATGATTTAGAGTTCGAAATGAGATGAATCCAACACCCACAATAAGCTAGGTCACTTTCTAATATTGTCACAAAATTTAAGACGGAAATAGTTACGAAAAAGCCTCCAAGTAATCCAAGCAATCCAAAACAGCGTGATGTCATTCATTATGCTTTGTTTATAAGCCTTTACCCAATGAACACCAATGATCAGTTTAGAATGATCATTTTAACTAGATGATCAACTTGCCATTTCCGCACTAAATCTTCTTTAACTTTTGATTTAGAGCTCGAAATGACATGAGTCCAACACCCACGTTAAGCTAGCTTAATTTTCCGTATTATGACAAAATTTGAGACTGAAGGAGCTACTACAAAGCTTCCATGTAATCTAAGGTCTCCCAAAGTGCGTGATGCCATGCATTATGCTTCATTTATAAGATTTTCCTCAAGGAGCACCAGTGATCAATTTAGTTTAGAATGATCATTTTAAACAGGACCATCAACTTGACATATCTGCACTAAATCGTTCGTAACTTTTGATTTATTGCTCTGAATGATACGAATCCAACGCCCATGTTAAGCAAGCTCAATTTTTCATATTTTGACAATATTTGAGACTGAAAGAGCTACGTAAAAGCCTCCAAATAATTCAATGTATCCCAAACTGTGTGATACCAGGCATTATGCTTCATTTATAAGCTTTTACTCTAGGAGCACCGATGATCAGATTAGAATTATAATTTTAATTGGCCGATCACTTGACATGTCTGCATTAAATCGTATGTAACTTTTGATTTAGAATTAAGAATGACACGAATCCCACTCCCACTTTAAGCTAGCTCAACTTTCTTCATTGTGACAACATTTCAGACTGAAAGATCTACGAAAAAGCCTCCATGTAGTCCAATGTATCCCAAACTCCGTGATGTCATGCATTATGTTTCATTTATAAGACTTTACTCAAGGATCACCAATGATCAGTTTAGAATGATCATTTTGACTGACCGATCACTTGATATGTCCGCATTATATCGTCCGTAACTTTTGATTTAGACTTCAAAATGACACGAACCCATTGCCCACATTAGGCTTCCTGAAGTTTCTATGTTGTGACAAAATTTAAGACGGAAATAGCAACGACAAAGCCTCCAAGTAATTAAATCTATCCCAAACTACGTGATTCCATGCATTATGCTTCATTTATAAGCCTTCACTCAAAGAGCACCAATGAGCAGTTTAGAATGATAATTTTAACTAGCTGATCAACTTGACATTTCCACACTAAATTATCTTGAACATCAAATTTAGAGCTCAAAATGACATGACTCCATCACCCACGTTAAGCTAGCTCAATTTTCCATATTGTGTCAAAACATTGGAGACTTAAAGAGGTACGAAAAATCCTCAGAGTAATCCAATGTATCCCAAACTTCGTTGTGTCATGCATTATGCTTCATTTATAAGCCTTTACTCAAGGAGCACCAATATTCAGTTTAGAATGATAATTTTAACAGGCCGATCACTTGATATGTCTGCACTAAAACATCCGTATTTTATGATTTAGAGTTCAAAATGAAATGAATCCAACACCCACGATAAGCTAGGTCAATTTCCAATATTGTGACAAAATTTAAGAACGAAATAGTTACGAAAAAGCCTTTAAGTAATCCAATCTATCCCGAACTGCGTGATGTCATTGATTATGCTTTGTTTATAAGCCTTTACCCAATGAGCACCAATTATCAGTTTAGCACGATCATTTTAACTAGCTGGTCAACTTGACATGTCAGCACTAAATGGTCTTTAACTTTTGATTTAGAGCTCAAAATAACATGAGTCCAACGCCCATGTTAAGCTAGCTAAAGTTTCCCTATTTCGAAAAACTTTGAGACTGAAAGAGCTACTACGAAGCCTCCAAGTATTCTAATGTCTCCCAAGGTGCGTGATGCCATGCATTATGCTTTCTTTATAAGCCTTTCCTCGAGGAGCACAAGTGATCAATTTAGTTTAGAATGATCATTTTAACTGGACCATCTGCTTGACATGTCCGCATTAACTGGAACATCATTTTAATGTTCAGGATGACACGAATCCAATGCCCACGTTAAGCTAGCTCAATTTTCTATATTGCGACAACATTTGAGACTGAAAGAGCTACAACATTTAAGTAGTCCAATGTAACCCAAACTCCGTGATGCCATGCATTATGTTTCATTTATAAGCCTTTGCTAAAGGATCACGAATGATCAGCTTAGAATGATCATTTTAACTAACTGTTCACATGATATGTCAGCATTAAATCGTCGGGAACTTTTGATATAGAGTTCCGAATGACTCGAACCCAACGCCCGCGTTAAGCTAGCTGAATTTTCTATATTTTGATAAGATTTAAGACTGAAATAGCAACGCCAATGCCTCCATGTTATCAAATCTATCCCAAACGGCGTGATTGCATGCATTATACTTCATTTATAATCCTTTACTCAAGGAGCACCAATGATCAGTTTAGAATGATCATTTTAACTAGCTGATGAACTTGACATGTCCAAACTAAATCATCTTGAACTTTAGATTTACAGCTCAAAATGACATGAGTCCAACACCCACGTTAAGCTAGCTCAATTTTCCATATTGTGTCAAAACATTTGAGACTTAAAGAAGTACGAAAAAGCCTCAGAGTAATCCAATGTATCCAAAACTTCATGATGCAATGCATTATGCTTCATTTATAAGCCTTTAATCAAGGAGCACCAATATTCAGTTTAGAATGATTATTTTGACAGGCCGATCACTTTATATGTCTGCACTAAATCGTCCGTATTTTGTGATTTAGAGTTCGAAATGAAATGAATCCAACACCCACGATAAGCTAGGTCAATTTCCAATATTGTGACAAAATTTAGGAATGAAATAGCTACGAAAAAGCCTCCAAGTAATCCAATCTATCCCAAACTGTGTTATGTCATTCATTATGTTTCGTTTATAAGCCTTTACTCAAGGAGGACCAATATTCTGTTTAGAACGATCATTTTAACAGGCCGATCACATGATATGTTTGCACTAAATCGTACATATTTTATGATTTAGAGTTTGAAATGAGATGAATCCAACACCCACAATAAGCTAGGTCACTTTCTAATATTGTCACAAAATTTAAGACGGAAATAGTTACGAAAAAGCCTCCAAGTAATCCAAGCAATCCAAAACTGCGTGATGTCATTCATTATGCTTTGTTTATAAGCCTTTACCCAATGAACACCAATGATCAGTTTAGAATGATCATTTTAACTAGATGATCAACTTGCCATGTCCGCACTAAATCTTCTTTAACTTTTGATTTAGAGCTCGAAATGACATGAGTCCAACACCCACGTTAAGCTAGCTTAATTTTCCATATTATGACAAAATTTGAGACTGAAGGAGCTACTACAAAGTTTCCATGTAATCTAAGGTCTCCCAAAGTGCGTGATGCCATGCATTATGCTTCATTTATAAGATTTTCCTCAAGGAGCACCAGTGATCAATTTAGTTTAGAATGATCATTTTAAACAGGACCATCAACTTGACATATCTGCACTAAATCGTTCGTAACTTTTGATTTATTGCTCTGAATGATACGAATCCAACGCCCATGTTAAGCAAGCTCAATTTTTCGTATTTTGACAATATTTGAGATTGAAAGAGCTACGTAAAAGCCTCCAAATAATTCAATGTATCCCAAACTGCGTTATGCCAGACATTATGCTTCATTTATAAGCTTTTACTCTAGGAGCACCGATGATCAGATTAGAGTTCAAAATGAAATGAATCCAACACCCACGATAAGCTAGGTCAGTTTCCAATACTGTGACAAAATTTTAGAACGAAATAGCTACGAAAAAGCCTCCAAGTAATCCAATCTATCCCAAACTGTGTTATGTCATTCATTATGTTTCGTTTATAAGCCTTTACTCAAGGAGGACCAATATTCTGTTTAGAACGATCATTTTAACAGGCCGATCACATGATATTTCTGTTAAAATCGTACTTATTTTATGATTTAGAGTTCGAAATGAGATGAATCCAACACCCACAATAAGCTAGGTCACTTTCTAATATTGTCACAAAATTTAAGACCGAAATAGTTACGAAA
Source organism: Pugionium cornutum (assembly GCA_018901935.1). Classification (NCBI taxonomy): domain Eukaryota; kingdom Viridiplantae; phylum Streptophyta; class Magnoliopsida; order Brassicales; family Brassicaceae; genus Pugionium; species Pugionium cornutum. The sequence goes on along the minus strand of CM032164.1, from coordinate 12,966,419 downwards.
AAGCCTTCAAGTAATCCAATCTATCCAAAACTGCGTGATGTCATTCAGTATGCTTTGTTTATAAGCCTTTACCCAATGAACACCAATGATCAGTTTAGAATGATCATTTTAACTAGATGATCAACTTGCCATGTCCGCACTAAATCGTCTTTAACTTTTGATTTAGAGCTCGAAATGACATGAGTCCAACGCCCACGTTAAGCTAGCTCAAGTTTCCGTGTTGTGACAAAATTTCAGACTGAAGGAGCTACTACAAAGCTTCCATGTAATCTAATGTCTCCCAAAGTGCGTGATGCCATGCATTATTCTTCATTTATAAGGTTTTCCTCAAGGAGCACCAGTGATCAATTTAGTTTAGAATGATAATTTTAAACAGGACTATCAACTTGACATATCTGCACTAAATCGTTCGTAACTTTTGATTTATTGCTCTGAATGATACGAATCCAACGCCCATGTTAAGCAAGCTCAATTTTTCATATTTTGACAATATTTGAAACTGAAAGAGCTACGTAAAAGCCTCCAAATAATTCAATGTATCCCAAACTGCGTGATGCCAGACATTATGCTTCAATTATAAGCTTTTACTCTAGGAGCACCGATGATCAGATTAGAATTATGATTTTAATTGGCCGATCACTTGACATGTCCGCATTAAATCGTATGTAACTTTTGATTTAGAATTAAGAATGACACAAATCCCACTCCCACTTTAAGCTAGCTCAACTTTCTTCATTGTGACTACATTTCAGACTGAAAGATCCATGAAAAACCCTCCATGTCGTCCAATGTATCCCAAACTCCGTGATGCCATGCATTATGTTTCATTTATAAGCCTTTACTAAATGATCACGAATGATCAGCTTAGAATGATCATTTTAACTAACTGTTCACATGATATGTCCGCATTAAATCGTCGGGAACTTTTGATTTAGAGTTCTGAAAGACTCAAACCCAACACCCACGTTAAGCTAGCTGAATTTTCTATATTGTGACAAGATTTAAGACCGAAATAGCTACGACAATGCCTCCAAGTTATCAAATCTATCCCAAACGGCGTGATTGCATGCATTATACTTCATTTATAAGCCTTTACTCAAGGAGCACCAATGATCAGTTTAGAATGATCATTTTAACTAGCTGATCATCTTGACATGTCCACACTAAATCATCTTGAACTTTAGATTTACAGCTCAAAATGACATGAGTCCAACACCCACGTTAAGCTAGCTCAATTTGCCATAATGTGTCAAAACATTTGAGACTTAAAGAAGTACGAAAAAGCCTCAGAGTAATCCAATGTATCCAAAAATTCATGATGCAATGCATTATGCTTCATTTATAAGCCTTTAATCAAGGAGCACCAATATTCAGTTTAGAATGATTCTTTTAACAGGCCGATCACTTGATATGTCTGCAATAAATCGTCCGTATTTTATGATTTAGAGTTCGAAATGAAATGAATCCAATACCCACGCTAAGCTAGGTCAATTTCCAATATTGTGACAAAATTTAAGAATGAAATAGCTACGAAAAAGCCTCCAAGTAATCCAATCTATCCCAAATTGTGTTATGTCATGCATTATGTTTCGTTTATAAGCCTTTACTCAAGGAGGACCAATATTCTGTTTAAAACGATCATTTTAACAGGCCGATCACATGATATGTCTGCACTAAATCGTACGTATTTTATGATTTAGAGTTCGAAATGAGATGAATCCAACACCCACAATAAGCTAGGTCACTTTCTAATATTGTCACAAAATTTAAGACCAAAATAGTTACGAAAAAGCCTTCAAGTAATCCAATCTATCCAAAACTGTGTGATGTCATTCATTATGCTTTGTTTATAAGCCTTTACCCAATGAACACCAATGATCAGTTTAGAATGATCATTTTAACTAGATGATCAACTTGCCATGTCCGCACTAATCATCTTTAACTTTTGATTTAGAGCTCGAAATGACATGAGTCCAACGCCCACGTTAAGCTAGCTCAAGTTTCCGTATTGTGACAAAATTTGAGACTGAAGGAGCTACTACAAAGCTTCCATGTAATCTAATGTCTCCCAAAGTGCTATATGCCATGCATTATGCTTCATTTATAAGCTTTTCCTCAAGGAGCACCAGTGATCAATTTAGTTTAGAATGATCATTTTAAACAGGACCATCAACTTGACATATCTGCACTAAATCGTTCGTAACTTTTGATTTATTGCTCTGAATGATACGAATCCAACGCCCATGTTAAGCAAGCTCAATTTTTCATATTTTGAAAATATTTGAGACTGAAAGAGCTACGTAAAAGCCTCCAAATAATTCAATTTATCCCAAACAGCGTGATGCCAGACATTATGCTTCATTTATAAGCTTTTACTCTAGGAGCACCGATGATCAGATTAGAATTATAACTTTAACTGGCCGATCACTTGACATGTCCGCATTAAATCGTATGTAACTTTTGATTATAATTAAGAATGACACAAATCCCACTCCCACTTTAAGGTAGCTCAACTTTCTTCATTGTGACAACATTTCAGACTGAAAGATCCACAAAAAAGCCTCCATGTCGTCCAATGTATCCCAAACTCCGTGATGCCATGCATTTTGTTTCATTTATAAGACTTTACTCAAGGAGCACCAATGATCAGTTTAGAATGATCATTTTGACTGACCGATCACTTGATATGTCCCCATTAAATCCTCCGTAACTTTTGATTTAGACTTCAAAATGACACGAATCCAATGCCCACATTAGGCTTCCTGAAGTTTCTATGTTGTGACAAAATTAAGGCGGAAATAGCAACGACAAAGCCTCCAAGTAATTAAATCTATCCCAAACTGCGTGATTCCATGCATTATGCTTCATTTATAAGCCTTTACTCAAAGAGCACCAATGAGCAGTTTAGAATGATAATTTTAACTAGCTGATCAACTTGACATTTCCACACTAAATCATCTTGAACATCAGATTTAGAGCTCAAAATGACATGAGTCCAACACCCACGTTAAGCTAGCTCAATTTTCCATATTGTGTCAAAACATTTGAGACTTAAAGAGGTACGAAAAATCCTCAAAGTAATCCAATGTATCCCAAAATTCGTTGTGCCATGCATTATGCTTCATTTATAAGCCTTTACTCTAGGAGCACCAATATTCAGTTTAGAATGATCATTTTAACAGACCGATCACTTGATATGTCTGCACTAAAACATCCGTATTTTATGATTTAGAGTTCAAAATGAAATGAATCCAACAACCACGATAAGCAAGGCAATTTCCAATATTGTGACAAATTTAAGAACGAAATAGTTACCAAAAATCCCTTAAGTAATCCAATCTATCCCAAACTACGTGATGTCATTGATTATGCTTCGTTTATAAGCCTTTACCCAATGAGCACCAATTATCAGTTTAGCATGATCATTTTAACTTGATAAAACATATCTTTAACTTTTGATTTGACATGAAATCAACGCATGTTAAGCTAGCTAAATTTTCCATATTTCGAAAACATTTGAGATTGAAAGAGCTACTACGAATCCTCCAAGTAATCTAATGTCTCCCAAGGTGCGTCATGCAATGCATTATGCTTTATTTATAAGCCTTTCCTTGAGGAGGACAAATGATCAATTTAGTTAAGAATGATCATTTTAACTGGACCATCAGCTTGACATGTCCGCATTAACTGGAACATCATTTTAATGTTTAGGATGACACGAATCCAACGCCCACGTTAAGCTAGCTCAATTTTCTATACTGTGATAAAATTTAAGACCAAAATAGCTAGGAAAATGCCTCCAAGTAATTCAATCGATCCCAAACTGTGTGATGCCATGTATTATGCATTATTTGTAAACCTTTGCTCAATGAGCACAAATGATCAGTTTTTAATGAGAAATTTAACTGGCCGAGTAGTTTGACATGTCCTCACTAAATTGTTTTTAACTGTTGATTCAAAGTTCAGAATGACACAAATCCAACGCCCACGTTAAGCTAGTTCAATTTTCTATATTGCGACAAAATTTAAGACCGAAAGAGCTACGACAAAGCCTCTATGTAATCCAATCTATCCCAACCTATATGATGCCATGCATTATGTTTTATTTGTAAGTTTTTGCTCAATGAGCAACAATGATCAGTGTAGATTGATCAACTTAACTTGCCGATAGACTTGATATGTTCGGACTAAATAGTCTTTAGCTTTTGATTTAGTGTTCATAATGACATGAATCCATCTCTCACGTTAAGCTAGCTCAATTTTCTATATTGTGACAAAATTTTAGACTGAAATAGCTATGAGAAAGCCTCCAAGTAATCCAATATATCCCAAACTATGTGGTGCGATGCATTATGTTTCATTTGTAAACCTTTGCTCAATGAGCACTAGTGATCAGTGTAGAATGAACAATTAAACTGGCTGATAGACTTGACATGTTCGCACTAAATTGTTTTTAACTTTGATTTAGTGTTTGGAATGATACGACTCCAACACCCACATTAAATTAGCTCAATTTTCTATATTGTGACAATCTAAACAAAACTGCATGATGTCATGCATTATGCTTCATCTGTAAACTTTTGTTTAATGAGCTCCAGTGATCAAATTGGATGATCAATTTAATTGGCCAAGTAGTTTGACATGTCCGCATTAAATCATCTATAATTTTTGATTCAGAGTTTAGAATGACACGAATTCAACACCCATGTTAAGCTAGCACAGTTTTCTATATTATGATAAAATTTAAGACCAAAAGAGCTATGAAAAATCTTCCAAATAATCCAATCTATCTCAAACACCGTGATGCCATGTATTACGCTTCATTTGTAAACCTTTGCTCAATGAGCACCAATGATCAGTTTAGAATGATCAACTAAACTGTCCGATCAACTTGACATATCCGTACTAAATCATCTTTAACTTTTGATTCAGCGTTCAGAATGACACAAATCCAACGTCCATATTAAGCTAGCTCAATTTTATTTATTGGAAAAAAATTTAAAACCGAAATATCTACGAAAAAGTCTCCAAGTAATCCAATCTATCCCAAACTGCGTGATGCCATGCATTATGCTTCATTTGTAAACCTTTGCTCAATGAGCACCAATGTTCAGTTTGGAATGATCAATTTAATTGGCTGAGCAGTTTGACATGTCCGCACTAAATTCTTTTTAGCTTTTAATTCAATGTTTAGAACGACACGAATCCAATGCCCACCTTAATCTAGCTCAATTTTCTATATTGCAACAAAATTTAAGACCAAAATAGCTACAGCAAAGCCCGTAAGTAATACAATCTATCCCAAACTACGTGATGCCATGAATTATGTTTCATTTGTAAAATTTTGCTCAATGACCACCAGTGATTAGTGTAGGATTATCAATTTAACTGGCCGATAGACTTGACATATTCGCACTAAATCGTCTTTAACTTTTGATTTAGTGTTCAACATGACACGAATCCAACGCCCACGTTAAGCTAGCTCATGTTTCTATATTGTGACAAAATTTAAAACCGAATTAGCTACGAAAAAGCCTCCAAGTAATCCAATATATACCAAACTGCATTATGCTTCATCTGTAAACCTTTGTTCAATGAGCACAAGGGATCAGTTTGGATGATCAATTTAACTGGCCGAGCAGTTTGACATGTCCGCACTAAGTTATTTTTAACTTTTGATTCAATGTTAAGAATGACACGAATCCAATGGTCACGTTAAGGTAGCCCAATTTTCTATATAACGAAAAAATTTAAGACTGAAATAGCTACGATAAAATCTCTGAGAAATCCAATGCCCACGTTAAGCTAACTCAATTTTCTATATTGTGACAAAATTTAAGGCCAAACTAGCTACAAAAAGCCTCCAAGTAATCCAATCTATCCCAAATTTCGTGATGCCATGCATTATGCTTCAATTGTAACCCTTTGCTTAATTTGCAACAGTGGTCAGTTAGAATGATCTATTTAACTGGCCGATCAGTTTTACATGTCCGCACTAAATCCTCTTTAACTTTTGATTTAGAGTTTAGAATTACACGAATCCAACACCCACGTTAAACTAGGTTAATTTTCTATATTGTGACAAAATTTAAGATAGAAATAGCTACAACAAAGTCTCTAAGTAATCCAATCTATCCGTACTAAGCGATGCCATGCATTATGTTTCATTTTTAAACCTTTGCTCAATGTTCACCAATGATCAGTTCAGAATGATGAATTTCACTGGCCGATCATCATGACATGTTCGCACTAAATCGTCTCTAGCCTCTTATTTAATGTTCAGGATGACACGAATCCAACGCCCACGTTAAGCTAGCAAAAGTTTCTATATTGTGATAAAATTGGTGACCGAAATAGCTACGACAAAGCCTCCAAGTGATCCAATCTATCCAAAACTGCGTCATGCCATGCATTATGCTTCATTTGTAAACCTTTGCTCAATTAGCAATAGTGGTCAGCTTAGAATGATCTATTTAACTGGCCAACCAGTTTGACATATCCGCACTAAATCGTCTTTAACTTTTGATTCAGAGTTCAGAATGACACGGATCCAATGTCCACGTTAATATAGCTCGATTTTCTATATTGCGACAAAATTTAAGACCAAAATATCTACGAAAATGCCTCCTAGTAATCCAATCTATCCCAAACTGTTTGATGCCATGCATTATACTTCATTTGCAAACCTTTGCTCAATGAGCACCAATGATCAGTTTTGAATTAGAAATTTAACTGGCCGAGGACTTTGACATGTCTGCATTAAATTGTTTTTAACTTTTGATTCAAAGTTCAGAAAGACATGAATCCAACGCCCACTTTAAGCTAGCTCAATTTTCTATAAAGCGCCAAAATTTAAGACTGAAATAGCTACCACAAAGTGTGCAAGTAATCCAATATATCCCAAACTGCGTGATGCCATGCATTATGCTTCATTTGTAAACCTTTGCTCAATGAGCACCAGTGATCGGTGTAGAATAATCAATTTAACTGGCCGATAGAATTGACATGTTCATCCTATATCGTCTTTAACTTTTGATTTAGTGTTCAGAATGACACGACACCAACGCCCATGTTAAGCTAGCTCAATTTTCTATATTGTGACAACATTTAAGACCGAATTAGCTACGAAAAAGCCTACAAGTAATCCAATCTATACCAACTGTGTGATGCCATGCATTATGCCTCGTCTGTAAACCATTATTCAGTGAGCACCAGTTATTAGTTTGGATGATCAATTTAACTGGCCGAGCAGTTTGACATGTCCGCACTAAATTATTTTTAACTTTTGATTCAAAAGTAAGAATGACACGAATCCAACGGTCACGTTAAGGTAGCCCAATTTTCTATATTACGACAAAATTTAAGACTGAAATAGCTACGATAAAATCTCCAAGAAATCCAATGCCCACGTTAAGCTAACTCAATTTTCTATATTGTGACAAAATTTATGGCCAAAATAGCTACAAAAAAGCCTCCAAGTAATCCAATCTATCCCAAATTTCGTGATGCCATGCATTATGCTTCAATTGTAACCCTTTGCTTAATTTGCAACAGTTGTCAGTTTAGGATGATCTATTTAACTGGCCGATCAGTTTGACATGTCCGCACTAAATCCTCTTTAACTTTTGATTTAGAGTTTAGAATTACACGAATCCAACACCCATGTTAAACTAGGTTAATTTTCTATATTGTGACAAAATTTAAGATAGAAATAGCTACAACAAAGTCTCTACGTAATCCAATCTATCCGTACTAAGCGATGCCATGAATTATGTTTCATTTTTAAACCTTTGCTCAATGAGCACCAATGATCAGTTCAGAATGAATAATTTCACTGGCCGATCAACATGACATGTTCGTACTAAATTGTCCTTAACTTTTGATTTAGTGTTTGGAATGACACGAATCCCACACCCACGTTAATCTAGCTCAATTATCTATATTGTGACAAAATTTAAGACCAAAATAGCTGCGACGAAGCCTTCAAGTAATCCAATCTATCCTAAATTGTGTGATGTCATGCATTATGCTTCATTTGTTAACCGTACCATTGCTTAATTAGCAACAGTGATCAGTTTAGAATGATTTATTTAACTGGCCGATCAGTTTGACATGTCCGCACTAAATTGTCTTTAACTTTTTATTCAGACCTCATAATGACATGAATCCAACGCCCATGTTAAGCTAGCTCAATTTTCTATATTTTGAGAAAATTTAATAGCATAATAGCTACGACAAAGCCTCCAAGTAATCCAATCTATCCCAAACTTCGTGATGCCATGAACTATGCTTCATTTTTAAACATTTGCTTAATGAGCACTAGTGATCAGTTTGGAATGGGCAATTTAACTGGCCGAACAGTTTGACATGTACGCACTAAATTGTTTTTAACTTTTGATTCAAAGTTCAGAATGACATGAATCCAACGCCCACGTTAATCTAGCCCAATTTTTTATATTGCGACAAAATCTAAGAACAAAATAGCCACGACAAAGCCTATAAGTAATCCAATCTATCACAAACTACGTGATGCCATACATTATGTTCATTTTGAAACTTTTGCACAATGAGCACCAATGATCAGTGTAAAATAATCAACTTAACTGGCCGATAGACTTGACATATTCGCACTTAATCATATTTAACTTTTGATTTATTGTTCAGAATGACACGAATCAAATGCCCACGTTAAGCTAGCTCAATTTTCTATATTGTGACGAAATTGAAAACCGAAATAGCTACGACAAAGCCTTCAAGTAATCCAATTTATCCAAAACTGCGTCATGTCATGCATTATGCTTCATTTGTAAACCTTTGCTCAATTGGAAATAGTGGTCAGCTTAGAATGATCTATTTAGCTAGCCGATCAGTTTGACATATCTGCGCTAAATCCTCTTTATTCAGAGTTCAGAATGACATGAATCCAACGACCACGTTAATCGAGCTCCATTTTCTCTATTGTGACAAAATTTAACACTGATATAGCTACGACAAACCCTCCGAGTAATCCAATATATCCCAACCTGCGTGGTGTCATGCATTATGCTTCATTTGTAAACCTTTGCTCAATCAGTAACTGTGATCGGTTTGGAATGATCAATTTAACTGCCCGACCAGTTTGACATGTCCGTACTAAATCGTCTTTAGCTTTTGATTCAGAGTTTAGAATGACACGAATTCAACTCCATATTAAAGTAGCAAAATTTTCTATATTTTGACAAAATTTAAGACTAAAATAGCTATGACAAAGCCTCCAAATTATCCAATCTATCCCAAACTGCGTGATGCCATGCATTATGCTTCATTTGTAAACCTTTGCTCAATGAGCACCAATGATCACTTTACAATCATCAATTAAATGGCCGATTAACTTGATATATTTGCCCTAAATTGTTTTTAACTTTTGATTCAAAATGACATGAATCCAACGCCCACGTTAAGCTAGCTTAGTTTTCTATATAGTGCAAAATTAAAGACAAAAAAAGCTATGACAAAGCCTCCAAGTAATTCAATATATCCCAGACAGCGTCATGCCATGCATTATGCTCCATTTGTAAACCTTCGGTCAATAACCACCAGTGAGCAGTTTCGAATGATCAATTTATCTGGCCGAGCAATTTGACATGGTCGCACTAAATTGTTTTTAACTTTTGATTCAAAGTTCAGAATGACACGAATCCAACGCCCACGTTCAGCTAGCTCAATTTTCTATATTGAAAAATAATTTAAGACCGAAATAGATATGACAAAGCCTCCAATTAATCCAATCGATCCCAAACTAACTGATGTCTTGCATTATGTTTCATTTGTAAACCATTCCTCAATGAGCACCAATGATGAGTGTAGAAGGATCAATTTAACTGGCCGATCAACTTGACCTGTTCGCACAAAATCATCTTTAACTTTTGATTAGTGTTCAAAATGACACGAATCTAACGCCCATGTTAATCTAGCTTAATTTTCTATACTTTGACAAAGTTTAAGACTAAAATAGCTAAGACAAAACCACCAAGAAATCCAATATATCCCAAACTGCGTGATATCATGCATTATGCTTCATTTGTAAATCTTTGCTAATTGATCACAAATATCGGTGTAGAATGATCAATTTCACTACCGATATGTTCGCACTAAATCGTCTTTAACGATTTATTTAATGTTCAGGATGACACAAATCCAATACCTACGTTAAGCTAGCACAATTTTCTATATTGTGACAAAATTGAAGACCAAAATAGCTACGACAAACACTACAAGAAAACAACATATTTCCGACGGTAGTATTTGTCCTAAACACGTCGGTAAAACAGATTCTCTTCTAATTTCCGATGAAAATAGTCCGTCAGGACTATTTCGTCAGAAATTCAATTCTGTCGGGAATTTATCGGGAATTTCCGATGGCTTGGCGATTAAATATTCCGTCGGAAACTTCCGACAGTTTTTGGAAGGAAATGGTCCGTTGGAAAATACCGACCGATATTCGATGGTCCGTAGCCAACAGGAATTACCGACGAATTATCGAGGGACTTTTTCCGATGACTTCTGCCGTCAGAATATTGGTCCGATGATATTTCCCGATGGTTTGTAACCGTCAGGAGATATGCAACACTTTTCCGACGGTAGAGTCCGTCGGAAATTTCTGACGACAAAATCCGTCAGAAAAAACTAATTAATTGAAAAAATAAATTTAAAAAATAAATTAAGAAATTTTTTATTTTATTAAATTAAATTAGTATTTGTATTTATTTTTAAAAATAATCATACAATTAATAAAAATAATATTATAATTATAAATATAATATTAAACAATTGTTTTAAAATACAAATTACAAAGGAGGGACAAGAGGAGAAGGAGGAGAAAAAAAGTCATCAGGCAATTTATTTTTTATCATTTCTACAAAGCTTTTGAGATTATTCATCTCTATTTTCATAGCCGTCATTTCTTCTTTTAGCTGCTCATTTTCCTCGTTTCTAGGTGCAGATGTTGTGGCACCGGTATCTGCAACTCTCCTGAGTCCTGGATGACGACCCTTTGAAAATGCTACTTCCTGTAAAAATAAAAAAATATTATTAAAAAATTTAATGAAAATTATTATAATATTAATTATATATTTTTTAAAAAAAACTTACATCAAGAACGAGACGGTTAATCTCAGAACGAGGCAATTCGACGAATGAAGATGAAGAACCAACTTGAGACTGCTGGGTTAGAATATCACTTTTTTTCTTTTTTACTTTTTCGATGATCTCACTAACGAGACCATCTTGGATACGACCAGTCTTTTTGTTCGTGTGGACGGCCTCGAGAAGTTGCAAGTGATCTGGAGGCGCTCCAATTTCTTGTGCCTAAAAATAAAAAATTCTAAATTAATAATTTTAAAATTTTTAAATAATAATAAATAATTAATATAATAATTAATTTACCAATTGATCGGCTCGTCTCAAAAAACTAGTCGATCCGGCATTGTGAATATAAATGCCTTTGCCTCCTCGGTCGCTCTTCCGGTTTCCCGAATTAGTTTTCGAGATGACCTTAGCGCTGGAAGATTCCCAATAACGAATAAAGTCGTTCCAAACCGACTCATTCAACCCTCTTGGTTTATCTTTTCCTTTTTTCCTTTTTTGTTTCCATTCGTTCATGTGGGGGGAAAATTGTACTGCAGCCTCTTTTTCGAAAGCTTCTTCCACCAATTTTGTGTTCATGGGATCCCATGTAAATTCTTGCTGCAAAATTTTAGTATATATTACTAAAAATTATTATTAAAAACTATTTAAAATAATTATATATTTAAAATTTAAATAACGTACCGCAAACGTCCTGAACCAAATCTGACGTTCTTCGTACGGAATATCTCGAAATTTGGTATATGGTTTGTTCAAAAGAGAATGAAGCATCTTTAATATAGATTTGCTTATTCCATTGTTTGAAATACCAAACCTACAAATTTTTATTACAATAGCGTTTAAATAATTATTTTAAATATAATTATTGAATAGCATTAAAATAATTATTTTAAATAAAATTATAGAAAATTTATCTTACCATGTCGAGTTTCCTTGACGTCTCGGATCGAGAAATGTAAGAAGTTCACGACCAGGCTGCTGAACCAATTCTTCAATTGTCATTGGTCGGAAAGAATCATTTGCAGATTTTGGAAATTGAGTTAATATAAAACTTGGTGTTGATGACTCACCACGTCTTTGGTAATCTTGATACGACCTATAATTGGGTTATTTTATCAATCTATCTATATTTTCTATTTACCTTTTTTTTTGAAATATTAAATTATTTAAAATAATATTCAAGTATTTTTATTTTTATTTTTTGAAAACATCAAGGTTTATTATTTGGAACTTTTTCAAATATAACAAAACCGAGACCAAACTAATATCATCAATAAACATATAAACTTTATTGTATCTACTTTTCTAAAACTATAAATTATTCTAATTTTAAAATTTTAAATATTTTCATTTAGTGGTTTTGAAACTTACAAATAGGTAACATTAGTTATTGAAAAGTGCATAGAAAATCTAAAAACAATTTTTTACTGTAAAAAATAATATAAAAACAGTCTATTAAAATATAAGAAGTAGTATCTACCAAAACCGTTTTACTTTGCAAAGTCGCATAGTATTAATGTATATTCTATTATATAATAAGTAGCAAACATAAAACTTTGAGCATGATTTATAAGACTAATCACGTTATGTTACTATAACGTGATGCCAATTCAGCATGAAACACACATTCGGACCACTATCCCATATTTTTGAATGAAAAACAAGTAATGATTTTGGAGAAAAATAAAAACAAAAATATGTTGCTGGTGAATTCATAAGAAACTAGCATATACTTACATGTTAGCACAATGTTCAATTATGTAATCTATACGCAAAACAATTCGAAATCCGACACAGTAAAGCTGTCTCGCTGATTGATTCACAAACCAACAACACACTCACGGGAGCAAATAATTCCTCTAACCTAAACTTGTGTCTACAATTTTATACGATAGAACAATTTAAGAAACAAATAGGAAAATTTGCTCTCAAACCAAAAAGTTCAACAAAAATTGCATTTTATTTGGGTGTTTTTAGAACACTAGGAAAAAACACCCAAACGAATTTGAAAAACTAATCTGAAAAATTAATCTGAAAAACTAATCTGAAAACTAATCTGAAAAATTAATCTGAAATATTAATCTGAAAAATAAAACTTACATGTTGACGAAATCGACGATGAGAAAAACAGGAGTAACGGCGACGATCCTTTTATCGACGGAAATTTCGAGAATAGAAGAGAGAGAGAGAAGAAGAAGTCATAGGTCATAATCGATATTTCCGATGGACGATTCCGTCGGAAATCCATCGGTACATCAATTAATTTTCGCGAAATCCTGCGTTTTTAATTTCGTTTACCGCATAAATCCGTCGGAAATCCATTGGATTTATTATAACACCGTGCATGGTCGACACATGGTTTGCCCATGTTGCAAATGATTTTCGGATATGACATTAAAATGCCCAAATCCGTATTTATTATAACACATGATAATGGCTTAAAATGGAGTCAATAATCCGAAAAAAACATTTGTACTTTTAGGATGTATTTACCAAATAGTTTATTTCATATAATTATATGTATGTTAATGTGTTAGATAAAACTTATACTATAAGAATATTTTTAACAAATTTCATATAATTATATGTATATCAATTTTTAAATTAAATAAATTTTAAATAAAATAACATATAATTATTAATATATTATATAATTTTCTAATTCACTTATTTTATCCAATAACTCTAACTTTTGTATAACATGCATATTGGTTATCTATTATTCAAATAGGACAACAACAGTAAAACCCACAAATTTAACGAGACAAGTTTTCAAACCAAACAAAGGAAGTTGTACGAAACTACACCAATCCTAAAACATTATTATCACAAATTATTTATCAGAAAAATATAATGGAAAAAAAATAAAACATTATTATCACAAATTTAATCTGAATTTGATGAATATTCCGAATCAGCTGAATTTTGTCGTCAAACTCGCCAATCTTTTCTTCTGAATCTTGAAACACGTTGTAATCTTTGTTCGTGGTGTCATCAACAACAAGGTTAACTTCAAGAGAAATGTATATTGAACCTAAGTTACCAATTGTGCTTTGTTGCATAGGCTCTTGTTCGGTAATACCACATACCATTCCTCTAGGATGTATTGAGGCCACTATAATCCAAGGATCTTGCTTGTTTCTCACACGAGGATATCGAATGTAACAAACCTGGTCCGCTTGTGATGCAAGTATAAAAGGATCACATTTTTCGATGTCGCTTACGAGAGTGGACATATGTAACACCGAATTCGTCTTCACGTTGACCCATGACAGGGTCATACCAGTCACAATAGAACACAATACACCTCAAACCAATCATTCCTGGATAGTGAACTTCTAATATTTCACAAAGAATACCGTTGTATACAATTTCTCCCGATTGAGATGATACACCATAATTACAATTTGTTTGTAAGTTTCCTTCGCGATGACTCTTAAAAGCATATCCACGAGTGCAGTACATTGGATAAGATTTTGCAGTAAATGTAGGACCACTCACCAACTCAACTAACCACGTGGGAAACGTTATACCCCTAGAAGGACATGTAGTAACCTACAAAATAATAGAATATAGTAAATTATAAATATATATATATAGTAAATTATTATTGAAAATTACATAATTGTGGTAACACTAACATAAAAATGCAACCATTTTCCAAATTCGCTTTTTTTTTAAGTTCGACCAACTCATTCTCGCTGTAATCTGAATAATGAACACGTATTTGTTCCATGTATATCCTGTTAATTATGAAAAAAATTAACAATAAATTATAATAATAACTAAAAACAAAATTAAATTGAATGTACCTTTCATATTCCAAAACGTCATCGCAATTTGTCAAAATATACAAATGCAAGTGATTGTGTTCCTCCTCTGATAGGCGTCGCGTCTTCCCTTTTCCATTTAAACGTCCAATTTGTGCAAATATTTCTGGCACATACATTGGATAGCTTGGTTTTTCTCCTCCATCATCATGTCGTGAAGGTCGTCTATTTTTTGTTTGCACTTGCGATGGAAAATAGTAGCTAGCAAAGTTAGATGTTTCTTCATTAATACTTTGTGCGACGATTGAACCTTCAACCCTGGCAAGATTTTTAACTTTTTCTTTAGGTGGAACATATATCTCTCAAAAGGATACATCCATCTGTACTGAACAGGTCCTCCAAGTGCTGCTTCTCTAGGGAGGTGAATAGGAAGATGCTCCATAACATCAAAAAATGTTGGTGGAAATATTTTCTCCAGGTTACAAATGAGAACCGGTATTTTTTCCTCCAAATTTCGGATATCGTCTACAGTAAGTGATCTTGTACATAAATCTCGGAAAAAAGCACCAATCCCTACATAAAAAATATATTTTAATATCATATAATATATGAAATTATTATTATTTATATATAAAATAATGTAAACGTCGTACCTGCAATTGCTCCGTGGATGTTTTTAGGCAGTAGATCGCTAAAGGCAAATGGGAATAATCTTTGCATGACAACATGACAATCATGACTTTTCATCCCTGAAAATTTACCTTCAATAGTATCGACACAATTACGAAGATTAGATGCGTATCCATCTGGAAATTTGACACTATGCTTAATCCAGTCAAAGAATTCATCTTTTGCATACGCATCCAACCGGAATGCGGGAGACAATGATTTTCCATTTGACATTACATGTAGTTTCTTCCGGGAACAAATATCCGGCAAATCCAATCTAGCTTTCAAATTATCTTTTGTTTTCCTTGCACATTTAGAACGGTATTCATTATGTTGTCGAAAAAATTCTTCTCAATGTGCATAACATCTAGATTATGGCGCAACAAATGGTCCTTCCAATATGGTAAATCCCAAAAAATGCTCTTCTTGTGCCAATTATGGTATTCGCCACAACCATCAACAGGGTAATGTCCGTTACCTCCACATGAAGTTGTTCTCTAAGCATCAAAATCTCTAAGTTGAGTCATCATATAATTCCCGTCAAGAATAGGAGGTGGAGCATCAAAATTTTTTTTGTTTTTCCTAAACAATGTCGTGCTCCGGCGATATGGATGATCTTGTGGTAGAAATCGACGATGACAATCGAACCAACTAGTCTTTCGTCCGTGTTTCAGTTGGAACACATCAGTATTATCTTGACAATATGGGCATGCTAATCTTCCATGCGTCGACCATCCTGATAACATACCATATGCTGGAAAATCACTTATCGTCCACATAAGTACTGCTCGCATCAAGAAGTTCTGTTGGTTGGAAACATCGAATGCTTCGACACCATTTTCCCATAATATTTTTAACTCATGAATTAGTGGCTGCAAGAAAATATCAAGCGATCGCTTAGGATGCTCTGGGCCGGGGACGAGAATTGTTAGAAATAAAAACTCTCGTTTCATGCACAAAGAATGAGGGAAATTATAAGGTGTAACGATAACTGGCCACAATGAGTATTGCCTCCCATGCTTCCCAAAAGGGTTGAATCCATCTGTAGATAACCCGAGGTATACGTTTCTAGGCTCATATGCAAAACTAGGATAAACCTGTTGAAAATGTTTCCATGCTTCTGCATCCGAGGGATGCACAATTTCTCCATTTGAATTATGTTCTGCATGCCATCTCATAGGTTTTGCCGTGTGTTCAGATTGATATAACCTCTTTAACCTCTCTGTTAATGGCAAATACCACATCCGTTTATGCGGAATAGGTACTCTACCGCTTGTCTCTTGAAATCGAGGTTTGTGACAAAATCGACACTTCATGCGGTTTTCATCATTTCTCCAATAGATCATGCAGTTGTCAATACATACATCGATCATCTGATATGGCAATCCAAGACCAGATACAAGTTTTTGAACCTCGTAATATGAAGCAGGTGCAATATTATCTTCAGGTAATATATCTCTAACAAAATCAGCTATCGCATTCACACAATCTTCAGCCAAGTTGAAATCCGTCTTTATCGTCATCAACCTGCTTGCAGCAGATAAATGCGATAATCCATCTCTACATCCTTTATACAAAGGCTGCTTGGATGCATCTAACATATCAAAAAATTTCCGGGCTTCCAAATTAGGTTCCTCTATTCTGCTAATATCTTCAATGTACGATTCTCTTTGTTCACGAAATGCATCATTCACCATCTGAACAGTACCTCCGTTTATATCAACTTCTGATGCCGGTTCCTCTACCCTAACATTAGTACTATCTATCCTTTTTGAAGTACTATCATAATATTGCATAGTTGCATCAGTTTCTCCATGTGAATACCAAATTTTGTAACCCGGCATAAATCCATTCCTATACAAATGATTACGTACTTCTCTAACAGAGATTAATCTATGATTTCGACATTTAATACACGGACAATACATTTTACCGTATTCCGATGTCATGCTATTCTTTGATACAAATGCCATGAACTCTTCAACACCTTGCGCAAATTCATCAGTCAATTCCCCCGTTGTTGAGCAGTTTGGAATAATCAATTTAATTGGCCGAGCAATTTGACATGGTCGCACTAAATCATTTTTAACTTTTGATTCAAAGTTTAGAAAGACACGAATCCAAAACCCACTTTCAGCTAGCTCAATTTTCTATATTGAAAAATAATTTAAGACTGAAATAGCTATGACAAAGCCTCTAAGTAATCCAATCGATCCCAAACTAAGTGATGTCATGCATTATGTTTCATTTGTAAACCTTTGCTCAATGAGCACCAATGATCAGTGTAGAAGGATAAATTTAACTGGCCGATCAACTTGACATGTTCGCACAAAATCATCTTTAACTGTTCAAAATGACACGAATCTGACGCCCATGTTAAGCTAGCTTAATTTTCTATACTTTGACAAAATATAAAACCGAAATAGTTACAACAAAGCCACCAAAAAATCCAATCTATCCCAAACTGCGTGATATCATGCATTATACTTCATTTGTAAACCTTTGCTAATTTGAGCACAAATATCAGAGTAGAATGATCAATTTAACTGCCGATCAACTTGACATGTTCGTACTAAATCGTCTTTAACTTTTTGTTTACTGCTCAGAATAACACGAATCTAACGCCCACGTTAATCTAGCTCAATTTTCTATATTGTTAAAAAATTTAAAACCGAAATAGCTATCACAAAGCCTCCTAGTAAATTAATCTATCCCAAATTGCGTCATGACATGCAATATGCTTCATTTGTAAACCTTTGCTCAATGAGCACCACTGATCAGTTTGGAATGATCAATTTAACTGGCCAAGAAGTTTGATATGTCCTCACTAAATTTTATTTAAATTTTGATTCAGAGTTCGGAATGACACGAATCCAACGCCCACATTAAGCTACCTCAATTTTCTATATTGTGACTAAATATAAGACCAAAATAGCTACGAAAAACTCTCTAAATAATCCAATCTATCTCAAACTAAGTGATGCCATGCATTATGTTTCATTTGTAAACCTTTGCCCATTGAGAACCAATGGTAACTGTATAATGATCAATTTAACTGGCCGATCACTTGACATGTTCGCACTAAATCGTCTTTTACATTTAATTTAATGGTCACAATAACACGAATCCGACGCCCAGGTTAAGCTAGCTCAATTTTCTATATTGAGACAAAATTTAAAACCGAAATAGCTATGACAAAGCCTCCAAGTAATCCAAACTAAGCCAAACTATGTGAAGCCATGCATTATGTTTCATTTGTAAACCTTTGCTCAATGACGACCACTGACAAGTTTGAGTGATCAATTTAACTGACCGATCAACTTGACATGTCTGCACTAAATCATATTTAACTTTTGATTCAGAGTTTTGAATAACACGAATTCAACGCCTACGTTAAGCTAGCTCAATTTTCTATATTGTGACAAAATTTAACATTGAAATAGCTACAACAAAGCCTCCAAGTAATCAAATCTACCACAAACTGCTTGATGCCATGCATTATGATTCATTAATAAGCCTTTACTCAATGACCACCAATGATTAGTTTATAATGATCATTTTAACTACTCGGTCAACTTGACATGTCCGCACGAAATCGCCCGTAACTATTGATTCATAGCTCAGAATGACATGAATCCAATGCCCACATTAAGCTCGTGCAATTTTCTATAGTGTTACAAAATATAAGCCTGAAATAGCTATGACAAAGCCTCCAAGTAATCAAACCTATCGAAAACAGCTTGATGCAATGCATTATGCTTGATTAATAAGCCTTTACTCAATGAGCACCAATGATCAGTTTAGAATGATCATTTTAACTAGCCAATTAGGTTGACATGTCCGCACTAAATTGTCTATAACTTTTGATTTAGAGCTCAGAATGACACGAATCCAACGCACATGTTAAAGTCTCCAAGTAGTTGAATCTATCGCAAATTGTGTGATGCCATGGATTATGCTTCATTAATAAGCCTTTACTCAATGAGCAACAATGATCAGTTTAGAATGATTATTTTAATTGGCAGATCAACTTGACATGCCACACAAAATCATCTATAACTTTTGATTCAGAGCTCAGAATGACACGAATCTAACGCTCACGTTAAGCTTGCTCAATTTTCTATATTGTGAAAAAATTTAAGACAAAAATAGCTCTTACAAAGCCCCCAAGTAATCCATTCTATCACAATTTGCCTGCTGCCATGCATTATGTTTCATTAATAAGCCTTTACTCAATGAGCACCAATGATCAATTTAGAATGACCATTTAAACTAGACAGTCAACTTGACATGTCTGCACGAAAAATTCCGTAATTTTTAATTCAGAGTTCATAATGACACAAATCGAATGCCAAAGTTAAGGTAGCTCATTTTTCTATAGTGTGACAAAATTTAAAACTAAAATAGCTACGACAAAGCTTCCAAGTAATCGAATCTATCAACTACTGCGTTATGCCATGCATTATGCTGGATTAATAAGCCTTTACTCAATGAGCACAAATGATCAGTTGAGAATGATCATTTTAACTCGCGGATTAAATTGACATGTCTGCACAAAATTGTCCGTAACTTCTGATTCAGAGGTCAGAATGACTCGAATCCAACACCCACGTTAACCTAGCTAAATTTTCTATAGTGTGACAAAATTAAATATTTAATTTGCTAGGACAAAGCTTCGAAGTAATCGAATAAAGCGCAAACAGCGTGATGACATGCATTATGCTTGATTATTAGGCCTTTACTCAATGAGCACCAATGATCAGTTTAGAATGATCATTTTAACTGGCCAATCAGCTTGACATGTCCACACTAAATTTTCTATAACTTTTGATTCAAAATTCAGAATGACTCGAATCCAACACCCACATTAAGCTAGCTAAATTTTCTATATTGTGAAAAAATTTAACGCTGAAATAGCTACCACAAAGCTTCCATGTAATTGAATATATCGTAAACAGCATGATGCCATGCATTATGCTTGATTAATAACCATTTACTCAATGAGCACCAATGATCAGTTTAGAATGATCATTTTAACTGCCGGATCAGCTTGAAATGTGTGCAATAAATAGTCTATAAGTTTTGATTCAGAGTTCAGAATGACACGAATCCAACGCCCAAATTAACGTATCTCAATTTTCTATATTGTGAAAAAATTGAAGACCAAAATAGCTATAGCAAAGCCTCCAAGTAATCCAATCTCTCGCAAACTGCTTGAAGTCATTCATTATGTTTCATTAATAAGCCATTACTAAACGAGCAGAAATGATTAGTTGAGAGTTATCATTTGACCTCACCGGTTAACTTGACAAGTCCGCTCTAAATTGTCCGTAACTTCTGATTCAGAGCTTCGAATGACCGGAATCCAACGCCAACGTTAAAGTAGCTCAATTTTCTATATTGTTACAAAATTAAATACTAAAATATGTACGACAAACCCTCCAAGTAATCGAATCAATCTTAAACTGCTTGATGCCATGCATTATGCTTGGTTAATAAGCTTTTGCTCAATGTGGACCAGTGATCAGTTTAGAATGATCATTTAACTACTCGATTAACTTGACATGTCCGCACTAAATCGTCTATAACTTTTGATTCAAAGCTCAGAATGGTACAATTCCAACGCCAACGTTAATCTAGCTCAATTTTCTATATTGTGACAAAATTATAGACTAAAATAGCTGCATAAAATCCTCCATGTAATCTAATCTATCCCAAACTACGTGATGCCATGAATTATGCTTTATTTATGCGCCTTTACTCAATGAGCAACAATGATCAGTTTAGAATTATCGTTTTAACAAGCTGATCATTTTGACATGTCCGCACTAAATTGTCTTTAACTTTTAATTTAAAGCTCAAAATGAGATGAATCCAACGCCCACGTTAAGCTAGCCCAATTTTCCATATTGTGACAACATTTGAGACTGAAAGAGCTATGACAAAGCCTAACAATAATCAAATATATCCGAAATTGCGTGATGCCAAACATTATGCTTCATTTGTAACCCGTTTCTCAATGAGCACGAATGATGAGTTTAGAATGTTCATTTTAACTGGCTAATCAACTTGAAATGTCCATACTAAATCGTACGTAACTTGTGATTGATATTTCAGACTAACACGAATCCAACACCCAAGTAAAACTAGCTCAATTTTCTACATTGTGACAAAATTGAAGACCAAAACAGCTACGACACATCCTCCAAGTAATCCAATCTAATCCAAACTGCGTGATGCCATGCATTATGCTTCAGTTATACGACTTTACAAAATGATCACCAATGATCATTTTATAATGATCATTTTAACAGGCTGATCTACTTGAGATGTCCGCACAAAAATCGTCCATAAATTTTGATTTAGAGTTCAGAATGACATGAAACAACTGCCCACGTTAAGATAGCTCAATTTTCTATATTGTGACAAAATTTAAAACCGAAAGAGTTACGACAAAGCCTCCAAGTAATACAATCTATCCCAAACTGCGTGATGCCATGCATTATGCTTCATTTATACGCCTTTACTCAATGAGCAGCAACGATCAGTAATTATTTTAACTAGCTGATCAACTTGACATTTCCGAACTAAATCGTCTTTAACTTTTGAGAGCTCAAAATGAGATGAATCTAACGCCCACGTTAAGCTAGCTTTGTGACAACATTGAGATTGAAAGAGCTACGACAATGCCTCAAAGTAATAAAATATATCTCAAATTGTGTGATGACATGCATTATCCTACATTTGTAAACCTTTGCTCAGTGAGCACCAATGATCAGTTTAGAATGTTCATTTTAACTGGCCGATCAACTTGACATGTCTACACTAAATCGTTGTAACTTTTGATTTAGAGCCATGAATGAGACGAATCCAACTGTCATGTTAAGCTAGCTCAATTTTCTAATATTGTGACAAAATTGAAGACCAAAATAGCGATGACATATCCTCCAAGTAATCCAATCTATCCCAAACTGCGGGATGCCATGCATTATGTTTCATTTATACGCCTTTACTCAATGGGAACCAATGATCAGTTTAGAATAATCATTTTAACTGGCCTATCAAATTGAGATGTCCGCACTAAATCGTCCATAAATTTTGATTTAGAGTTCAGAATGACACGAATCAAATGCCCACGTTAATGTAGCTCAATTTTCTATATTGAGAAAAAATTTAAACAGCTAATATATAGCTAATTTCCGACATTTGATCACTTTTGCATTCCTTCGTTCCCATCCCAATCCTTGTATTATAGATAGTAGGCTTTGATTTTGATATATCAAAACTACCATAAAAATATCACAAAAAGTTTTATTCAAAAATATCACTATTAGTTTTTTTAATACCACTACAAGTCTTTCTTTTAAAAATACATTAAACACTAAAAAATGATTTTAGATATCTCTAATTTAAATATTTAGATTTTTTATGATTTAGGGTTTATAGTTTGATCATTTAAATTTTAACTTTATTCTTGTGGTATTTTTGAAAATTTAACTTTTAATGGTCAAGATATTCTTTTTGATATATTATAATATGTGAATTAGTGAAACAATGTTTATGTTCCGATAACGTTAAACTAACTCAATTTTCTATATTGTGACTAAATTTAAAACCGAAATAGCTATGAAAAGGCCTCCAAGTAATCTAATCTATCACGAACTCCGTAATGCGATGCATTATGCCTCATTTATACGCCTTTACTCACTGAACACCAATGATCAGTTTAGAATGTTCATTTTAACTATCTGATCAAGTTTACATGTCCGCACTAACCATCAATAACATTTTATTTACATTTCTGAATGACACGAATCCAACGTCCAAGTAAAGCTAGTTCAATTTTCTATATTGTGCAAAGTTTAAGAACGAAATAGCTGTGACAAAGCCTCCAACTAATCCAATCTATCCCAAGATGCGTGATGCCATGCATTATGCTTCATTTATACACTTTTGCTCAATGAACACCAATGAGCAAGTTAGAATGATCATTTTAGCTAGCAGATCAAGTTGACATGTCCGCACTAAATCGTCTTTAACTATTAATTTACAGTTCAAATGAAATGAATCCAACGCCCACGTTAAGTTAGCTCAAAATTCCATATTGTTTCATTGTTTGAGACTGAAAGAGCTACGACAAAGTGTCCAATTAATCCAATCTATCCCAAACTGCGTGATGCCATGCATTACGCTCTCTTTACAAGCATTTACTCAAGTAGCACCATTGATCAGTTTAGAATGATTATTTTAACGGGCCGATCAACTTGACATGTCCACACTAAATTGTCCGTAACTCTTGATTTAGAATTCAGAATAACACGAATCCAACGCCCACGTTAAGCTAACTAAATTTTCTATATTGTGAAAAAGTTTAAGAACGAATAGCTTTGAAAAGGCCTCAAAGTAATCAAATCTATACCAAACTGCGTGATGCCATGCATTATGCTTCATTTATATGCCTTTACTCAATGAGCACTAGTGATCAGTTTAGAATGATCATTTTAGCTAGCTCATCAACTTGACATTTCTGCACTAAATCATCTTTAACTTCTGATATAGAGTTTAGAATGACACGAATCCAACGCCCAGGTTAAGCTAGCTCAATTTTCCATATTGTGACAGCATTTGAGAATGAAACAGGTACAACAAAGCCTCCAAGTAATCCAATCTATCCCAAACCACATGATGTACAAAACCATGGGCATTATGCTTTCGTTATAAGCCTTTACTCAAGGAGCACCAATTATCAATTTAGAATGATCGTTTTAACTGGCCAATCAACTTGACATGCCTGTACTAAATCGTCTGTAGCTTTTGATTTAGAGTTCCGAATGACACGAATCGAATGCCCACGTTAAACTAGCACATTTTTCTACATTGTTACAAAAATTAAGACTAAAATAGCTACGACAAACCCTCCAATTAATCGAATCTATCGCAAACAGCGTGATGCCATGCATTATGCTTGATTAATAAGCATTTACTCAATGAGCACCAATGTCAGTTTAGAATAATCATTTTAACTCTCCGATCAACATATACAAAACCGTACAAAATCGTCTGTAACGTTTGATCCAGAGCTCAAAATGACATGAATCCAATTCCCATGTTAAATTACCACAATTTTTATATTGTGACAAAATTTAAGACTAAAATATTTACGACAAAGCTTCCAAGTAATCCAATCTATCACAAACTGGTTGATGCCATGCATTATGCTTCTTTAATAAGCCTTTACTTAATGAGCACTAATGATCAGTTTAGAATGATCATTTTAAGTAGCCGATCAGCTTGACATGTCCGCACAAAATCATCCATAACTTTTGATTCAGGGCTCATAATGACACGAATCCAATGAACACATTAAGCTAGTTCCAGTTTCTATATTGTGACAAAATTTAAGACCGAAATAGCTAAGATAAAGCCTCAAAGCAATCCAATATATTCCAAATTGCGAGATGCCATGCATTATGCTTCATTTATAAGCCTTTACTCAAGGAGAACCAATGATCAGTTTTATATGATTATTTTAACTACCGGTCAACTTGACATGTCCGCAAAAAATCTTCTGTAACTTTTGGTTCAAAGCTCAGAATGACGGGAATCCAATGCCCACGATAAACAAGCTCAATTTTCTATATTGTGACAAAATTTAAAACTGAAATAGCTATGACAAAGCCTCCAAGTAATCGAATATATCGCAAACTGCGTGATGCCACACATTACTCTTCTTTAATAAGCATTTACTCAATGAGCACCAATGGTCAGTTTCAAATGATCATTTTGACTGGCCGATCAGCTTGACATGTCCGCTCTAATCATCTATAACTTTGGATTCAGAGCTAAGAATGACACGAATCCAATGCCCACGTCAAACTATCTCAATTTTCTATGTTTTGAAAAAGTTTAAGAGTGAAATAGCTATTACAAAGCCCCCAAGTAATCCAATCTAAGATTTCAGAGTGAAAATTTAAGAG
Source organism: Pugionium cornutum (assembly GCA_018901935.1). Lineage (NCBI taxonomy): Eukaryota > Viridiplantae > Streptophyta > Magnoliopsida > Brassicales > Brassicaceae > Pugionium > Pugionium cornutum. Next base: position 12,940,879 of record CM032164.1, on the reverse strand, counting down.
TGAAAATTTAAGACTGAAATAGCTAAAACAAAGCTTCCAAGTAGTTGCATCTATCGCAACCAGTTTGATGCCACGCATTATGCTTCATTAATAAGCCTTTAATCAATGAGCATCAATGATCAATTTAGAATGATTATTTTAATTGGCAGATCACCTTGACATTTCTGCACTAAATCATCTATAACTTTTGATTCTGAGCTCAGAATGACACGAATCCAACACTCATGGCAAGCTAGCTTAATTTTCTATATTATTAAAAAGTTTAAGAGTGAAATAGCTATTACAAAGCCCCCAAGTAATCCAAGCTATCACAATCTGTTTGATGCCATGCATTATGCATCATTAATGAGCCTTTACTCAATGAGCACTATTGATTAGTTTAGGATGATCATTTTAAAAAGCTGATCAGCTTGCCATGTCCGCACAAAATCGCCCATAACTTTTGATTCAGTGCTCATAATAACACGAATCCAATGCACACATTAAGCTAGTTCCATTTTCTATATTGTGACAAAATTTAAGACCGAAATAACTAAGATAAAGCCTTAAAGTAATCCAATATATCCCAAATTGTGAGATGCCATGCATTATGCTTCATTTATAAGCATTTACTCAAGGAGCACCAATGATCATTTTTAAATGATCATTTTAACTACCGGTCAACTTGACATGTCCGCACAAAATCTTCTGTAAGTTTTGGTTCAGAGCTCAGAATGACGGGAATCCAATGCCCACGATAAACTAGCTAAACTTTCTATATTGTGACAAAATTTAAAACTGAAATAGCTTTGACAAAGCCTCCAAGTAATCGAATATATCGCAAACTGCGTGATGGCACGTATTACGCTTCTTTAATAAGCATTTACTCAATGAGCACCAATGGTCAGTTTCAAATGATCATTTTAACTGCCCAATCAGCTTGACATGTCCGCTCTAATCATCTATAACTTTGGATTCAGAGCTCAGAATGACACGAATCCAATGCCCATGTCAAACTATCTCAATTTTCTATGTTATGAAAAAGTTTTAGAGTGAAATAGCTATTACAAAGCCCCCGAGTAATCCAATCTAAGATTTAAGAGTGAAAATTTAAAAGTGAAAATTTAAGACTGAAATAACTACAACAAAGCCTCCAAGTAGTTGCATCTATCGCAAACAGTTTGATACCACGCATTATGCTTCATTAATAAGCCTTTAATCAATGAGCATCAATGATCAATTTAGAATGATTATTTTAACTGGCAGATCAACTTGACATTTCTGCACTAAATCATCTATAACTTTTGATTCTGAGCTCAGAATGACACGAATCAAACACTCATTGCAAGCTAGCTTAATTTTCTATATTAATAAAAAGTTTAAGAGTGAAATAGCTATTACAAAGCCCCCCAAGTAATCCAATCTATCACAATCTGTTTGATGCCGTGCATTATGCATCATTAATGAGCCTTTACTCAATGAGCACTAATGACCAGTTTAGAATGATCATTTTAACAAGCTGATCAGCTTGACATGTCCGCACAAAATCGTCCATAACTTTTGATTCAGGGCTCATAATGACACAAATCCAATGCACACATTAAGCTAGTTCCATTTTCTATATTGTGACAAAATTTAAGACCGAAATAGCTAAGATAAAGCCTCAAAGTAATCCACTATATCCCAAATTGCGAGATGCCATGCATTATGCTTCATTTATAAGCCTTTACTCAAGGAGCAATAATGATCAGTTTTAAATGATCATTTTAACTACCGGTCAACTTGACATGTCCGCACAAAATCTTCTGTAACTTTTGGTTCAGAGCTCAGAATGACGGGAATCCAATGCCCACGATAAACTAGCTCAATTTTCTATATTGTGAAAAAATTTAAAACTGAAATAGCTTTGACAAAGCCTCCAAGTAATGGAATATATCGCGAACTGCGTGATGCCACGTTTTACGCTTCTTTAATAAGCATTTACTCAAAGAGCACCAATGGTCAGTTTCATATGATCATTTTAACTGGCCGATCAGCTTGACATGTCCGCTCTAATCATCTATAACTTTGGATTCAGAGCTCAGAATGACACGAATCCAATGCCCACGTCAAACTATCTCAATTTTCTATGTTATGAAAAAGTTTAAGAGTGAAATAGCTATTACAAAGCCCCCAAGTAATCCAATCTAAGATTAACGAGTGAAAATTTAAAAGTGAAAATTTAAGACTGAAATAACTACAACAAAGCCTCCAAGTAGTTGCATCTATCGGAAACAGTTTGATGCCATGCATTATGCTTGATTAATAAGCCTTTAATCAATGACCATCAATGATCAATTTAGAATGATTATTTTAATTGGCAGATCAACTTGACATTTCTGCACTAAATCATCTATAACTTTTGATTCTGAGCTCAGAATGACAAGAATCCAACACTCATTGCAAGCTAGCTTAATTTTGTATATTATTAAAAAGTTTAAGAATGAAATAGCTATTACAAAGCCCCCCAAGTAATCCAATCTATCACAATCTGTTTGATGCCATGCATTATGTATCATTAATGAGCCTTTAGTCAATGAGCACTAATGATCAGTTTAGAATGATCATTTTAACAAGCTGATCAGCTTGACATGTCCGCACAAAATCGTCCATAACTTTTGATTCAGGGCTCATAATGACACGAATCCAATGCACACATTAAGCTAGTTCCATTTTCTATATTGTCACAATATTTAAGACCGAAATAGCTAAGATAAAGCCTCAAAGTAATCCAATATATCCCAAATTGCGAGATGCCATGCATTATGCTTCATTTATAAGCCTTTACTCAAGGAGGACCAATGATCAGTTTTAAATGATCATTTTAACTACCGGTCAACTTGACATGTCCGCACAAAATCTTCTGTAACTTTTGGTTCAAAGCTCAGAATGACGGGAATCCAATGCCCACGATAAACTAGCTCAATTTTCTATATTGTGACAAAATTTAAAACTGAAATAGCTATGACAAAGCCTTCAAGTAATCGAATATATCGCAAACTGCGTGATGCCACGTATTACGCTTCTTTAATAAGCATTTACTCAATTTGCACCAATGGTCAGTTTCAAATGATCATTTTAACTGCCCAATCAGCTTGACATGTCCGCTCTAATCATCTATAACTTTGGATTCAGAGCTCACAATGACACGAATCCAATGCCCACGTCAAACTATCTCAATTTTCTATGTCATGAAAACGTTTAAGAGTGAAATAGCTATTACAAAGCCCCCAAGTAATCCAATCTAAGATTTAAGAGTGAAAATTTAACAGTGAAAATTTAAGAGTGAAAATTTAAGACTGAAATAGCTACAACAAAGCAGCCAAGTAGTTGCATCTATCACAAACAGTGTGATGCCACGCATTATGCTTCATTAATAAGCCTTTAATCAATGAGCATCAATGATCAATTTAGAATGATTATTTTAATTGGCAGATCAACTTGACATTTCAGCACTAAATCGTCTATAACTTTTGATTTTGAGCTCATAATGACACGAATCCAATACTCATGGTAAGCTAGCTCAATTTTCTATATTATTAAAAAGTTTAATAGTGAAATAGTTATTACAAAGCCCCCCAAGTAATCCAATCTATCACAATCTGTTTGATGCCATGCATTATGCATCATTAATGAGTCTTTACTCAATGAGCACTAATGATCAGTTTAGAATGATCATTTTAACAAGCTGATCAGCTTGACATGTCCGCACAAAATCGTCCATAACTTTTGATTCAGGGCTCATAATGACACGAATCAAATGCACACATTAAGCTAGTTCCATTTTCTATATTGTGAGAAAATTTAAGACCGAAATAGCTAAGATAAAGCCTCAAAGTAATCCAATATATCCCAAATTGCGAGATGCCATGCATTATGCTTCATTTATAAGCCTTTACTCAAGGAGCACCAATGATCAGTTTTAAATGATCATTTTAACTACCGGTTAACTTGACATGTCCGCACAAAATCTTCTGTAACTTTTGGTTCATAGCTCAGAATGACGGGAATCCAATGCCCACGATGAAATAGCTCAATTTTCTATATTGTGACAAAATTTAAAACTGAAATAGCTATGACAAAGCCTCCAAGTAATCGAATATACCGCAAACTGCGTGATGCCACGTATTACGCTTCTTTAATAAGCATTTACTCAATGAGCATCAATGGTCAGTTTCAAATGATCATTTTGACTGCACGATCAGCTTGACATGTCCGCTCTAATCATCTATAACTTTGGATTAAGAGCTCAGAATGACACGAATCCAATGCCCACGTCAAACTATCTCAATTTTCTATGTCATGAAAAAGTTTAAGAGTGAAATAGCTATTACAAAGCCCCCAAGTAATCCAATCTAAGATTTAAGAGTGAAAATTTAAGAGTGAAAATTTAAGACTGAAATAGCTACAACAAAGCAGCCAAGTTGTTGCATCTATCACAAACAGTGTGATGCCACGCATTATGCTTCATTAATAAGCCTTTAATCAATGAGCATCAATGATCAATTTAGAATGATTATTTTAATTGGCAGATCAACTTGACATTTCAGCACTAAATCGTCTATAACTTTTGATTTTGAGCTCAGAATGACACGAATCCAATACTCATGGTAAGCTAGCTCAATTTTCTATATTATTAAAAAGTTTAAGAGTGAAATAGTTATTACAAAGCCCCCCCAAGTAATCCAATCTATCACAATCTGTTTGATGCCATGCATTATGCATCATTAATGAGCCTTTACTCAATGAGCACTAATGATCAGTTTAGAATGATCATTTTAACAAGCTGATCAGCTTGCCATGTCCGCACAAAATCGTCCATAACTTTTGATTCAAGGCTCATAATGACACGAATTCAATGCACACATTAAGCTAGTTCCATTTTCTATATTGTGACAAAATTTAAGACCGAAATAGCTAAGATAAAGCCTCAAAGTAATCCAATATATCCCAAATTGCGAGATGCCATGCATTATGCTTCATTTATAAGCCTTTACTCAAGGAGCACCAATGATCAGCTTTAAATGATCATTTTAACTACCGGTCAACTTGACATGTCCGCACAAAATCTTCTGTAACTTTTGGTTCATAGCTCAAAATGACGGGAATCCAATGCCCACGATAAAATAGCTCAATTTTCTATATTGTGACAAAATTTAAAACTGAAATAGCTATGAAAAAGCCTCCAAGTAATCGAATATACCGCAAACTGCGTGATGCCACGTATTACGCTTCTTTAATAAGCATTTACTCAATGAGCACCAATGGTCAGTTTCAAATGATCATTTTAACTGCCCGATCAGCTTGACATGTCCGCTCTAATCATCTATAACTTTGGATTCAAAGCTCAGAATGACATGAATCGAATGCCCACGTCAAACTATCTCAATTTTCTATGTTATGAAAAAGTTTAAGAGTGAAATAGTTATCACAAAGCCCCCAAGTAATCCAATCTAAGATTTAAGAGTGAAAATTTAAAAGTAAAAATTTAAGACTGAAATAACTACAACAAAGCCTCCAAGTAGTTGCATATATCGCAAACAGTGTGATGCCACGCATTATGCTTCATTAATAAGCCTTTAATCAATGAGCATCAATGATCAATTTAGAATAATTATTTTAATTGGCAGATCAACTTGACATTTCTGTACTAAATCATCAATAACTTTTGATTCTGAGCTCAGAATGACACGAATCCAACACTCATGGCAAGCTAGCTTAATTTTCTATATTATTAAAAAGTTTAAGAGTGAAATAGCTCATACAAAGCTCCCCAAGTAATCCAATCTATCACAATCTGTTTGATGCCATGCATTATGCATCATTAATGAGCCTTTACTCAATGAGCACTAATGATCAGTTTAGAATGATCATTTTAACAAGCTCATCAGCTTGCCATGTCAGCACAAAATCGTCCATAACTTTTGATTCAGGGCTCATAATGACACGAATCCAATGCACACATTAAGCTAGTTCCATTTTCTATATTGTTACAAAATTTAAGACCGAAATAGCTAAGATAAAGCCTCAAAGTAATCCAATATATCCCAAATTGCGAGATGCCATGCATTATGCTTCATTTATAAGCCTTTACTCAAGGAGCACCAATGATCAGTTTTAAATGATCATTTTAACTACCGGTCAACTTGACATGTCCGCACAAAATCTTCTGCAACTTTTGATTCATAGCTCGGAATGACGGGAATCCAATGCCCACGATAAAATAGCTCAATTTTCTATATTGTGACAAAATTTAAAACTGAAATAGCTATGACAAAGCCTCCAAGTAATCGAATATACCGCAAACTGCGTGATGCCACGTATTACACTTCTTTAATAAGCTTTTACTCAATGAGCACCAATGGTCAGTTTCAAATGATCATTTTAACTGCCCAATCAGCTTGACATGTCCGCTCTAATCATCTATGACTTTGGATTCAGAGCTCAGAATGACACGAATCCAATGCCCACGTCAAACTATCTCAATTTTCTATGTCATGAAAAAGTTTAAGAGTGAAATAGCTATTACAAAGCCCCCAAGTAATCCAATCTAAGATTTAAGAGTGAAAATTTAAGATTTAAAATTTAAGAGTGAAAATTTAAGACTGAAATAGCTACAACAAAGCAGCCAAGTAGTTGCATCTATCACAAATAGTGTGATGCCACGCATTATGCTTCATTAATTAGCCTTTAATCAATGAGCATCAATGATCAATTTAGAATGATTATTTTAATTGGCAGATCAACTTGACATTTCTGCACTAAATCGTCTATATCTTTTGATTTTGAGCTCAGAATGACACGAATCCAATACTCATGGTAAGCTAGCTCAATTTTCTATATTATCAAAAAGTTTAAGAGTGAAATAGCTATTACAAAGCCCCCAAGTAATCCAATCTATCACAATCTGTTTGATGCCATGCATTATGCATCATTAATGAGTCTTTACTCAATGAGCACTAATGATCAGTTTAGAATGATCATTTTAACAAGCTGATCAGCTTGACATGTCCGCACAAAATCGTCCATAACTTTTGATTCAGGGCTCATAATGACACGAATCCAATGCACACATTAAGCTAGTTCCATTTTCTATATTGTGAGAAAATTTAAGACCGAAATAGCTAAGATAATGCCTCAAAGTATTCCAATATATCCCAAATTTCGAGATGCCATGCATTATGCTTCATTTATAAGCCTTTACTCAAGGAGAACCAATGATCAGTTTTAAATGATCATTTTAACTACCGGTCAACTTGACATGTCCGCACAAAATCTTCTGTAACTTTTGGTTCATAGCTCAGAATGACGGGAATCCAATACCCACGATAAAATAGCTCAATTTTCTATAATGTGACAAAATTTAAAACTGAAATAGCTATGACAAAGCCTCCAAGTAATCGAATATACCGCAAACTGCGTGATGCCACGTATTACGCTTCTTTAATAAGAATTTACTCAATGAGCACCAATGGTCAGTTTCAAATGATCATTTTAACTGCCCGATCAGCTTGACATGTCCGGTCTAATCATCTATAACTTTGGATTAAGAGCTCAGAATGACACGAATCCAATGCCCACGTCAAACTATCTCAATTTTCTATGTCATGAAAAAGTTTAAGAGTGAAATAGCTATTACAAAGCCCCCAAGTAATCCAATCTAAGATTTAAGAGTGAAAATTTAAGAGTGAAAATTTAAGACTGAAATAGCTACAACAAAGCAGCCAAGTAGTTGCATCTATCACAAACAGTGTGATGCCACGCATTATGCTTCATTAATAAGCCTTTAATCAATGAGCATCAATGATCAATTTAGAATGATTATTTTAATTGGCAGATCAACTTGACATTTCTGCACTAAATCGTCTATAACTTTTGATTTTGAGCTCAGAATGACACGAATCCAATACTCATGGTAAGCTAGCTCAATATTCTATATTATTAAAAAGTTTAAGAGTTAAATAGCTATTACAAAGCCCCCAAGTAATCCAATCTATCACAATCTACTTGATGCCATGCATTATGCATCATTAATGAGCCTTTACTCAATGAGCACTAATGATCAGCTTAGAATGATCATTTTAACAAGCTGATCAGCTTGACATGTCCACACAAAATCGTCCATAACTTTTGATTCAGGGCTCATAATGACACGAATCCAATGCACACATTAAGCTAGTTCCATTTTCTATATTGTGACAAAATTTAAGACCGAAATAGCTAAGATAAAGCCTCAAAGTAATCCAATATATCCCAAATTGCGAGATGCCATGCATTATGCTTCATTTATAAGCCTTTACTCAAGGAGCACCAATGATCAGTTTTAAATGATCATTTTAACTACCGGTCAACTTGACATGTCCGCACAAAATCTTCTGTAACTTTTGGTTCATAGCTCAGAATGACGGGAATCCAATGCCCACGATAAACTAGCTCAATTTTCTATATTGTGAAAAAATTTAAAACTGAAATAGCTATGACAAAGCCTCCAAGTAAGTGAATATATCGCAAACTGCGTGATGCCACGTATTACGCTTCTTTAATAAGCATTTACTCAATGAGCCCCAATGGTCAGTTTCAAATGATCATTTTAACTGCCCGATCAGCTTGACATGTCCGCTCTAATCATCTATAACTTTGGATTCAAAGCTCCGAATGACATGAATCCAATGCCCACGTCAAACTATCTCAATTTTCTATGTTATGAAAAAGTTTAAGAGTGAAATAGCTTTTACAAAGCCCCCAAGTAATCCAATCAAAGATTTAAGAGTGAAAATTTAAAAGTAAATATTTAAGACTGAAATAACTACAACAAAGCCTCCAAGTAGTTGCATCTATCGCAAACACTGTGATGCCACGCATTATGCTTCATTAATAAGCCTTTAATCAATGAGCATCAATGATCAATTTAGAATAATTATTTTAATTGGCAGATCAACTTGACATTTCTGTACTAAATCATCTATAACTTTTGATTCTGAGCTCAGAATGACACGAATCCAACACTCATGGCAAGCTAGCTTAATTTTCTATATTATTAAAAAGTTTAAGAGTGAAATAGCTCATACAAAGCTCCCCAAGTAATCCAATCTATCACAATCTGTTTGATGCCATGCATTATGCATCATTAATGAGCCTTTACTCAATGAGCACTAATGATCAGTTTAGAATGATCATTTTAACAAGCTGATCAGCTTGCCATGTCCGCACAAAATCGTCCATAACTTTTGATTCAGAGCTCATAATGACACGAATCCAATGCACACATTAAGCTAGTTTCATTTTCTATATTGTTACAAAATTTAAGACCGAAATAGCTAAGATAAAGCCTCAAAAAAATCCAATATATCCCAAATTGCGAGATGCCATGCATTATGCTTCACTTAGAAGCCTTTACTCAAGGAGCACCAATGATCAGTTTTAAATGATCATTTTAACTACCGGTCAACTTGACATGTCCGCACAAAATCTTCTGTAACTTTTGATTCATAGCTCAGAATGATGGGAATCCAATGCCCACGATAAAATAGCTCAATTTTCTATATTGTGACAAAATTTAAAACTGAAATAGCTATGACAAAGCCTCCAAGTAATCGAATATACCGCAAACTGCGTGATGCAACGTATTATGCTTCTTTAATAAGCATTTACTCAATGAGCACCAATGGTCAGTTTCAAATGATCATTTTAACTGCCCAATCAGCTTGACATGTCCGCTTTAATCATCTATAACTTTGGATTCAGAGCTCAGAATGACACGAATCCAATGCCCACGTCAAACTATCTCAATTTTCTATGTCATGAAAAAGTTTAAGAGTGAAATAGCTATTTCAAAGCCCCCAAGTAATCCAATCTAAGATTTAAGAGTGAAAATTTAAGAGTGAAAATTTAAGAGTGAAAATTTAAGACTGAAATAGCTACAACAAAGCCACCAAGTAGTTGCATCTATCGCAAACAGTGTGATGCCATGCATTATGCTTCATTAATAGGCCTTTAATCAATGAGCATCAATGATCAATTTAGAATGATTATTTTAATTGGCAGATCAACTTGACATTTCTGCACTAAATCGTCTATAACTTTTGATTCTGAGCTCAGAATGACACAAATCCAATACTCATGGCAAGCTAGCTCAATTTTCTATGTTATTAAAAAGTTTAAGAGTGAAATAGCTATTACAAAGCCCCCAAGTTATCCAATCTATCACAATCTGTTTGATGCCATGCATTATGCATCATTAATGAGCCTTTACTCAATGAGCACTAATGATCAGTTTAGAATGATCATTTTGACAAGCTGATCAGCTTGACATGTCCGCACAAAATCGTCCATAACTTTTGATTCAGGGCTCATAATGACACGAATCCAATGCACACATTAAGCTAGTTCCATTTTCTATATTGTGAGAAAATTTAAGACCGAAAGAGCTAAGATAAAGCCTCAAAGTAATCCAATATATCCCAAATTGCGAGATGCCATGCATTATGCTTCATTTATAAGCCTTTACTCAAGGAGCACCAATGATCAGTTTTAAATGATCATTTTAACTTCCGGTCAATTTGACATGTCCGCACAAAATCTTCTGTAACTTTTGGTTCATAGCTCAGAATGACGGGAATCCAATGCCTACGATAAACTAGCTCAATTTTCTATATTGTGACAAAATTTAAAACTGAAATAGCTATGAGAAAGCCTCCAAGTAATCGAATATAGCGCAAACTGTGTGATGCCACATATTACGCTTCTTTAAAAAGCATTTATTCAATGAGCACCAATTTTCAGTTTCAAATGATCATTTTAACTGCCAGATCAGCTTGACATGTCCGCTCCAATCATCTATAACTTTGGATTCAGAGCTCAGAATGATACGAATCCAATGCCCACATCCAACTATCTCAATTTTCTATGTCATGAAAAAGTTTAAGAGTGAAATAGCTATTACAAAGCCCCCAAGTAATTCAATCTAAGATTTAAGAGTGAAAATTTAAGAGTGAAAATTTAAGAGTGAAAATTTAAGACTGAAATAGCTACAACAAAGCCACCAAGTAGTTGCATCTATCGCAAACAGTGTGATGCCATGCATTATGCTTCATTAATAGGCCTTTAATCAATGAGCATCAATGATCAATTGACAATGATTATTTTAATTGGCAGATCAACTTGACATTTCTGCACTAAATCGTCTATAACTTTTGATTTTGAGCTCAGAATGACACAAATCCAATACTCATGGCAAGCTAGCTCAAGTTTCTATGTTATTAAAAAGTTTAAGAGTGAAATAGCTATTACAAAGCCCCCAAGTAATCCAATCTATCACAATCTGTTTGATGCCATGCATTATGCATCATTAATGAGCCTTTACTCAATGAGCACTAATGATCAGTTTAGAATGATCATTTTAACAAGCTGATCAGCTTGACATGTCCGCACAAAATAGTCCATAACTTTTGATTCAGGGCTCATAATGACACGAATCCAATGCACACATTAAGCTCGTTCCATTTTCTATATTGTGACAAAATTTAAGACCGAAATAGCTAAGATAAAGCCTCAAAGTAATCCAATATATCCCAAATTGCGAGATGCCATGCATTATGCTTCATTTATAAGCCTTTACTCAAGGAGCACCAATGATCAGTTTTAAATGATCATTTTAACTTCCGGTCAATTTGACATGTCCGCACAAAATCTTCTGTAACTTTTGGTTCATAGCTCAGAATGACGGGAATCCAATGCCCACGATAAACTAGCTCAATTTTCTATATTGTGACAAAATTTAGAATTGAAATAGCTATGAGAAAGCCTCCAAGTAATCGAATATAGCGCAAACTTTGTGATGCCACATATTATGCTTCTTTAATAAGCATTTATTCAATGAGCACCAATTTTCAGTTTCAAATGATCATTTTAACTGCCCGATCAGCTTGACATGTCCGCTCCAATCATCTATAACTTTGGATTCAGAGCTCAGAATGACACGAATCCAATGCCCACATCCAACTATCTCAATTTTCTATGTCATGAAAAAGTTTAAGAGTGAAATAGCTATTACAAAGCCCCCAAGTAATCCAATCTAAGATTTAAGAGTGAAAATTTAAGAGTGAAAATTTAAGAGTGAAAATTTAAGACTGAAATAGCTACAACAAAGCCACCAAGTAGTTGCATCTATCGCAAACAGTGTGATGCCATGCATTATGCTTCATTAATAGGCCTTTAATCAATGAGCATCAATGATCAATTTAGATTGATTATTTTAATTGGCAGATCAACTTGTCATTTCTGCACTAAATCGTCTATAACTTTTGATTCTGAGCTCAAAATGACACAAATCCAATACTCATGGCAAGCTAGCTCAATTTTCTATGTTATTAAAAAGTTTAAGAGTGAAATAGCTATTACAAAGCCCCCAAGTAATCCAATCTATCACAATCTGTTTGATGCCATGCATTATGCATCATTAATGAGCCTTTACTCAATGAGCACTAATGATCAGTTTAGAATGATCATTTTAACAAGCTGATCAGCTTGACATGTCCGCACAAAATAGTCCATAACTTTTGATTCAGGGCTCATAATGACACGAATCCAATGCACACATTAAGCTAGTTCCATTTTCTATATTGTGACAAAATTTAAGACCGAAATAGCTAAGATAAAGCCTCAAAGTAATCCAATATATCTCAAATTGCGAGATGACATGCACTATGCTTCATTTATAAGCCTTTACTCAAGGAATACCAATGATCAGTTTTAAATGATCATTTTAACTACCGGTCAACTTGACATGTCCGCACAAAATCTTCTGTAACTTTTGGTTCAGAGCTCAGAATGACGGGAATCCAATGCCCACGATAAACTAGCTCAATTTTCTATATTGTGACAAAATTTAAAACTGAAATAGCTATGACAAAGCCTCCAAGTAATCGAATATATCGCAAACTGCATGATGCCACGCATTACGCTTCTTTAATAAGCATTTACTCAATGAGCACCAATGGTCAGTTTCAAATGATCATTTTAACTGGCCGATCAGCTTGACATGTCCAATCTAATCATCTATAACTTTGGATTCAGAGCTCAGAATGACACGAATCCAATGCCCACGTCAAACTATCTCAATTTTCTTTGTTATGAAAAAGTTTGAGAGTGAAATAGCTATTACAAAGCCCCCAAGTAATCCAATCTAAGATTTAAGAGTGAAAATTTAAGAGTGAAAATTTAAGACTGAAATAGCTACAACAAAGCCTCCAAGTAGTTGCATCTATCGCAAACACTGTGATCCCACACATTATGCTTCATTAATAAGCCTTTAATCAATCAGCATCAATGATCAATTTAGAATGATTATTTTAATTGGCAGATCAACTTGACATTTCTGCACCAAATCGTCTATAACTTTTGATTCTGAGCTCAGAATGACGCGAATCCAACACTCATGGCAAGCTAGCTCAACTTTCTATATTATTAAAAAGTTTAAGAGTGAAATAGCTATTACAAAAGCCCCCAAGTAATCCAATCTATCACAATTTGTTTGATGCCATGCATTATGCATCATTAATGAGCCTTTACTCAATGAGCACTAATGATCAGTTTAGAATGATATCATTTTAACAAGCTGATCAGCTTGACATGTTCGCACAAAATCGACCATAACTTTTGATTCAGGGCTCATAATGACACAAATCCAATGCACACATTAAGCTAGTTCCATTTTCTATATTGTGACAAAATTTAAGACCGAAATAGCTAAGATAAAGCCCCAAAGTAATCCAATATATCCCAAATTGCGAGATGCCAAGCACTATGCTTCATTTATAAGCCTTTACTCAAGGAGCACCAATGATCAGTTTTAAATGATCATTTTAACTACCGGTCAACTTGACATGTCCTCACAAAATCTTCTGTAACTTTTGGTTCTGAGCTCAGAATGATGGGAATCCAATGCCCACGATAAACTAGCTCAATTTTCTATATTGTGACAAAATTTAAAACTGAAATAGCTATGACAAAGCCTCCAAGTAATCGAATATATCGCAAATTGCGTGATGCCACGCATTACGCTTCTTTAATAAGCATTTACTAAATGAGCACCAATGGTCAGTTTCAAATGATCATTTTAACTGGCCGATCAGCTTGACATGTCCGCTCTAATCATCTATAACTTTGGATTCTGAGCTCAGAATGACACGAATCCAATGCCCACGTCAAACTATCTCAATTTTCTATGTTATGAAAAAGTTTAAGAGTGAAATAGCTATTACAAAGCCCCCAAGTAATCCAATCTAAGATTTAAGAGTGAAAATTTAAGAGTGAAAATTGAAGAGTGAAAATTTAAGACTGAAATAGCTACAACAAAGCCTCCAAGTAGTTGCATCGATCGTAAACAGTGTGATCCCACACATTATGCTTCATTAATAAGCTTCTAATTAATGAGCATCAATGATCAATTTAGAATGATTATTTTAATTGGCAGATCAACTTGACATTTATGCACTAAAATCGTCTATAACTTTTGATTCTGAGCTCAGAATGACACGAATCTAGCACTCATGGCAAGCTAGCTCAATTTTCTGTATTATTAAAAAGTTTAAGAGTGAAATAGCTATTACAAAGCCCCCAAGTAATCCAATCTATCACAATCTGTTTGATGCCATGCATTATGCATCATTGATGAGCCTTTACTCAATGAGCACTAATGATAAGTTTAATTAGAATGATCATTTTAACAAGCTGATCAGCTTGACATGTCCGCACAAAATCGTCCATAACTTTTGCTTCAGGGCTCACAATGACACGAATCCAATGCACACATTAAGCTAGTTCCATTTTCTATATTGTGACAAAATTTAAGACGGAAATAGCTAAGATAAAGCCTCAAAGTAATCCAATATATCCCAAATTGCGAGATGACATGCATTATGCTTCATTTATAAGCCTTTACTCAAGGAGTACCAATGATCAGTTTTAAATGATCATTTTAACTACCAGTCAACCTGACATGTCCGCACAAAATCTTCTGTAACTTTTGGTTCAGAGCTCAGAATGACGGGAATCCAATGCCCACGATAAACTAGCTCAATTTTCTATATTGTGACAAAATTTAAAACTGAAATAGCTATGACAAAGCCTCCAAGTAATCGAATATATCGCAAACTGCATGACGCCACGCATTACGCTTCTTTAATAAGCATTTACTCAATGAGCACCAATGGTCAGTTTCAAATGATCATTTTAATTGGCCGATCAGCTTGACATGTCCAATCTAATCATCTATAACTTTGGATTCAGAGCTCAGAATGACACGAATCCAATGCCCACGTCAAACTATCTCAATTTTCTTTGTTATGAAAAAGTTTGAGAGTGAAATAGCTATTACAAAGCCCCCAAGTAATCCAATCTAAGATTTAAGAGTGAAAATTTAAGAGTGAAAATTTAAGACTGAAATAGCTACAACAAAGCCTCCAAGTAGTTGCATCTATCGCAAACAATGTGATCCCACACATTATGCTTCATTAATAAGCCTTTAATCAATGAGCATCAATGATCAATTTAGAATGATTATTTTAATTGGCAGATCAACTTGACATTTCTGCACCAAATCGTCTATAACTTTTGATTATGAGCTCAGAATGACACGAATCCAACACTCATGGCAAGCTAGCTCAATTTTCTATATTATTAAAATGTTTAAGAGTGAGCTATTACAAAGCCCCCAAGTAATCCAATCTATCACAATTTGTTTGATGCCATGCATTATGCATCATTAATGAGCCTTTACTCAATGAGCACTAATGATCAGTTTAGAATGATATCATTTAACAAGCTGATCAGCTTGACATGTCCGCACAAAATCGTCCATAACTTTTGATTCAGGGCTTATAATGACACGAATCCAATGCACACATTAAGCTAGTTCCATTTTCTATATTGTGACAAAATTTAAGACCGAAATAGCTAAGATAAAGCCTCAAAGTAATCCAATATATCCCAAATTGCGAGATGCCATGCATTATGCTTCATTTATAAGCCTTTACTCAAGGAGCACCAATGATCAGTTTTAAATGATCATTTTAACTACCGGTCAACTTGACATGTCCGCACAAAATCTTCTGTAACTTTTGGTTCAAAGCTCAGAATGACGGGAATCCAATGCCCACGATAAACTAGCTCAATTTTCTATATTGTGACAAAATTTAAAACTGAAATAGCTATGACAAAGCCTCCAAGTAATCGAATATATCGCAAATTGCGTGATGCCACACATTACGCTTCTTTAATAAGCATTTACGAAATGAGCACCAATGGTCAGTTTCAAATGATCATTTTAACTGGCCGATCAGCTTGACATGTCCGCTCTTATCATCTATAACTTTAGATTCAGAGCTCAGAATGACACGAATCCAATGCCCACGTCAAACTATCTCAATTCTATGTTATGAAAAAGTTTAAGAGTGAAACAGATATTACAAAGCCCCCAAGTAAGCCAATCTAAGATTTAAGAGTGAAAATTTAAGAGTGAAAATTTAAGAGTGAATATTTAAGAGTGAAAATTTAAGACTGAAATAGCTACAACAAAGCCTCCAAGTAGTTGCATCGATCGCAAACAGTGTGATCCCACACATTATGCTTCATTAATAAGCCTTTAATCAATGAGCATCAATGATCAATTTAGAATGATTATTATAATTGGCAGATCAACTTGACATTTCTGCACTAAAATCGTCTATAAGTTTTGATTATGAGCTCAGAATGACACGAATCGAGCACTCATGGCAAGCTAGCTCAATTTTCTATATTATTAAAAACTTTAAGAGTGAAATAGCTATTACAAAGCCCCCAAGTAATCCAATCTATTACAATCTATTTGATGCCATGCATTATGCATCATTAATGAGCCTTTACTCAATGAGCACTAATGATCAGTTTAGAATGATCATTTTAACAAGCTGATCAGCTTGACATGTCCGCACAAAATCGTCCATAACTTTTGATTCAGGGCTCATAATGACACGAATCCAATGCACACATTAAACTAGTTCCATTTTCTATATTGTGACAAAATTTAAGACTGAAATAGCTAAGATAAAGCCTCAATGTAATCCAATGTATCCCAAATTGCGAGATGTCATGCATTATGCTTCATTTATAAGCCTTTACTCAAGGAGCACCAATGATCAGTTTTAAATGATCATTTTAACTACGGTCAACTTGACATTTCCGCACAAAGTCTTCTGTAACTTTTGGTTCAGAGCTCAGAATGACGGGAATCCAATGCCCACGATAAACTAGCTCAATTTTCTATATTGTGAAAAAATTTAAAACTGAAATAGATATGACAAAGCCTCCAAGTAATCGAATATATCGCAAACTGCGTGATGCCACGCATTACGATTCTTTAATAAGCATTTACTCAATGAGCACCAATGGTCAGTTTCAAATGATCATTTTAACTGGCCGATCAGCTTGACATGTCCGCTCTTATCATCTATAACTTTAGATTCAGAGCTCAGAATGACACGAATCCAATGCCCACGTCAAACTATCTCAATTCTATGTTATGAAAAAGTTTAAGAGTGAAACAGATATTACAAAGCCCCCAAGTAAGCCAATCTAAGATTTAAGAGTGAAAATTTAAGAGTGAAAATTTAAGAGTGAAAATTTAAGAGTGAATATTTAAGAGTGAAAATTTAAGACTGAAATAGCTACAACAAAGCCTCCAAGTAGTTGCATCGATCGCAAACAGTGTGATCCCACACATTATGCTTCATTAATAAGCCTTTAATCAATGAGCATCAATGATCAATTTAGAATGATTATTATAATTGGCAGATCAACTTGACATTTCTGCACTAAAATCGTCTATAAGTTTTGATTATGAGCTCAGAATGACACGAATCGAGCACTCATGGCAAGCTAGCTCAATTTTCTATATTATTAAAAAGTTTAAGAGTGAAATAGCTATTACAAAGCCCCCAAGTAATCCAATCTATCACAATCTGTTTGATGCCATGCATTATGCATCATTAATGAGCCTTTACTCAATGAGCACTATTGATCAGTTTAGAATGATCATTTTAACAAGCTGATCAGCTTGACATGTCCGCACAAAATCGTCCATAACTTTTGATTCAGGGCTCATAATGACACGAATCCAATGCACACATTAAGCTAGTTCCATTTTCTATATTGTGACAATATTTAAGACTGAAATAGCTAAGATAAAGCCTCAATGTAATCCAATGTATCCCAAATTGCGAGATGTCATGCATTATGCTTCATTTATAAGCCTTTACTCAAGGAGCACCAATGATCAGTTTTAAATGATCATTTTAACTACGGTCAACTTGACATTTCCGCACAAAATCTTCTGTAACTTTTGGTTCAGAGCTCAGAATGACGGGAATCCAATGCCCACGATAAACTAGCTCAATTTTCTATATTGTGAGAAAATTTAAAACTAAAATAGATATGACAAAGCCTCCAAGTAATCGAATATATCGCAAACTGCGTGATGCCACGCATTACGCTTCTTTAATAAGCATTTACTCAATGAGCACCAATGGTCAGTTTCAAATGATCATTTTAACTGGCCGATCAGCTTGACATGTCCGCTCTTATCATCTATAACTTTAGATTCAGAGCTCAGAATGACACGAATCCAATGCCCACGTCAAACTATCTCAATTCTATGTTATGAAAAAGTTTAAGAGTGAAACAGATATTACAAAGCCCCCAAGTAATCCAATCTAAGATTTAAGAATGAAAATTTTAGAGTGAAAATTTAAGACTGAAGTAGCTACAACAAAGCCTCCAAGTAGTTCCATCTATCGCAAACAGTGTGATGCCACGCATTATGCTTCATTAATATGGCTTTAATCAATGAGCTTCAATGATAAATTTAGAATTTTTATTTTAATTGGCAGATCAACTTGACATTTCTGCACTAAATCATCTATAACTTTTGATTCTGAGCTCAAAATGACACCAATCCAGCACTCATGGCAAGCTAGCTCAATTTTCTATATTATTAAAAAGTTTAAGAGTGAAATAGCTATTACGAAGCCCCCAAGTAATCCAATCTACCACAATCTGCTTAATGCCATGCATTATGCATCATTAATGAGCCTTTACTCAATGAGCACCAATGATTAGTTATAATGATCAGTTTAGAATGATCGTTTCAAGATGAATCCAACGCCCATGCTAATCTAGCCCAATTTTCCATATTCTGACAAGATTCCACAAATTTCCGTTTCAGTTCCAATTATATTTAGGTCATCTACATAAACAACAATGATCACAAAGCCTGATGGGGATTTCTTTATAAATACGCAAGGGCATATCGCATTGTTAATATATCCTTTTTTAATAGATATTCACTTAAGCGATTATACCACATGCGTCCATATTGTTTTAACCCATATAATGATCGCTGTAATTTGACCAAATATAGTTCTTTGGTTCCTTTAGAGATCTTTGATCCTTATGGGATCTTGAATCCTTTTGGGATTCTCATGTATATATCACTATCAAGGGTTCCATATAGGTATGCAGTCACGGCATCCATAGGGTGCATTTCTAACCTTTTGGATGATGATAAACTCATTAAATATCTAAATGTAATTGCATTCACGACCAGAGAATATGTTTCTTCATAATCTATTCCCGGCCTTTGAGAAAACCATTGTTGAACAAGACGGGCTTTATATCTAGTGACCTCGTTTTTCTCATTTCTTTTTCTTACAAAAATCCACTTGCACCCAACTGCCACTATGCTTCATTAATAAGCCTTTACTCAATAAGCACCAATGATGAGTTTAGAATGATCATTTTAACTAGCCGATCAACTTGACAAGTCCGCACTAAATCGTTTGTAACTTTTGATTCAGAGCTCATAACTACATGAATCAAACGCTCACGTAAAGCTAGCTCAATTTTCTAGGTTGTAAAAAGTTTAAGACATAAATAGCTACGACAAGGCGTCTCCAAATTATCCAATCTTTCGCAAACTGCTTGATGCCATGCATTATGCTTGATTTATATGCTTTTACTCAATGAGCACCAACGATCAATTTATAATGATCACTTTAACTGGCGGTCAACTTGACATGTCTTCACAAAATCATTCATAACTATATGATGACACGAATCAAATGGCGACATTAACCTAGCTCAATTTTCTATATTTTGATAAAATTTAAAACTGAAATAGCTACGACAATGCGTCCAAGTAATCAAATCTATCGCAAACTACGTGATGCCATGCATTATGCTTCATTAATAAGCCTTTACTCAATGAGAACCAATGATCTGTTTAGAATGGTCATTTTCACTCGCCGGTCAACTTAACATGCCCGTACAAAATCGTCTATAACTTTTGATTCAGAGCTCAGAATGACGCGAATCTAATGCCCACGTTAAGCTAGCTCAATTTTATCAATTGTGACAAAATTTAAAACTGAAATAGCTATGAAAAAGCAACAAAGTAATCGAATCTATTGCTAACAGCGTGATGCCACACATTATGCTTCATTAGTAAGCCTTTACTCAATGAGCACCAATGATAAATTTATAATGATCATGTTAACTGGCTGATCAACTTGACATGTCCACACAAAACTGTCCATAACTTCTGATTCAGAGCTCGGAATGACCTGAATCCAATGCCCACGTTAAGCTAGCTCAATTTTCTATGTTGTGACAAAATTTAGAACTGAAATAGCTAGGACAATGCCTTCAAGTCATCAAATCTTTCGTAAACTGCGTGATGCCACGCATTATGCTTTATTAATAAGCATTTTCTCAATAAGCACCAATGATCAGTTTAGGATGATAATTTTAACTTGCCGATCAACTTGACTTGTCCTCACTAAATTGTCCGTAACTTTTAATTCAGAGCTCAGAATGACACGAATACAACGCCCATGTTAAACTAGCTTAATTTTCTATATTGTGAACAACATTAAGGATGAAATAGTTAAGACAAAGCCTCCAAATAATCCAATCTATCGCAAAATGCTTGATGTCATGCATTATGCTTCATCAATAAGCTTTTACTCAATGAGTACAAATGATCAATTTAGAATGATCATTTTAACTCGCCGCTCAACTTGACATGTCCAACAAAATCTTCCGTAACTTTTGATTAAGACCTCAGAATGCCACGAATCCAACGCCCACGTTAAGCTAGCTCAGTTTTCTCTATTTTTACAAAACTTAAGACTAAAATAGCCTCAACAAAGCCTCCAAGTAATCGAATTTATCGCTAACAGCATGATGCCGCGCATTATGCTTGTTTAAAATGATAAAATGACATGTCCACACAAAATGTTCCGTAACTTCTGGTTCAAAGCTGTGAATTACACGAATCCAATGCCCACGTTAAGATTGCTCAATTTTCTCTACTGTGGCAAAATTTAGAACTGAAATAGATACGACAAAGCCTCCAAGCAATCGAATCTAACGCAAATTGCTTGATGCCACGCATTTTGATTCATTAATAAGCCTTTACTCAACGAGAAGCAGTGATCAATTTAGAACGATCTTTTTTCACTCGCTGCTCAACTTGACATGTCCACACAAAATCTTCTGTAAATTTTAATTCAACGCTCCTAATGACGAGAATCCAATGTCCACGTTAATCTAGCTCCATTTTCTCTATTGTGACAAAATTTAAGACTGAAATAGCTACGAAAAAGCCTCCAAGTAATTGAATCTACTGCTAACAGCGTGATGCCACACATAATGCTTCATTAATAAGCCTTACTCAATGAGCATCCATGATAAATTTAGAATGATCATTTTAACTGGCTGATCAACTTGACATATCCATACAAAACTGTCCATAACTTCTGATTCAGAGCTCAGAATGACACGAATCCAACGCCCCTGTTAAGCTAGCTCAATTTTCTATATTGTGAGAAATTTAGAACTGAAATAGCTAGGACAAAGCCTCCAAGTCATCAAATCTTTTGCAAACTGCATGATGCCACGCAATATGCTTGATTAATAAGCATTTACTCAATGAGCACCAATGATCAGTTTAGGATGATAATTTTAACTGGCCGATCAACTTGACTTTTCCTTACTAAATTTTCTGTAACTTTTAATTCAGAGCTCAGAATGGCACGAATCCAACACCCATGTTAAACTAGCTTAATTTTCAATATTGTGAAAAATGTTAAGGCTGAAATAGCGAAGACCAAACATCCAAATAATCCAATCTATCACAAACTGCTTGATGTTATGCATTATGGTTCATCAATAAGCTTTTACTCAATGAGCACAAATGATCAATTTAGAATGATCATTATAACTCGCCGCTCACCTTGACATGTCCGACAAAATCTTCCGTAAGGTTTGATTAAGAGCTCAGAATGCCACGAATCCAACGCCCACGTTAAGCTAGCTCAATTTTCTCTATTGTTACAAAATTTAAGACTAAATTAGCCTCAACAAAGCCTCCAAGTAATCGAATTTATCGCTAACAGCGTGATGCCGCGCATTATGCTTGTTTAAAATGATAACATGACATGTGCACACAAAATCATTCGTAACTTCTGATTTAAAGCTGTGAATTACACGAATCCAACGCCACATTAAGCTAGCTCAATGTTCTATATTGTGACAAAATTTAGAACTGAAATAGCTACGACAAAGCCTCCAAGTAATCAAATCTATCTCAAATTGCGTGATGCCATGCATTATGATTCATTAATAAGCCTTTACTCAATGAGAACCAATGATCAATTTAGAACGATCATATTCACTCGCTGGTCAACTTGACATGTCCACAAAAAATCTTCTGTAACTTTTAGTTCAAAGCTCAGGATGACGAGAATCCAACGTCCACGTTAAGCTAGCTCAATTTTATTTATTGTGACAAAATTTAAGACTCAAATAGCTACGACAAAGCCTCCAAGTAAATGAATCTATCGCTAACTGCGTGATGCAACACATTATGTTTCATTAATAAGCCTTTACTCAATGAGCACCAATGATAATTTTAGAATGATCATTTGAACTGGCCGATCAACTAGACATGTCCAAACAAAATTGTCCGTAACTTCTGTTTAGAGCCTAGAATGACACGAATCCAACGTCCACGTTAAGCTACCTCAATTTTCTCTATTGTGACAAAATTTAAGACTGAAATAGTCACAAAAAATCCTCCGAGTAATCGAATCTATCGCTATTTGCATGATGCCACACATTATGCTTCATTAATAAGCCTTTACTCAATGAGCACCAATGATAAGTTTAGAATGATCATTTGAACTGGCCGATCAACTTAACATGTCCACACAAAATCGTCCGTAACTTCTGATTACAGCTTAGAATGACATGAATCCAACGCCCACTTTAAGTGATACAAGCCTTGTTATATGGCCGTGACACTCTCAGATAGGCTGCAAGAAACTTAGGCGAGAAACTTGGCCTTAGGCTTATGAGGTGGGTTTTCTGGTGATTGTGATGGGTGGTGGGGTGAGTTGAACAACACGAGCTATGAAGGTCCTCGTGATAAAACACAAACTTAGAGCTAGGAGGGCTTGTCTCGACTAGGTCTAAGCGGCAAGGGTTTTAGACCTAGAAGGAGGTCAAGGCCCAACCATACATTACCCTATTTCAAGTCCAAGACTAGGCGCATGTAAGCAAGGTCGGCCACCTTCCATTTCTTGGCCGAAAGGTAAGAAGGTGAATTTTCAAATTATAAATTGCCTTTTCTGTTTTACAGGGTAGGAACTAGTAGTTTTCTTTTTTTTTGAGTCAAGAACAATGAAGGAGTTGTCCTTTTTCGTTTGTTTCCATTTTGTAATTTTCCTTTATGCACTTTTATAATTTTTCCATTTTTCTTTTGGGTCGACTATAGAAGCTCAAGCTGCAGAGCATATTAATAAGGCTCCTTTCAGAATTGTAGTTCCACAACCTTAATTTTGATATTAATAAAGATTGTATTTTCTTCTAAGAGTAGAGACTTGCCCTCCTAGCTCTAAGTTTGGGATTTATCACAAGGCTCTTCATACCTTGTGTGGTTCATCTCACCCCACCACCCATTACACACACCAGAAAACCCACCTCAGAAGCCTAAGACCGAGTTTCTCGCCTAAGTTTCTTGCAACCTCTCCAAGAGTGTCATGGCCGTATACCAAGGCTTGTCTCATTTTGGTATCGGACATTAAGCTCCTAAAACCAGGTTGTCTCTATCCTTTACTTCAGTTTATTTCAGTTTTGTGCATTAGTTAGTTTTGTGAAAAAAAAATCACATAAAAATCAACCGATTGCATCCTCTTCTCCTATGCGCATCGCTAGGATTAGGATCAATTTTCTTGCATCAATTGTTTTTCCTTTTTACTAAGTTATTAGTTCCATTAATTCTTAAGTTAGAACAAAAAAAATTAAAACAAGAAAATTATCCAAGATCTAGAAAGAAATCGGCTAGGAATCGTAGAAGATTGCACCATTAATTGTCTTTTTCCTTTTGCAAATTTTCCTTTTTTCTATTTTGCCTTTTCTTCTAAGTTTTAACCTACTATAAAAACACACTCCAAGAGAAATTCTTAGGAGCAACTCACCCTTATTTTCTTTTGCATCATATGATGGCAGAAGGAGGAAACCAGGATGCAACCGAGGCCATGATGGCCATGTTCGCCACACATCAAACCCAACTCGCATCCATTGGAGAAAGGCTTGAGTGTGTGGAACGGCCAGTAATATTCCAGGCCATACGAAACGTGAGGGCAGGCCATGACCCTGCTGAAGTTCCTGACCACCCTAGACCACAACCCGAACAGGTGGACCACCACCTGGATTAAGATGAAGGCCCCCAGCCTCACGGCTATCACCCTTGGCATAGAGGACCCACACGGCACGCAGATGAAGAAGGCGATGGCTACCAGCCGTATGGTCATCACCAAAGGCCAAGACTGCCTCCTAGATATCAAGAAGATTGAGAGGACTACCCCTACAACCGGGTAAATCATCATGATGTTAAACTAACCCCTCCGAGTTTTGCAGGAAAAGTAGACCCGGAGACCTATCTAGATTGGGAACAAAGAATGGATCACATCTTTGACCATTAGGACCAACCAGGCCTAGGAGAGTCTCCATGGCAGTAGCACAACTCACGGAAAATGCCCTCATATCATGGGATCGTGAGGCTTCTGACCGCAGGAAAAGGACGCTAAGACCCGTAGACCCATGGGTTGACATGAAGGATCTCATGAGGCAAAGTTTTGTTCCTCCCTATTTCCATAGATATTTGCAATGCCATTTTTGTACTCTTAAGCAGGGCACAAGGTAAGTGGAGGAGTACTTTGTGGAGTTTGATAGACTAAGGAACAGGCTGGAGCTCAATGATGATGAAAAAGCATTGATGGCTCAGTTCGTGGATGGCTTGCAAGAGAGGATCAGCCGGAAAGTAGAGAGGCAAATCTACAGTGACTTCAAGGATCTATTCCACCTCTCTGTCCAGGCTGAACAACACATCAAATGCAAGAGCCAAGACATACACAACAGGCCGGACACCAAGACGAGGTAATTTGTGACGTGGTACCAATGCAAGCCGGACACCATCTTCTAGGAATGCCGTGGCAATTTCACAAGGAGACAAGGCATGATGGGCGGACAACCTTGTACACCTTTGTACACGACAAAAGAAAGGTTAGCCTAGCCCCTCTCACTCCTGCCTAGGTACATGAACTACAGCTTGAAATGAGTAAGGAGAAAAGTTTAATTAAATCAAGCTTTCTCATTCAACCAAGTCATGTCTGGAGAGCTTTGGCCTCTAAAGACTTGATGCTTCTAATGGTCGTTAAGGAGGTTTTGAGTACAGGAAAGGAACAGATAGAATTGCCTCCTGAAGTAGCAGCCCTCCTTGATCGATTCCAGGATGTGTTTCCTGAGGAGATACCAGCAGGCCTGCCTCGCCTACGCGGCATTGGGCACCAGATTGATCTTATGCCCAGGGAAGCCTTGCCCAACCGGCCAGCATACCGGATGAGCCAAGAGGAGTCAAAGGAACATGAGAGACAAGTCAAGGAGCTCCTGGAGAAAGGCTATGTACGAGAGAGCCTCTCCCCATGTGCCGTGCCAGTGTTATTGGTCCCAAAAAAGTGTTGGGACTTGGCGCATCAGCGTAGATGGCCGGGCCATCAACAACTTCAGGGTCACGTACCGGCACCCCATACCCTGGTTGGATGATATGCTGGATGAACTGAGTGGAGCCACGGTCTTCTTAAAGATAGACCTCAAGAGTGGGTACCACCAGGTCAGGATGAAAGAAGGCGATGAATGGAAAACTGCCTGCAAGATAAAGCAAGGGTTGTACGAGTGAACAGTCAGGCTATTTGGCTTGACCAATGCCCCAAGCACCTTCATGCACCTTATGAAACAAGTTCTTAGGGCGTACATCTGTAAGTTTATTGTTGTCTACTTTGATGATATTCTAGTTTACAGTAAATGTCTTAAGGACCGTATCACAAATCTTGAGATGGTACTAAAGACCCTTTGACAAGAAGAGCTTTATGCCAATCTTAAAGAGTCCACCATTTGTACTGATAAGCTTGTTTTCCTAGGCTTTGTTGTGAGTTAACAGGACTTACAGGTTGATGAGGAGAGGATTCAAGCCACACAAGAGTGGCCAACACCAAGTAACATCAGCCAAGTAAGGAGTTTTCATGGCCTGGCCAGCTTCTACCGGAGATTCGTGCCCAACTTCAGCAGCAATACAACCCTTGACAGCAGCAGTAAAGAAGAACGTGGGGTTCAGCTGGGGAGAAGCCCAAGAGAAGGCATTCCAGGCCTTGAAGGACAGCCTCACTCACGTCCCGATGTTAGTCCTGCCTGATTTCAACAGATCATTTGAAATGGAGTGTGATGCCTCAGGCATAGGCATAGGCGCGGTTCTAACACAAGGAGGAAGGCTAGTTGCATACTTCAGTGAGAAGTTAGGTGGGGCCTCACTAAACTACCCCACCTACGATAATGAGCTCTATGCCCTAGTCCGAGCATTGGAGACTTGGCAACACTATTTGTTGTCCAAGGATTTTGTGATTCACACTGATCAGAAGACTCTAAAACACCTCAGAGCTCAAACCAACCTCAAGAGAAGACATGCTAGGTGGATGGAGTACATCGAGACTTCCCTTATATCATCAAGTACAAGATGGGCAAGGACAATGTGGTAGTCGATGCACTATCAAGGAGGTATGCCTTGATATAAACCGTGGAAGCAAAGATTCTAGGATTTCAGCACATTAAGGCCTTATACAAGGATGATCCTGATTTTGCTTAGAGTTACAAGGAATGTGGTACAGGGAGTCACGGCAAGTTCTATCTTCATGATGGATTCTTTTTCCGGGAAAGAAGGTTGTGCATACCTCAATGATCTCTACGAGAGCTTATCACCCGAGAAGCTCATGGAGGAGGTGTTATGGGCCACTTTGGTGTTGTGAAGACAATGGTCGTGGTCAAAGAACACTTCTACTGGCCACACATCAAGAGGACAGTAGAAGCCCACTGTGCATGGTGTATCACTTGCAAAAAGGCGAAGTCCCGAGTACACCCTCATGGGTTGAATCTCCCTCTGCCAATACCCACACATCCATGGGTAGACATCTCACTGGACTTCGTTCTAGGCCTTCCCAAGATCAACCACAAAGATCCCATTTTTGTAGTGTTAGACCGTTTCTCTAAGATGGCGCACTTCATACCGTGTGCAAATGTTAATGATGCCACACAAACGACAGAGCTATTTTTCAAGGAGATAGTGCACCTTCATGAGTGCCAAGGACCATCGTATCAGACAAAGACACCAAGTTCGTGAGCCACTTATGGAGGACCCTTTGGAGAAAGCTAGGCACGAAGCTTCTGTTCTCCACCACGTGCCACCCTCAGAAAGATGGCCAAACTCAGGTGGTCAACCGGACTCTATCTACTCTTCTCAGGACCACCCTAGGGAAGAACACCTGAAGACATGGGTGGAGTGCCTGC
This sequence comes from Pugionium cornutum, assembly GCA_018901935.1. Lineage (NCBI taxonomy): Eukaryota > Viridiplantae > Streptophyta > Magnoliopsida > Brassicales > Brassicaceae > Pugionium > Pugionium cornutum. The sequence goes on along the minus strand of CM032164.1, from coordinate 12,912,871 downwards.
CATTCATAGAGTTTGCCTACAACCGAACAGTCACTCAGCCACCAAGAAGACCCCATTTGAAGTTGTCTACGGCATCAACCCTCAAACACCCTTGGAGCAAACACCACTGCCACCAGCAGAGATGACCAACCTCAACGGAGATTCTAAAGCAGAGTTTATCAAGAAGTTGCACCAGAAGGTCATGGAGAACCTAGAGAAGAGGACCAGACAGTACGTGACTCATACCAACAAAGGACGAAAGGAGATGATCTTCCAACTAGACGATTGGGTGTGGCTACACCTACGGCAGGAGAGATTCCCCCACCTATGGAGTTCCAAGCTAAACCCTAGAGGAGATGGACCATTCAAAATCCTGGAGAGAATCAACAACAACGCCTACCGACTTGAACTTCCAGGTGAGTTTAATGTGTCTAACACACTCAATGTGACTGATTTAGATCCCTTCCTTGCAGATGGTCCAATTTTTAGGACAAAACCTACTGAAGGGGGAGGGATGATGAGGACACCAGATCAAATGGCCGGCCAGATCGTGAATATGGCCGACCAGATCATGAAGATAGTCGACCTTGCCTGGCCAAGCGGTACCGCCCGCCCGATTAGCAATAGGGCCGGGCTGACCAACTCCACCGGCGAAGAGGCCCAAATCTCTGGCCCAACAGGCGGCAATGTGGCCAACACCGCCGGCTTGGCTGATGACACCGACGGCTCACCTAGCATTACGGCCGGCTCCAACAGCAATTCGGCCAGCTTAACCCGTGGCACAGCCAACTCACGTGATAACGTGGCCAGCTCAAGCTCCACACAAGGAGACTCAGACCAAATCACTAGCCAATTTCAGAGCATGGATCTAGGGGAAAGTTATGCACCAATGGTAGCACCAGGAGCTATGACAAGAAGCAGAACAAGGGCACTCTTCCAAAAGTTCAGCTTGTGGGTGGAAAAGCTCATAGAAGACCAAACACAAGGAACAATGGGCCAAGAGTGCAATGATAAAGTCAAGGGCTTTTCAACTCATCAAAGTGCTCTAGAAGCTTGGGCTCTCGTGGCAAAGGAGGTCAAGGCCCAACAATACATTACCCTACTTCAAGTCCAAGACTAGTCTTGTGCAAGCAAGGTCGGCCACCTTCCATTTCCTGTCCGAAAGGTAAGAAAGTAAGTTTTCAAATTATAAATTGCCCTTTCTGTTTTGTAGGGTAGGAACTAGTAGTTTTCCTTTTTGTTGAGTCAAGAACAAATAAGTAGTTGTCCTTCTTTGGTTGTTTCAATTTTGTAATTTTCCTTTATGCACTTTTGTAATTTTTCCATTTTTTCTTTTGGGTTGACCCTAGAAGGTCAAGCTACCGAGCATATTAATAAGGCTACTTTCAGTATTGTAGTTTTGACAACCTTTTGATAATTAATAAAGAGTATATTTTCTGTAAGAGTTTCCTCCACAAAACTCTTGTCTCTGAGACCTAGTTGAAACCAGCCCTCCTAACTCTAAGTTTGTGATTTATCACGAGGCCCTTCATAGCTCGTGAAGTTCACCTCACCCCACCGCCCATTACACACACCAGAAAACTCACCTCTGAAGCCTAAGGCCGATTTTCTCGCCCAAGTTTCTAACAACCAGTCCGAGAGTGTCACGGCCGTATACCAAGGCTTGGATCATTGTGTGGAGCTTGAGCTGGCAAAGTGTTACCATGTGAGCCGGCAGTGCCGTGTAGTAAGGTGGCCGAAATGTTATTGGAGCAGGCCGGAATGATAGGTGAGCTGGCCGTGTCACCAACCGAGCCGGCGTTGTTGGCCATCTCGCCGCATATTGGGCCGTACATTTGGGCCGCTTTGCCAGCAGAGTTGGTTGGCCTAGCCCTATTGCCCATCGGGCCGGTGGTACTGCTTGGCCCGGCCAAGTCGCCTATCTGTCCGGCTGTCTCGGGCAGGCTTTCTTCACGATCTGGTCAGCCAGATTCACAATATGGCCGGCCATTTGATCTGGTGTCCTCAACATTAAGCTAGCTCACTTTTCTATATTGTGACAAAATTTAGAACTGAAATAGCTACGACAAAGCCTCTAACTCATCGAATCTATCGCATAGTGTGTGGTGCCATGCATTATGCTTCATTAATAAGCCACTACTCAATTAGCACCAACGATCAGTTTAGAATGATCAACTTGACTTGTCCACACTAAATAGTCTGTAAGTTTTGATTCACAGTTCAGAATGACACAAATCCAACACCAATGTTAAGTTAGCTCAATTTTCAATATTGTGAAAAAATTTACAACTGATAAAGCTACGACAAAGCCTCCAAGTAATCAATTCTATCGCAAACTGCTTGATGCCATGCATTATGTTTCATCAATAAGCTTTTACTCAATGAGCACCAATGATCAATTTAGAATGATCATTTTAACTCGCCGGTCAACTTGACATGTCCGACAAAATCGTCCGTACCTTTGACTAAGAGCTCAGAATGGCACGAATCCAATGCTCACGTTAAGCTAGCTCAAGTTTCTCTATTGTTACAAAATTTAAGACTAAAATAGCTACGACAAACACTCCTAGTAATCGAATCTATTGCTAACTGCTTAATGCCACACATTATGCTTCATTTATAAGCCTTTACTCAATGAACACTAATGATAAGTTTAGAATGATCATTTTAACTCGCCGATCAACTTGACATGTCACAAAATCGTCTGTAACTTCTCTTTCAGAGCTCAGAATGACATGAATCCAACGCGCACGTTAAGCTAGCTCAATTTTTTATATTGTGACAAAATTAAAAACTGAAATATCTATGACAAAGCCTCCAAGAAATCGAATTTATCGCAAATTGCGTGATGTCACACATTATGCTTCAATAATAAGCATTTACTCAATGAGGACTATTGATAACTTTAGAATGATCATTTTAACTGGCTGATCAACTTGACATGTCCACACAAAATCTTTTTTATCTTCTGATTCAGAGCTTAGAATGACATGAATCCAACGTAAACTTTAAGCTAGCTCAGTTTTCTAGATTGTGACAAAATTAAAAAATAAATTGATATGACAAAGCCTCCAAATAATCGAGTCTATCGCAAACTGCGTGATACCACACATTATGCTTCATTAATAAGCATTTACTCATTGAGCAACAATGATATGTTTAGAATGATCATTTTAACTGGCCGATCAACTTAACTTGTCCGCACCAAATCATCTGTAACTTCGGATTCCTAGTTCAGAATGACATGAATCCAACACCGATGTTAGGATAGCTCAATTTTCTATAGTTTGAAAAATTTACACTGAAATAGCTACGACAAAGCCTCTAAGTAATCAAATCTATCACTAACTACGGATGCCACACATTATGCTTCATTAATAAGCCTTTACTCAATAAGCACCAATGTTAAGTTTAGAATGATCATTTAAACTGGCTGATCAATTTGACATGTCCACACAAAAAAGTCCATAACTTCTTATTTAGAGCTCAGAATGACACCAATCCAACGCCCACGTTAACCTAGCTCAATCTTCTATTATGTGACAAAATTTAGAACTAAAAAAGCTACGACAAAGCCTCCAAGTCATAAAATCTATCGCAAGCGGCGTGACGCCACGCATTATTCTTCGTTATTAAGCCCTTACTCAATTAGAACCAATGATCAGTTTAGAATGATCATTTTAATTGGCAGATAACCTTGACTTCTCCGCAATAAATAGATTGTAACTTTTGATTTAGACCTTAGAATTACACGAATCCAACGCCCATGTTAAGCAAGCCCAATTTTCCATATTGTGAAAAAAATTTAAGAGTGATATAGCTATGACAAAGCCTCCAAGTAATCAAATCTATCGCAAAGTGTGTGATGCCATGCATTATGCATCATTAATAAGCCATTACTCAGTGAGCAACAATGATCAGTTTAGAATTATCATTTTAACTGGCTGATCAACTTGACTTATCCGCACTAAATAGTCTGTAACTTTTGATTCAGAGCTCAGAATGACACGTATCCACTTCCCATTAAGCTATCTCAATTTTCTATATTGTGAAAAAATTAATACTGAAATAGCTACGACAAACCTCCAAGTAATCCATTCTATCGCAAATGCTTGATGCAATGCATTATGCTTCATTTATAAGCTTCTACTCAATGAGCACCAATGATCAGTTTAGAATGATCATTTTAACTCACCGATCAACTTGACATGTCCGCACAAAATCGTCCATAATTCTGATTTAGAGCTCAAAATGACACGAATCCAACACCCCGGTTAAGATAGCTCAAATTTCTATATTGTGACAAAATTTACAAAAAAATAGGTACGACAAAGCCTCCAAATCATCAAATCAATCACAAACTGCATGATGCCATGCATTATGCTTCATTACTAAGCCTTTACTCAATGAGAACCAGTGATCAGTTTAGAATGATCATTTTCAACTCGCTAGTCAACTTGACATGTCCGCACAAAATCATCCATAGATTCTGATTGAGAGCTCAAAATGACACGAATCAAACGCCCAGGTTAAGCTAACTCAAGTTTCTATGTTGTGATAAAACTTGGAACTGAAATAGCAGCGACAAACCCTTGAAGTCTTCGAATCTATCACAAACTACGTGATGGCACGCATTATGCTTCATTAATAAGCCTTTTCTCAATGAACAACAATGATCAGTTTAGAATGATCATTTTAATTGGCCGATCAACTTGACTTGTCCACACTAAATAGTCTGTAACTTTTGATTTAAAACTCAAAATGACACGAATCCAACGCCCATGTTAAGCTAGCTCAATTATCTATATTGTGAAAAATTCAAGAGTGAAATAGCTACGATAAAGCCGCCAAATAATCCAATCTATGGCAAAATGATTGATGCCATGCATTATGCTTCATTAATAAGCCTCTTCTTAATGAGCACCAATGATAAGTTTAGAAAGATCGTTTTAACTTGCCGATCAACTTCACACCCACCTTAAGCTAGCTCAATTTTCTATATTGTGTCAAAATTTAGAACTGAAATACCTATGACAAAGCCTCCAAGTCATCGAATATATCCCAACCTGCATAAGCCTTTTCTCAATGAGCATAAATGATCAATTTAGAATGACCGTTTTAACAGGCCAATTAACTTGACTTGTCAGCACTAAATAGTACGTAAATTTTGGTTCAGAGCTCAGAATGACATGAATCCAACGCCATTTTAAGCTAGCTAAATTTTCTTTACTGGGAAAAATTTAAGAATGAAATAGCTACGAGATAGCCTCCGACTAATCCAATCTATCGCAAGACGCATGATGCAAAGCATAATGCTTCATTTATAAGCTTCTACAGAACGAGCACCAATGATCAATTTAGAATGATAATTTTAACTCGCCGATAACCTTCTCATGTCCGCACAAAATCGTCCGTGATTAAGAGCTCAGACTGACACGAATCCATCTCCGAGGTGAAGCTAGCTCAATTTTCTATATTGTGACAAAATTTAGAACTCAAATAGCTAAGAAAAAGCCTCCAAGTCATGGAATCTATCACAAACTATGTGATGCCACGCATTATACTTAATGCCTTTACTCAATGAGCACCATTGATCAGTTTATTATGATCATTTTAACTTGCTGGTCAACTTGACATGTCCGCACAAAATCGTTTGTAACTTTTGATTCAGATATTAAAATGACACGAATCCAGCGCCCATGTTAAGCTAGCTCAATTTTTTATATTGTAAAAAATATATAAAACTGGAATAGCTACAACAAAGCCTCAAAGTCTTCGAATCTATCAGAAACTGCGTGATGCCACACATTATGCTTCATTAATAAGCCTTTACTCAATGAGCACCAATGATTAGTTTGAAATGATCATTTTAACTCTCCTATCAACTTGACTTGTCCGCACTAAATAGTCTGTAACCTTTGAATTAGAGATCAAAATGAGACAATCCAACGCCCATGTTAAGCTAGCTCAATTTTCTATATTGTGAAAATTATAAGACTGAAATAGCTATGACAACGCCTTCAAGTAATCCAATCTATCGCAAAATGTTTGATGCCATGCATTATGTTTCATTAATAAGCCTTTACCAAATGAGCACTAATGATAAGTTTAGAATGATCATTTTAACTGGCCGATCAACTTGACATTTCCGCACTAAATCGTCCGTAACTTTCCACACTAAATCGTCCGTCAAAATGATACGAATCAAATGCCCACGTTAAGCTAGCTCAATTTTCTATATTGTGACAAAATTTGTAACTGAAATAGTTATGAAAAAGCCTCCAAGTCAACGAATCTATCGCAAATTGCGTGATGCCACACATTATGCTTCATTAATAAGCCTTTACTCAATGAGCCCCAATGATCAGTTTAGAATGATCATTTTAACTGGCCGATTAACTTGACTTGTCCGCACTAAATAGTCTTTAACTTTTGATTCAGAGCTTAGAATGACACGAATCAACCGGCCATGTTAAGCTAGCTCAATTTTCTATATTGTGAAAAATTTAAGATTGAAATAGCTACGAAAAAGCCTCCAAGTAATCTTATCTTTCGAAAAATACTTGATGCAATGCATTATGCTTCATTTATAAGCTTCTATTCAATGAGCAACAATGTTTAGTTTAGAAAGATCATTTTAACTCGTCGATCAACTTCACATGGCCGCACAAAATCGTACGTAACTTCTAATTCAGAGCGTAGAATGACACGAATCCAACGCCCAGGTTTAGCTAGCTCAATCTTTAGAACCAAAATAGCTACGACAAAATTTAGAACCAAAATAGCTACGACAAAGCCTCCAATTCTTTGAATCTATTGCAAACTGCATGATGCCATGCATTATGTTTCATTAATAAGCCTTTACTCAATGAGCACCAATGATCAGTTTGGAATGATCATTTTAACTACTCGGGCAACTTTACTAATCCGCACAAAATCTTCTGTAACTTTGATTCTGAGCTCAGACACGTATCCAACACCCATGTTAATCGAGCTTAATTTTCTATATTGTGAAAAAATTTTAAGACTCATATAGCTACGACAAAGCCTCTAAGTAATTGAATCTATCGCAAAGTCCGTGATGCCATGCATTATGCATCATTAATAAGCCTTTACTCAATGAGCAGCAATGATAAGTTTAGAATGATCATTTTAATTGGCCGATCAACTTGACTTATCCGCACTAAATAGTCAGTAAATTTTGATGCAGAGCTCTGAATTACACGAATCCACTGCCCATGTTAAGCTAGTTCAATTTTCTATATTGTGAAAAATTTATGATTGAAATAGCTATGACAAAGCTTCCAAGTGATCCAATCTATCGCAAAATGTTTGATGCCATGCATTTGCTTCATTAATAACCCTTTACTCAATGAGCACCAATGATAAGTTTATTATGATCATTTTAACTGACCGATCAACTTAACATGTCCACATAAAATACACTGTAACTTTTGATTCAGAGCTTAGAATGACACGAATCTAACGCCCATGTTAAGCTAGCACAATTTCTATATTGTGAAAAAATTTGAGACTGAAAAAGGTACGACAGAGCCTCCAAGTCGCAAAATACTTGATGCAATGCATTATGCTTCATTTATAACCTCCTACTCAATGAGCCCCAATGATCAATTTAGAATGATCATTTTAACTCGCCGATCAACTTGACATATCCGCACAAGATCTTCCATAACTTCTGATTTAGAGCTTAAAATGACATGAATCCAATGCCCAGGTTAAGATAACTCAAATTTCTATATTGGGACAAAATTTTCAACTGAATAGGTACGACAAGGCCTCCAAGTCGTCGAATCTATCACAAACTGCATGATGCCACACATTGTGGTTCATTACTAAGCCTTTACTCAATGAGAACCAATGACTAGTTTAGAATGATCATTTCAACTCGCTAGTAAACTTGTCATGTCCGCACAAAATCGTCCGTAGATACTGATTGAGAGCTCAAAATGATATGAATCCAACGCACACGTTAATCTAGCTCAATTTTCTATATTGTTACAAAATTTAGAACTGAAATAGCTATAACAAAGACTCGAAGTCTTCAAATCTATCATAAACTGCATGAGGCCTTGCATTATGCTTCATTAATAAGCATTTACTCAATAAGCAGCAATGATCTGTTTAGAATTATCATTTTAATTGACCGATCAACTTGACTTTTCTGCACTAAATAGTCTGTAACTTTTGATTTAGAACTTAAAATGACATGAATCCAACGCCCATGTTAAGCTTGCTCAATTTTCTATATTGTGAAAAATTTAAGAGTGAAATAGCTACAACAAAGCCTCCAAGTAATCCAATCTATCCCAAAATGCTTGATACCATGCATTATGTTTTATTAATAAGCCTTTACTCAATAAGCACCAATGATAAGTTTATAAAGATCATTTTAACTTGCCAATCAACTTCACATATCAACACAAAATTTAAAATGATGCGAATTCATAACTTTTAAAATTCAAAATGATACGAATTTACAAAATTCAAAATTCAAAATTCAAAATTCATAACTTTTAATTCATAGTTCAAAATGATGCGAATCAAACGTCCACGTTAATCTAGCTCAATTTTCTATATTGTGTCAAAATTTAGAACTGAAATAGTTATGAAAAAGCCTCCAAGTCATCGAATCTATCGCAACCTGCGTGATTTCATGCATTATGCTACATTAATAAGCCTCAATGAGCACAAATGATCAATTTAGAATGATCATTTTAACTTGCCAATTAAATTGTCTTTTCCTCACTAAATAGTCTGTAACTTTTGATTCAGAGCTCAGAATGACACGAATATAACGCCCATGTTAAGCTAGCTAAATTTTCTATATTGTGAAAATTTTTAAATTGAAATAGCTACGAGAAAGCCTCAAAGTAAATCAATCTATCACAAAATGCTTGATCCAATGAATAATGCTTCATTTATAAGCTTCTACTCAACGAGCACAACTGATAAGTTTAAAATGATCATTTTAACTCGCCAATCAACTTCACATATTCGCACAAAATCGTCCGTGATTAATAGCTCAGACTGTCACGAATCCAATGCCCAGGTGAAGCTAGGACAAAGCCTCAAAGTCATCGAATCTATCACAAGCTGCGTTATGCCATGCATTATACTTAATGCCTTTACTCAATGAGCACCAATGATCAGTTTAGAATGATCATTTTAACTCGCCGGTCAACTTGACATGTCCTCACAAAAATGTTTCTAACTTAGATCTTAGAATGACACGAATCCAACGCCCATGTTAAGCTAGCTCAATTTTATATATTGGCAAAATATAAAACTGAAATAGCTATGGCAAACTGTGTGATGCCACGCATTATGCTCAATGAGCACCAATGATCAGTTTAAAATGATCATTTTACCTGGCTGATCAAAGTGAATTCTCCGCACTAAATAGTCTGTAACTTTTGATTTAGAGATCAAAATGACACGAATCCAATGCCCATGTTAAGTTAGCTCAATTTTCTATATTGTGAAAATTTAAAGCTAAAATCGCTATGACAACGCCTCCAACTAATCCAATCTATCGCAAAATGCTTGACGCCATGCATTATGCTTCATAAATAGGCCTTTACTTAATAAGCACCAATGATAAGTTTAGAATGATCATTTTAACTGGACGATCAACTTGACATTTCTGCACTAAATCGTCCATAACTTCTGATTCAGAGTTCAAAATAATACGAATCATACGCCCACGTTAAGCTAGATCAATTTTCTATATTGTGATAAAATTTAAAACTGAAATAGCTACGACAAAGCCTCCAAGTCATCGAATCTATTGCAAACTGCGTGATGCAATGGGTTATCCTTTATTATTAAGCCTTTACTCAATGAGCACCAATGATCAATTTAGAATAATCATTTTAACTAGCCGATTTACTTGACTTATCCACACTAAATAGTCTGTAACTTTTGATTCATATCTCATAATGAAATGAATCCAACGCCCATGTTTAGCTAGCTCAATTTTCTATATTGTGAAAGCTTTAAGATTGAAATAGCTACGAAAAAGCCTCGAAGTAATCCAATCTTTCGAAAAATACTTGATGCAATGTATTATGCTTCATTCGTAAGCTTCTACTCAATGAGCACCAATGACCAGTTTAGAATTATCAGTTTAACTAGCTGGTCAACTTGACATGTCCGCTCAAAATTGTCCGTAACTTTTGATCAGATCCTAGAATGACATGAATCCAACACCTATGTTAAGCTAGCTCAGTTTTCTATATTGTGACAAAATTAGAGCTGAACTAGCTAAGAAAAAACCTCCAAGTCTTTGAATCTATCGCAAACTGCATGATGCCATGCGTTATGCTTTATTAATCCTTTACTCAATGAGCACCAATTAAAAAATGTAGAATGATCATTTTAACTACTTGGGCAACTTGACATGTCCGCACAAAATCATCTGTACCCTTTGATTTAGAGCTCATAATGACACAAATCCAATACCCACATTAAGCTAGCTCAATTTTCAATACTGTGACAAAATTTAGGACTGAAACAGCTACGACAAAGCCGCAGAATCTATCGCAAACTGCGTAATGTCATGCATTATGCTTCATTAATAAGCCTTTGTTCAATGAGATCCAATGATCAGTTTTGAATGATCATTTTAACTGACTGATCAAGTTGACATGTCCCCATTAAATCACCTGTAACTTTTGATTCAAAGCTCAGAATGACACGAATCCAATGCCAAGGTTAAGCTAGCTTAATTTCTATATTGTGAGAGAATTTAAGACCGAAATAGCAACGAAAAAACCTCCAAGTAATCTAAGCTATCCCAAACTGTGTGATGCCATGTATTGTGCTTCATTTGTAAACCTTTGCTCAATGAGCACCTTTTAACGGGTCGATCAACCAGAATGTCTGAACTAAATCGTTCCTAACTTTTGATTTAGAGTTCATAATGACTAGAATCCAATGCCTACATTAAGGTAGCTCAATTTTCTATATTGTTAAAACATTTGAGACCGAAAGAGTTATGAAAAAGCCAGTACGTCATCCAATCTAGACAAAAAAGCGTGATGCCATGCATTATGCTTCATTTATAAGCCTTTACTAAAGAAGCACCAATGATCAATTTAGAATGATCATTTTAACTGGCTGATCAACTTGACATGTCCGCACTAAATCGTCCGTAACTTTTGATTCACAGCTCAGAATGACACAAATCCAACACCCAGGTTAAGTTACCTCCATTTTTTATATTTTTACAAAATTTAAGACCAAAATAGCTGCGAAAAACCCTCCAAGTAATCCAAACTATCCCAAACTTCGTGATGCCATGCATTATGCTTCATTTGTAAACCTTTGGTCAATGAGCAACATTTAACAGGCCGATAAACCATGTCTACACTATATAATCTGTAATTTTTTTTTGAGAGTTCACAATGACAAGAATTCAATACTCATGTTAAGTTAGCTCAATTTTCTATATTGTGAAAACATTTGAGACTAAAAGAGCTACGACAAAGCCTCCAAGTAATCCAATCTATACTAAACTGTGTGATGCCATGCATTATGCTTCATTTATAAGCCTTTACTCAAGGAGCACCAATTACTAGCCGATCAACTTGATATGTCTGGACTAAATTATCTGTAACTTTTGATTTAGAGTTCAGAATCATGCGAATCCAACGCCCACATTAAGTTTAGCTCAATTTTCTATATTGATAAAACATTTTAGACTGAAAGAGCTACTACAAAGCTTCCACGTCATCCAATCTAGAACAAACTGCGTGATGTTATGCATTATGCTTCATTTATAAGCCTTTACTCAAGGAGCAGCAATGGTCAGTATAGAATGATCATTTTAACGGGCTCATCAACTTGACATGTACGCACTAAATCGTCTGTAACTTTTGATTTAGAGTACAGAATGACACGAATCCTACATCCCTTTTAACGTAGCTCAATTTACTATATTGTGAAACATTTGAAATTATAAGAGCTTCGACAAAGCCCACACGTCATCCAATCTAGACCAGACTGTGTGATGCCATGCAATGGTTCATTTATAAGCCTTTACTCAATGAGCACCAATGATCAGTTTAGAATGATCATTTTAACTGGCTGTTCAACTTGACATGTACGCATTAAATCGTGTGTAACTTTTGATTTAGAGTTCAGAATGACACGAATCCAACATCCATGTTCACCTAGCTCAATTTACTATATTGTGACAACATTTGAAACTAAAAGAGTTACGCAAAGCCTTCAAGTAATCAAATCTATCCCAAACTGTGTGATGTCGTGCATTATGCTTCATTTATATGCCTTTACTCAAGGAGCACTAATGATCAGTTTAGAATGATTGTTTTAACCAACCGATCAACTTGATATGTCCGCACTAAATCATCCGTAAATTTTGATTTAGAAATTAGAAGGAAACGAATCCAACGTCCACGTTAAGCTATCCCAATTTTCTATATTGTGAAAATATTTGAGACTGAAAGAGTTACGGCAAAGCCTCCAAGTAATCCAATCTGTACCAAACTACGTGATGCCACTCATTATGCCTCATTAATAAGCCTTTACTCAAGTAGGACCAATTATCAGTTTAGAATGATTATATTAACTGGCCGATAACCTTGACATGTCCGCACTAAATCTTCCGTAACTTTTGATTTAGAGTTCAGAATTACATGAATCCAATGCCCACGTTAAGCTAGATTAATTTTTTATATTGTGACAACATTTTACATTGAAAGAGGTATGATAAAGCCTCCAAATAATCTAACCTATTCCAAACTACACGATGCCATTCATTATGCTTCATTTATAAGCCTTTACTCAAGGAGTACCAATGATCAGTTTAGAATGATCATTTTAACTGCCGATCAACTTGACATGTCTGCACTAAATCGTCCGTAACTTTTGATTCACAGCTTAGAATGACACAAATCCAACACCATGGTTAAGCAAGCTCCATTTTCTATATTGTTACGAAATATAAGACCGAAACAGCTCCGACAAAGCCTCCAAGTAATCCATACTATCCTAAACTTCGTGATGCCATCCATTATGCTTCATTTGTAAACCTTTGCTCAATGAGCAACATTTAACAGACCGATCAACTTGACATGTGCACACTATATCATCCGTAATTTTTGATTGAGAGTTCGAAATGACACGAATCCAATGCCCATGTTAAGCTAGCTCAATTTTCTATATTGTGAAAACATTTGAGACTGAAAGAGCTACGACAAAGCCTCCAGATAATCCAATCTATACCAAACTGTGTGATGCCTTGCATTATGCTTCATTTATAAGCCTTTACTCAAGGAGCTCCAAATATAAGTTTAGAATGATCATTTTAACTAGCCAATAATTTTGACATGTCCGAACTAAATCATTTGTAACTTTTGATTTAGTGCTTAAAATCATGCGAATCCAACGCCCATGTTAAGTTAGCTCAATTTTCTTTCTTTTGACAAAACTTAATACTGAAATAACTATGAAAAACCCTCCATGTAGTCCAATGTTTCACAGAATGTGTGATGCCATGCATTATGGTTCATTTGTAAACAAATTCTCAATGAGCACCAATGATCAGTTTAGAATGATCAATTAACTGGCCGACCAGCTTTACATGTCCGCACTAAATCGTCCGTAACTTTTGATTTTGAGTTCAGAATGACACGAATCCAATGTCCACGTTAAGCTAGCTCAATTTTCTATGTTGTGACAAAATTTAAAACCGAAATAGCTACTACAAGACCTAAATGTAATCCAAACTATCTCAAACTTCGTGATGCCATGCATTATGCTTCATTTGTAAACCTTTGCTCAATGAGCTTCATTTAACTGGCTTATCAACTTGACATGTCCGCACTAAGTCGTTTGTACCTTTTGATTTAGTGTTCATAATGACACAAATCCAACACCCACGTTAAGTTAGCTCAATTTTCTATATTGTGAAAACATTTAAGACAGAAAGATCCACTACAAAGCCTGCAAGTAATCCAATCTATACCAAACTGCATGATGTCATGCATTATGCCTCATTTATAAGCCTTTATTCAAGGAGCACCAATTATCAGTTTAGGATTATCATTTTAACTGGCCGATAAACTTGATATGTGTGCACTAAGTCGTCTGTAACTTTTGATTTAGAGTTCAGAATGACAAGAATCCAACGCCAACGTTAAGCTAGCTACATTTTTTTTATTGTGAAAAATTTATGATAGAAATAGATACGACAAAGACTCCAAGTAATCCACTCTATCCCAAACTTCGTGATGCCATGCATTATGCTTCATTTATACGCCTTTACTCAATGAGCACAACTGAGCAGTTTAGAATGATCATTTTAACTAGCAGATCAAGTTGACATGTCCACACTAAATCATTTTTAACTTCTATTTCAGAGTTGAGAATGACATCGATCCAACACCCACGTTAAGTTTGGTCAATATTCTATATTGTGACAATATTTGAGACTGAAAGAGCTACGACAAAGCCTCCAAGTAATCCAATCTATACCAAACTGCATGATGCCATGCATTATTCTTTTGTTATAAGCCTTTACTCAAGGAGCACCAATTATCAGTTTAGAATGATCATTTAATTGGCCGATCAACTTGACATGTCCACATTAAATCATCCGTAACTTTTGATTTAGAGTTCAGATTGGCACGAATCCAACGCCAACATTAAGCTAGCTCAAGTTTCTATATTGTGACAACATTTGAGACAGAAAGAGCCACAATAAAGCCTCCAAAATATCCAATCTATCCTAAACTGCATGATGCCATGCATTATGCTTCATTTATATGCCTTTACTCAAGGAACACCAATGATCAGTTTGGAATGATCATTTTAACTGGCCGATCAAATTGTCCGCACTTAATCGTTCGTAACTTTTTATTTTGAGTTCATAATGATACGAATCCAATGCCCAGGTTAAGCTAGCTCAATTTTCTATGTTGTGATAGAATTTAAAACCGAAATAGCTACGTCAAAGCCACATAATCTAAACTATCTCAAACTTCATGATGCCATGCATTATGCTTGATTTGTAAACCTTTTATTCATGAGCACCATTTAACAGGCCGATCAAATTGACATATCCGCACTAAAGCTTCCATACGTTTTGATTAAGAGTTCAAAATGACACGAATCTAGCACCGAGGTTAAGCTAACTTAATTTTCTATATTTTGAAAATATTTGAGACTGAAAGAGCTACGACAAAGCCTGCAAGTAATTCAATCTATACCAAACTGCATGATGTCATGCATTATGCATCATTTATAAGCCTATATTCAAGGAGCACCAATTATCAGTTTAAAATTATCATTTTAACTAGCCGGTCAACTTGACATGTCCGCACTAAGTCGTCCGTAACTTTTAATTTAGAGTTCAGAATGACACAAATCCAAGGCCAACATTAAGCTAGCTCAAGTTTCTATATTGTGACAACATTTGAGACAGAAAGAGCTACAATAAAGCCTTTTTGATGGCATGCATTTTGCTTCATTTATACGCCTTTACTCAATGAGCACAATTGATCAGTTAAGAATGATCAATTTAACTAGCAGATCAAGTTGAAATGTCCGTACTAAATCGTATTTAACTTTTAATTCAAAGTTCAAAATGACATGAATCTAACACACACATTAAGTTAGGTCAATATTGCGCTGTGACAACATTTGAGACTGAAAGAGCTATGACAAAGCCTCCATGTAATCCAATCTATCCCAAACTGCGTGATGCCATGCATTATGGTTCATTTGTAAACAAATTCTCAATGAGCACCAATGACCAGTTTATAATGATCAATTTAACTGGCCAATCAGCTTGACATGTCTGCACTAAATCGTCTGTAACTTTTGATTTTGAGTTCAGAATTACACGAATCCAATGTCCACGTTAAGCTAGCTCAATTTTCTATGTTGTGACAAAATTTAAGACCGAAATAGCTATTACAACACCTAAATGTAATCCAAACAATCTCAAACTTCGTGATGCCCTACATTATGCTTCATTTGTAAACCTTTGCTCAATGAGCTTCATTTAACAGGCCGATCAACTTGACATGTCCGCACTAAGTCATTTGTACCTTTTGATTTAGTGTTCAGAATGACACGAATCCTTCGCCCACGTTAAGTTAGCTCAATTTTCTATATTGTAAAAGCATTTGAGACAGAAAGAGCTACGACAAAGCCTGCAAGTAATCCAATCTATACCAAACTGCATGATGTCATGCATTATGCTTCATTTATAAGCCTTTATTCTGGGAGCACCAATTATCAGTAAATAGGATGATCATTTTAACTGGCCGATCAACATGATATGTCTGCACTAAGTCATCATTAACTTTTGATTTACAGTTCAGAATGACACGAATCGAAAGCCAACATTAAGCTAGCTACATTTTTTTTATTGTGACAAAATTTAAGATAGAAATAGATACGACAAAGACTCAAAGTAATCCAATCTATCCCAAACTTCTTGGTGGTATGCATTATGCTTCATTTATACGCATTTACTCAATGAGCACAACTGAGCAGTTTAGAATGATCATTTTAACAAGCAGATCATTGACATGTCCACACTAAATCCTTTTTAACTTCTAATTCGGAGTTGAAAATGACATGGATCCAACGCCCACGTTAAGTTTGGTCAATATTCTATATTGTGACAATATTTGAGATTGAAAGAGCTACGACAAAGCCTCCAAGTAATCCAATCTATACCAAACTTCGTGATGCCATGCATTATTCATTTGTTATAAGCCTTTACTCAAGGAGCACCAATTATCAGTTTAGAATGATCATTTTAATTGGCCGATCAACTTGACATGTCCGCATTAAATCATCCGTAACTTTTGATTTAGAGTTCAGATTGACACGAATCCAAGGCCAACATTAAGCTAGCTCAAGTTTCTATATTGTGACAACATTTGAGACAGAAAGAGCTACAATAAAGCCTCCAATCTATCCCAAACTGCATGATGTCATGTATTATGCTTCATTTATAAGCCTTTATTCAAGGGGCACCAATTATCAGTTTATGATGATCATGTTAGCTGGCTGATCAACTTGACATGTCCGCACTAAGTCGTCTATACCTTTTGAATTTAGAGTTCAGAATGACACGAATCCAACGCCCACGTTAAGTTAGCTCAATTTTCTATATTGTGAAAACATTTGAGACTGAAAGAGCTACGACAAAGCCTGGAAGTAATCCAATCTATACCAAACTGCATGATGTCATGCATTATGCTTCATTTATAAGCCTTTATTCAAGGAGCACCAATTATCAGTTTGGGATGATCATTTTAACTGGCTGATAAACTTGATATGTCTGCACTAAGTCGTCTGTAACTTTTGATTTAGAGTTCAGAATGACACGAATCCAATGCCAACGTTAAGCTAGCAACATTTTTTTTATTGTGACAAAATTTAAGATAGAAATAGATACGACAAATACTCCAAGTAATCCACTCTATCCCAAACTTCGTGATGCCATGCATTATGCTTCATTTATACGCCTTTACTCAATGAGCACAACTGAGCAGTTTAGAATGATCATTTTTACTAGCAGATCAAGTTGACATGTCCACACTAAATCATTTTTAACTTCTTATTCAGAGTTGAAAATGATATCGGTCCAACACCCATGTTAAGTTTGGTCAATATTCTATATTGTGACAATATTTGAGACTGAAATAGCTACGACAAAGCCTCCAAGTAATCCAATCTATACCAAACTGCGTCATGTCATGCATTATTCATTTGTTATAAGCCTTTACCCAAGGAGCACCAATTATCAGTTTAGAATGATCATTTTAATTGGCCGATCAACTTGACCTGTTCGCATTAAATCATCCGTAACTTTTGATTTAGAGTTCAGATTTACACGAATCCAACGCCAACATTAAGCTAGCTCAAGTTTCTATATTGTGACAACATTTGAGACAGAAAGAGGTAAAATAAAGCCTCCAAAATATCCAATTTATCCCAAACTGCATGATGCCATGCATTATGCTTCATTTATATGCCATTACTTAAGGAACACCACTTATCAGTTTGGAATGATCATTTTAACTGGCCGATCAAATTGTCCGCACTTAATCGTTCGTAACTTTTTATTTTGAGTTCATAATGACACGAATCCAATGCCAACGTTAAGCTAGCTCAATTTTCTATGTTGTGAAAGAATTTAAAACCGAAATAGCTACGTCAAAGCCACGTAATCCAAACTATCTCAAACTTCGTGATGCCATGTATTATGCTTGATTTGTAAACCTTTTATTCATTAGCGTCATTTAACAGGCCGATCAAATTGACATGTCCGCACTAAATCTTCCATACGTTTTGATTAAGAATTCAAAATGACACGAATCTAGCACCGAGGTTAAGCTAACTTAATTTTCTATATTTTGAAAATATTTGAGACTGAAAGAGCTACGACAAAGCCTGCAAGTAATCCAATCTATACCAAACTGCATCATGTCATGCAGTATGCGTCATTTATAAGCCTCTATTCAAGGAGCACCAATTATCAGTTTAAAATGATCATTTTAACTAGCCGATCAACTTGACATGTCCGCACTAAGTCGTCCGTAACTTTTGATTTAGAGTTCAGAATGACACAAATCCAACGCCAACGTTAAGCTAGCAACATTTTTTATCTTGTGACAAAATTTTAGATAGAAATATCTACGAAAAAGCCTCTAAATAGTACAATCTATCCCAATCTTTTTGATGGCATGCATTTTGCTTCATTTATATGCCTTTACTCAATGAGCACAATTGATCAGTTTAGAATGATCAATTTAACTAGCAGAACAAGATGAAATGTCCGTACTAAATCGTATTAAACTTTTAATTCAAAGTTCAAAATGACATGAATCTAACACACACATTAAGTTAGGTCAATATTGCGTTGTGACAACATTTGAGACTGAAAGAGCTATGACAAAGCCTCCATGTAATCCAATCTATCCCAAACTGCGTGATGCCATGCATTATGGTTCATTTGTAAACAAATTCTCAATGAGCACCAATGACCAGTTTATAATGATCAATTTAACTGGCCAATCAGCTTGACATGTCTGCACTAAATCGTCTGTAACTTTTGATTTTGAGTTCAGAATTACACGAATCCAATGTCCACGTTAAGCTAGCTCAATTTTCTATGTTGTGACAAAATTTAAGACCGAAATAGCTATTACAACACCTAAATGTAATCCAAACAATCTCAAACTTCGTGATGCCCTACATTATGCTTCATTTGTAAACCTTTGCTCAATGAGCTTCATTTAACAGGCCGATCAACTTGACATATCCGCACTAAGTCGTTTGTACCTTTTGATTTAGTGTTCAGAATGACACAAATCCAACGCCCACGTTAAGTTAGCTCAATGTTCTATATTGTAAAAGCATTTGAGAAAAAAGGAGCTACGACAAAGCCTGCAAGTAATCCAATCTATACCAAACTGCATGATGTCATGCATTATGCTTCATTTATAAGCCTTTATTCAAGGAGCACCAATTATCAGTTTGGGATGATCATTTTAACTGGCCGATCAACATGATATGTCTGCACTAAGTCATTAGTAACTTTTGATTTACAGTTCAGAATGACACGATTCGAAAGCCAACGTTAAGCTAGCTACATTTTTCTTATTGTGACAAAATTTAAGATAGAAATAGATACGACAAAGACTCCAAGTAATCCAATCTATCCCAAACTTCTTGATGCCATGCATTATGCTTCATTTATACGCATTTACTCAATGAGCACAACTGAGCAGTTTAGAATGATCATTTTAACTAGCAGATCATTGACATGTCCACACTAAATCATTTTTAACTTCTAATTCGGAGTTGAAAATGACATGGATCCAACGCCCACGTTAAGTTTGGTCAATATTCTATATTGTGACAATATTTGAGATTGAAAGAGCTACGACAAAGCCTCCAAGTAATCCAATCTATACCAAACTTCGTGATGCCATGCATTATTCGTTTGTTATAAGCCTTTACTCAAGGAGCACCAATTATCAGTTTAGAATGATCATTTTAATTGGCCGATCAACTTGACATGTCCGCATTAAATCATCCGTAACTTTTGATTTAGAGTTCAGATTGACACGAATCCAACGCCAACATTAAGCTAGCTCAAGTTTCTATATTGTGACAACATTAAACTAGCTGACCAACTTGATACGTCCACACTAAATTGTCTTTAACTTTTACTATAGAGTTCAAAATGACATGAATCCAACGCCCATGTTAAGTTAGCTCAATGTTCCATATTGTGACAATATTTGAGACTGAAAGAGCTACAAAATAGCCTCCCAGTAATCCAATCTTTCCCAAACTGCGGGATGCAATGCATTATGCTTTCGTTTTAAGCTTTTACTCAAGGAGCACCAATGGTCAGTTTAGAATGATCATTTTAATTAGCAGACCAACTTGACATGTCCACACTAAATCATATTTAACTTTTAATTTAGAGTCAAAAATGACATTAATCCAACACCCAATTAAAGCTAGATCAATTTTCTATATTGTGACAATATTTGAGGCTAAAAAAGCTATGACAAAGCCTCCAAGTAATCCAATCTCTCCCAAACTGCGTGATGCCATGCATTATGTTTTCGTTATAAGCCTTTACTCAAGGAGCACCAATTGTCAGTTTAGAATTATCATTTAGCAAATCAACTTGACATGTATGCACTATATTGTCTGTAATTTTTTATTTAGAGTTCCGAATGACACGAATCTAATGCAAACGTTATGTTAGCTCAATTTTCTATATTGGGACAAAATTTAAGACCGATATAGGTATGACAAAGCCTCCAAATAAACCAATATACCCTAAACTGCGTGATGTCATGCATTATACTTCATTTATACGCCTTTACTCAATGAGCACCAATAATCAACTTAGAATGACCATTTTAACTAGCTGATCAACTTGACATGTCCACACTAAATCGTCTTTAACTTTTAATTTAGAGCTCAAAATGAGATGAATCCAACGCCCACGATAGGCTAGCACAGTTTCCCATATTGTGACAACATTTGAGATTGAAAGAGCTTCAACAAGGCATCAAAGTAATCCAATATATCCCAAACTTTGTGATGTCATGTATTATGCTTCATTTATAAGCCTTTACTCAAGGAGCATCAGTGATGAGTTTAGAATGGTCACCTTAACTAGCCAATCAACTTGACATGTGCGCACTAAATCATCCGTAACTATTGATTTAGAGTTCACAATGACACGAATCCAACACCCACGTTAAGCTAGCTCAATTTTCAATATTGTGACAAATTTTAAAACCGAAATAGCTACGACAAAGCATCCAAGTAGTCCAATCTGCCCCAAACTGAGGGATGTCATGCATTATGCTTCATTTACACGCCTTTACTAAATGAGCACCATTGATCATTTCAGAACGATCATTTTAACTAGCTGACCAACTTGACACGTCCACACTAAATTGTCTTTAACTTTTACTATAGAGTTCAAAATGACATGAATCCAACGCCCACGTTAAGTTAGCTCAATGTTCCATATTGTGACAATATTTGACACTGAAAGAGCTACAAAAAAGCCTCCCAGTAATCCAATCTTTCCCAAACTGCGGGATGCAATGCATTATGCTTTCGTTTTAAGCCTTTACTCAAGGAGCACCAATGGTCAGTTTAGAATGATCATTTTAATTAGCAGACCAACTTGACATGTCCACACTAAATCATATTTAACTTTTAATTTAGAGTCAAAAATGACATTAATCCAACACCCAATTAAAGCTAGATCAATTTTCTATATTGTGACAATATTTGAGGCTAAAAAAGCTATGACAAAGCCTCCAAGTAATCCAATCTATCCCAAACTGCGTGATGCCATGCATTATGCTTTCATTATAAGCCTTTACTCAAGGAGCACCAATAATAATATTAGAATGATTATTTTAACTGGACGATCAACTTTACATATGCACACTAAGTCGTCCGTAACTTTTGATTCAGAGTTCAGAATGACACGAATCCAGCGCCAACGTTAATCTAATTCAATTTTCTATATTGTGAGAAAATTTAAGACTGAAAGAGCTATGAGAAAGCCTCAAAGTAATCCAATATATCCCGAACTACTTGATGGCATGCATTATGCTTCATTTTTAAACATTTACACTATGAGCACAAATGATCAATTTATAATGTTCATTTTAACTGGCCGATCAACTTGACATGTCCACACTAAATCATCCGTAGCTTTTGATTTACATTTCACGATGACACGAACCCAATGGCCACGTTAAGCAAGCTCAATTTCGTATATTCTGACCAAATGTAAGACCAAAATAGATACGACAAAGCCTCCAAGTAGTTCACTCTATCCTAAATGGCGTGATGCCATGCATTATGCTTTATTTATAAGCCTTTACTCAAGGAGCACCAATGATCAATTTAGAATGATCATTTTAACTAGCTGATACACTTGACATGTCTGACACTAAATCGTGTTTCTCTTTTGATTTAGAAACAAAACTTACATGAATCCAACGCCCACGTTAAGCTAGCTCAATTTTCTACATTGTTACAATATTCAAAGCTAAAAGAGCTACGACAAAGCCTCCACGTAATCCAATTTATCCCAAATTGCGTGATGTCATGCATTTTGCTTCTTTTATAAGCCTTTAGTCAAGGAGCACTAATAATCAGTTTAGAATAATCATTTTAAGTTTCCGATCAACTTGACATGTCTGCACTAAATGGTCCGTAACTTTTGATTTAGAGTTCACAATGACACGAATCATATACCCACGCTAAGCTAGCTCAATTTTCTTTGTTGGGACAAAACTTAAGACCGAAATAGCTATGACAAAGCCTGCAAGTAATCCAATCTATCCCGAATTGCATGATGCCATGCATTATGCCTCATTTAGATGCCTTTACTCAATGAGAACCAATGAACAGTTTAGAATGATCATTTTAACTACCTTATCAACTTAACATTGACGCACTAAATCATTTTTCAACTTTTAATTTAGAGCTCAAAATGAGATGAATCCAACGCCCAAGTTAAGCTAGCTCAATTTTCCATATTGTGAAAACACTTGAGATTGAAAGAGCTACGACAAAGCCTCCAAGTAATCCAATCTCTCCCAAACTGTGTGATGCCATGCGTTATGTTTTCAATATAAGCCTTTACTCAAGGAGCACCAATTGTCAGTTTAGAATTATAATTTAGCAAATCAACTTGACATGTCTGCAATATATTGTCCGTAATTGTTTTATTTAGAGTTCCGAATGACACGAATCTAATGCAAACGTTATGTTAGCTCAATTTTCTATATTGGGACAAAATTTAAGACCGATATAGGTATGACAAAGCCTCCAAATAATCCAATATACCCTAAACTGCGTGATGTCATGCATTATACTTCATTTATACGCCTTTACTCAATGAGCACCAATGATCAACTTAGAATGGCCATTTTAACTAGCTGATCAACTTGACATGTCCGCACTAAATCGTCTTTAACTTTTAATTTAGAGCTCAAACTGAGATGAATCCAACGCCCACTATAGGCTAGCTCAGTTTCCCATATTGTGACAACATTTGAGATTGAAAGAGCTTCAACAAAGCATCAAAGTAATCCAATATATCCCAAACTTTGTGATGTCATGTATTATGCTTCATTTATAAGCCTTTACTCAAGGAGCATCAGTGATGAGTTTAGAATGGTCACCTTAACTGGCCAATCAACTTGACATGTGCGCACTAAATCAGCCGTAACTATTGATTTAGAGTTCACAATGACATGAATCCAACACCCACGTTAAGCTAGCTCAATTTTCAATATTGTGACAAATTTTAAATCCGAAATAGCTACGACAAAGCCTCCAAGTAGTCCAATCTGTCCCAAACTGAGTGATGTCATGCATTATGCTTCATTTACACGCCTTTACTAAATGAGAACCATTGATCATTTCAGAACGATCATTTTGACTAGCTGACCAACTTGACACGTCCACACTAAATCGTCTTTAACTTTTACTATAGAGTTCAAAATGACATGAATCCAACGCCCACGTTAAGTTAGCTCAATATTCCATATTGTGACAATATTTGAGACTGAAAGAGCTACAAAAAAGCCTCCGAGTAATCCAATCTTTCCCAAACTGCAGGATGCAATGCATTATGCTTTCGTTTTAAGCCTTTACTCAAGGAGCGCCAATGGTCAGTTTAGAATGATCATTTTAATTAGCAGACCAACTTGACATGTCCACACTAAATCATATTTAGCTTTTAATTTGGACTCAAAAATGACATTAATCCAACGCCCAATTAAAGCTTGATCAATTTTCTATATTGTGACAATATTTGAGGCTAAAAAAGCTATGACAAAGCCTCCAAGTAATCCAATCTATCCTAAACTGCGTGATGCAATGCATTACGCTTTCATTATATGCATTTACTCAAGGACCACCAATGATCAGTTTAGAATGATCATTTTAACTATCCGATCAACTCGACATATCCGCTCTAAATCGTCTGTAAGTTTTGATTTAGAGTACAGAATGACACGACTTCAACACATACGTTAAGCTAGATCAATTTTCTATATTGTGACCATATTTAAGACCGAATAGCTATGACAAAGACTTCAAATAATCCACACAGTTTGGAATCCAACGCCCACGTTAGGCTAGCTCCATTTTCGATATTGTGACAACATTTGAGACTGAAAGAGCAAAGACAAAGCCTCAAATCCAAAATATCCCAAACTGTGTGATGCCATGCCTTGTGCTTCATTTGTATCCTTTGCTGAATAAGCACCAATGATCAGTTTAGAATGTTCATTTTAACCGGCCGGTCAACTTGACATGTCCACACTAAATCGTTGGTAACTTTTAATTTAGAACTCAAAATGACATGAATCCAATACCTAAGTAAAGCTAGATCCATTTTCTATATTGTGATGTAATTTAAGACCAAATTAGCTACGAAAAGGCCTCCAAGAAATGAAATCTATCCTAAACTGTGTTATGCCATGCATTATGCCATGCATTATGCTTCATTTATACACCTTTACTCGATGAGCACCAATGACCAGTTCAGAATGATCACTTTAACGAGCAGATCAAGTTGACATGTCCACCCAAAATTGTCTTTAACTTTTAATTTAGAGTTCAAATTGGAATGATTCCAACGCCCACATTAATTTAACTCAATATTCCATATTGTTACAATATTTGAGACTGAAAATGCTACGACAAAGTCTCCAAGTAATCCAATCTATCCCAAACTGCGTGATGCCATGCATTACGCTTCATTTGTAAACCTTTGCTCAATGAACACCAATGATCAGTTTAGAATGTTCATATTAACTAGCCGACCAACTGGACTATCCACACTAGATCATCTGTAACTTTTGATTTACATTACAGAATGACACGAATCGAATGAACAAGTAAATCTAGCTCTATTTTCTATATTTGACAACATTTAAGACCTAAATAATCTAATCTATCCCAAACTCCATGGTGCCATACAGTATGCTTCATTTACATTCCTTTACTTAATGAGCACTAATGATCAGTTTAGAATGATCATTTAAGTAGCCGATCAAGTTGACATGTACGCACTAAATCGTCTTTCACTTTTAATTTAGATTTCAAAATGACATGAATCCAACGCCCACGTTAAGTTATCTCAATATTCCATATTGTGACAATATTTGAGACTGAAAAAGGTATGACAAAGCCTCAAAGTAATCCAATCTATCTCAAACTGCGTGGTGCAATGCATTATGCTTCATTTTTAAACCTCTTCTTAAGGAGCACCAGTGATCATATTAGAATGATCATTTTAACGGGTTGATGAACTTGACATATCCGCATTAAATCGTCCATAACTTTTTATTTAGGGTTCAGAATGACACAAATTCAACGCCAACGTTAAGCTAGCTCAATTTTTTTATTGTGACAAAATTCAAAACCAAAATAGCTATGACAAGGCCTCCAAGTAATCAATCTATCCCAAATTGCATGATGCCATGCATTATACCTCATTTAGATGCCTTTACTCAATGAGCACCAATGAACAGTTTAGAATGATCATTTTAACTAGCTGATCAACTGAACATGTACGCACTAAAACATCTTTAAACTTTTAATTTAGAGCTCAAACTGAGATGAATCCAACGTTCACGTTAAGCTAGCACAATTTTCCATATTATGACAACATTTGAGACTGAAAGAGCTACAATGAAGCCATCAAGTAATCCAATATATCGCAAACTGTGTGGTGCCGTGCATTATGCTACATTTGTAAACCTTTGCACAATGAGCACCAATGATCAGTTTAGAATGTTGATTTGGACTAGCTGATCAACTTGACTGTCCACACTAAATTGTCCGTAACTTTTGATTTAAATTTCAGAATGACACGAATCCAACGCTCAAGTAAAGCTAGCTCTATTTTTTATATTTGACAACATTTAAGATCGAAATACCTATGAAAAAGCCTGCAAGTAATCCAATCTATCCCAAACTGCGTGATGACATGCATTATGCTTAATTTATATGCCTTTCTCAATGAGCACCAATGATCAGTTTAGAATGAATATACTAACTAGCAGATCAAGTTGACATGTGCGCACTAAATTGTCTTTAACTTTTAATTTCGAATTCAAAATGACATGAATTGAACGCCTAATTTAAGTTATCTCTATATTCCATATTGTGACAATATTTGAGACTGAAAGAGGTACCATAAAGCCTCCAAGTATTCCAATCTATCCCAAACTGCTTGATGCAATGCAATATGCTTCTTTTTTAAAATTTTTCTCAAGGAGAACCAATGATTAGTTTAGAATGATCATTTTAACTGGTCGACCAACTTGACATATCCGCACTAAAGCATCGATATCTTTTGATTTAAAGTTCAGAATGACAAGAATCCAACGCCAACTTTAAGTTAGCTCAATTTTCTATATTGTGACTAAATTTAAGACCAAAATAGCTATGAAAAGATTTTCAAGCAATCCAATCTATCCCAAACTGTGTGATGTTATTCGCCATTACTTAATGAGCACCAATGATCATGTTAGAATGATCATTTTAACTAACTGATACACTTAACATGTCCGCACTAAATCGTCTTTAACTTTTATATATTGTGACCAAATTTAAGACAAAAATAGCTATGACGAAGCCTCAAAATAATCCAATCTATCCCAAACTGCGTGATACTATACATTATGCTTCATTTTGCACGCCTTTACTCAATGAACACCAATGATGAGTTTAGAATGACCAGTTTTACTAGCAGATCAAATTGACATGTACAAACTAAATTGTCATTAAGTTTTTATTTAGAGTTCAAAATGAGATGAATCCAACGCCAACATAAGTTAACTCAATATTCCATAGTGTGACAATATTTGATACTAAAAAAGCTATGACAATGACTCCAAATAATCCAATCTATCTCAAACTGCATGATGACTTGCATTATGCTTCCTTTAAAAGCCTTTACTCAAAGAGCAACAACGATCATTTTAGAATGATCATTTTAACTGGCCGACCAACTTGACATGTCCGTACTACATCCTCCATAAATTTTGATTTGGAATTCAGAATGACCCGAATCCAACGCCCACGTTAAGCTAGCGCAATTTTCTATATTGTGACAAAATTTAAGACCAAAATAGCTATGACAAAGCCTCTAAATAATCCAATGTATCCCAAACTGTGTGATGCCATGCATTATGCTTCATTTATATGCCTTTACTCAATGAGCACCAACGATCAGTAGAATGATCATTTTAACTAGCTGATAAACTTGACATGTCCACACTAAATCGTCTTTAACTTTTAATTTAGATCTCAAAATGACATGAATCCAACGCCCACAAGAAAATAGCTCAATATTCCATATTGTGAAAATATTTGAGACTCAAAGAGCTACGACAAAGCCTCCAAGTAATCCAATCAATCCCAAACTCCATGATGCCACACATTTTTTTTTGTTTATAAGCCTTTACCCAGGATGCACCAATGATCAGTTTATAATGATCATTTTAACTGAATGATTAACTTGACATGTCCACTCTAAATCGTCCGTAACTCTTGATTTAGAGTTCAGAATAACACGAATCCAATGCCCACGTTAAGCTAGCTCAATTTTCTAGATTTTGGAAAAGTTTAAGACCGAAATAGCTATGAAAAGGCCTCCACATAATCCAATATGTCCTGAACTACGTGATGCCATGCATTATGCATCATTTATATTCCTTTACTGAATGAGCACCTAGGATCAAAATAGAATGATCATTTTAACAAACTGATTAACTTGACATGTCTGCACTAACTCGTATATAACTTTTAATTTAGCGCTTAAAATGACATTATTCCAATGCCCACGTTAAAATAGCTCAATATTCCATATTGTGACAATATTGGAAACTGAAACAGCTACGACAAAGCCTCCAGGTAATCCAATCTATCCCAAACTGCGTGATGCTATGCATTATGCTTCATTTATAACCCTTTACCCAACAAGCACCAAGGATCAGTTTAAAATGAACTTTTTAACCGGCCGATCAACATGACATGTTCGCACTAAATCGTCTGTAACTTTTGATTTAAAGTTCAGAATGATACGAATCGACCGTCCACGTTAAGCTAGCTCAGTTTTATATATTATTATTAAATTTAAGACCGAAATAGCTAGGAAAAATCCTCCAAGTTATCCAATATATCCCAAACTGTGTGATGCCGTGCATTATGCTTCATTTGTAAAACTTTGTTCAATGAGCACCAACGATAAGTATAGAATGTTCATATTAACTTGCTGAACAAGTTGACATGTCCACACTAAATCATCCGTAACTTTTGATATACATTTCAGAATGACACGAATACAATGCCCAAGTAAAGCTAGCTCAATTTTCTATATTGTGACAAAATTTAGTACCAAAATAGCTACGACAAAGCCTCAAAGTAATCCAATCTATCCCAAGCTGAGTGATGCCATGCATTATCTTCATTTATACGCCTTTACTCAATGAACATTAATGATCAGTTTAGAATGATCATTTTAACTAGCCGATCAACTTCACATGTGCGCACTAAATCGTCTTTAGCTTTTAATTAAGAGCTCAAAATTAGATGAATCCAACGCCACGTTAAAATAGCTCAATATTCCATATTGTGACAATATTTGAGATTGACAGAGCTATGATAATGCCTCAAAGTAATCCAATATATCCCAAACTGCGATGCCGTGCATTATGCTTCATTTGTAAACCTTTTCTCAGTGACCACCAATGATCAGTTTAGAATGTTCATGTTAACAAGTTGATCAATTTGATATGTCTGCACTAAATCATCTGTACCTTTTGATTTACATTTCAGAATAAAACCAATCTAACGCCCAAGTAAACCTAGCTCAATTTTTTATATTGTGATAAATTTTAAGACCGAAATAGCTAAGACAAAGTCTCCAAGTCATCCAATATACCCCAAACTGCATGATGCCATGCATTATGCTTCATTTATACACCTTTACTCAATGAGCACCAATGATCAGTTCAAAATGATCATGTTAACTAGTTGATTAACTTGACATATCCGCACTAAATCATCTTTAACTTTTAATTTAGAGCTCAAAATGTAATAAATCCAACGCCCATATTGTGACCACATTTGAGACTGAAAGAGCTATGCCAAAGCCTCAAAGTAATCCAATATATGCTTCATTTCTAAACCTTTGCTCAATGAGCACTAATGATCAGTTTAGAATGTTCATTTTAACTAGCTGATCAAGTTGACATGTCCACACTAAATCGTCCGTAACTTTTGATGTACATTTTAGAATGACACGAATCCAACGACCAAGTAAAGCTATCTCAATTTTTTATATTGTGACAAAATTAAATACCGAAATAGCTACAACAAAGCCTCAAACTAATCCAGTTTATCCGAAGCTGCGTGATGCCATGCAATATGCTTCATTAATTCGCCTTTAATTAATGAGCACAAATGATCAGTTTAGAATGATCATTTTCACAAGCAGTCAAGTTGACATGTCCGCAATAAATCGTCTTTGACTTTTAATTTAGAGCTCAATTAACATTAATCCAGCGCCCACGTTACGTTAGCTCAATATTCCATATTGTGACAATATTTGAGACTGAAAGAGCTACGAAAAAGCATCCAAGTAATCCAATCTATACCAAACTGTGTGATGCCATGCATTATGCTTCATTTATACGCATTTACTCAATGAGTACCAGTCATTAGTTTAGAATGATCATTTTAACTAGCTGATCAACTTGACATGCCTGCACTAAATCATCTTTAACTTTTAATTTAGAAATAAAAATGACATGAATCCAACGCCCAAGGTAAAATAGCTCAATATTCCATATTGTGACAATATTTGAGACTGAAAGAGATATGACAAAACCTCCAAGTAATCCAATCTATCCTAAATTGCGTGATGTCATTCATTACGCTTTCTTTATAAGCCGTTACTCAAGGAGCAGAATTGATAAGTTTAGAATGATTAGTTTAGAATGATCATTTTAACTGTACGATCAATTTCACATGTCCGCACTTAATCGTCTGTAACTTTTGATTTAGAGTTCCAAATGACACGAATCCAACGCCCACGTTAAATATTTTGACAAAATGTGGCTAAATTTTCAAGTAATCCAATCTAGCTAAATTTTCAATATTTTGATAACAAGGAAGACCAAAATAGCTATGACAAAGCTTCCAAGTAATCCAATCTATCCCAAATTGCGTGATGCCATGCATTATGCTTCATTTATACGCCTTTACTCAATGAGCACAAATGATCACTTTAAAATGATCATGTTAACTAGTTTATCAACTTGACATGTCTGCACAAATCATCTTTAACTTTTAATGTAGAGCGCAAAATGAAATGAATCCAACGCACACGTTAAGTTAGCTCAATATTCCATATTGTGACTATATTTGTGACTGAAACAGGTACAAAAAGCCTCCAAGTAATCCCATCTATCCCGCACTGTGTGATGCCATGCATTATGCTTTCTTTATAAGCCTTTACTCAAGGAGCAACAATGATCAGTTTAGAATGATCAGTTTAACTAGCCGATCAACTTGACATGTTGGTACTAAATTTTCCGTAACTTTTGATTTCGAGTTCAGAATGACACGAATCCAATGCCAACATTAAGCTAGCTCAATTTTCTATATTGTGAAAAAATTTAAGACCAAATATCTATGAAAAATCTACCATGTAATCCAATCTATCTGAAACAGTGTGATGTCGTGCATTATTATTCATTTATACGCCTTTACTCATTGAAAACCATTGATCAGTTTACAATTATCATTTGAACAAGCTTATCAAATTTACATGTTTGCATTATATGGTCTTTAACTTTTAATTTAGAGCTCAAAATGACATAAATACAACCCCCACATTAAGCTAGCTCAATTTTTCATATTGTGACAACATTTGAGATTGAAAGAGCTAGGACAAAGCCTAAAAGTAATCCAATATATCCCAAACTGCTTGATGCCATGTGTTATGCTTCATTTGTAAACCTTCGGTCGATGAGCACCAATGACCAGTTTAGAATGTTCATTTTAACTGGTCGATCAACTAGACACTTCCACACTAAATCGTCCGTAACTTTGTATTTACATTTGAGATTTACAAGAATCCAAGGCCCAAGTAAAGGTAGCTCAATTTTTTTATTGAGACAAAATCAAAGACCGAAATAGCCACGAAAAAGTCTCTAAGTAATCCAATCTATCCCAAAACAGCGTGATGCATGCATTATGCTTCATTTGTAAGCCTTTACTCAAGGAGCACCAATGATCAGTTGAGAATGATCATTTTAACTTGCCCATCAACTTGACATGTCTGCAATAAATCGTCCTTAACTATTGATTTTGAGTTCAGATTGACATGAATCCAACACCCACATTAAGCTAGCTCATTTTCAATATTGTGAAAAAATTTTAAGACCGAAATAGCTACAACAAAGCGTCCAAGTAATCCAATCTATCCCAAACTACGTGATGACTTGCATTATGCTTCATTTATAAGCCTATACTCAATGAGCAGGAATGATCAGTTTAGAATGATCACTTTAAATGGCCGATCAACTTGACATGTTTGCACTAAATTGGCCGTAACTTTTGATTTAGAGCTCAGAAACACACGAATCCAATGCCTATGTTAAGCTAGCTCAATTTTCTATATTGTAACAAAATTCGAGCCTGAAATAGATACGACAAAGCGCCCAAGTAATCCAATCTATCAAAAACTGTGTGATGCCATGCATTATACTTCATTTATAAGGCTTTACTCAATGAGCACCAATGATAAGTTTAGAATGATCACTTTAACTGGGCGATCAACTTGACATGTCCGCACTCAATCGTCCGTCACTTTTTATTTATAGCTCCGAATGACACGAATCTAATGCCCACATTAAACTAGATCAATTTTCTATATTGTGACAAAATTTGAGACAGAACTAGATACGACAAAGCGTCCAAGTAATCCAATCTATCCGAAACTGTGTGATGCCATGCATTATGCTTTATTAATAAGCCTTTGCTCAACGAGCACCAATGATCAATTTAGAATATTCATATAAACTGGGCGGTCAACTTGACATATCCACACTAAATCGTCCGTAACTTTTGATCTAAAGCTCAGAATGACACGAATCCAATGCCTACGTTAAGGTAGCTCAATTTTCTATATTGTAATAAAATTTGATACATAAACAGATATGACAAAGTGTCCACGTAATCCAATCGATTGAAAACTGTGTGATGCCATGCATTATGCTTCATTTATAAACCATTACTGAATGAGCACCAATGATCAGTTTAGAATGATCATTTTAACTGGCCGATCAACTTGTCACATATGCACTAAATGGTCCATAACTTTTCATTTCTAGCTCAAAATGACACAAATCCAATGCCCACATTAAGCGAGTTCAGTTTTCTATATTGTGACAAAATTTGAAACAGAACTAGATACAAAAAAGTTTCCAAGTAATCCAATCTATCCCAAACTGCGTGATGTCATGCATTATGCTTCATTTATAAGCCTTTAGTGAATGAGCAAAAATGATTAGATTATAATGATCCCTTTAATTGGCCGATCAAGTTAACATGTCCGCATAAATCGTCCGTAACTTTTGATTTAGAGTTTAGAAACTCACAATCCTATGCCCACATTAAGCCAGCTCAATTTTCTATATTTTGACAAAATTTGAGACAAAAATAGAGATGACAAAGCGTGTAAGTAATCCAATCTATCAAAAACTTTGTGATGACATGCATTATGCTTCATTTATAAGCCTTTACTCAACGAGCACCAATGATCTGTTTAGAATAATCACTTTATTTGGCTGACCAACTTAACATGTCCGCACTAAATCATCCGTAACTTTTGATTTAGAGTTTAGAAACTCACGAATTCAGTGCCAACATTTAGCTAGTTCAATTTTCTATATTGTGACAAAATTTGAGACAAAACTTGATGCTACTATGCAACCAAGTAATCCAATCTATCCTAAACTGTGTTATGTCATGCATTATGTTTCATTTATAAGCTTTTACTCAATGAGCAGCAATGATCAGTTTAGAATAATCATATTAACTTGCCGATAAATTTGACATGTCCACACTAAATTTTCGGTAAGTTTTGATTTAGAGCTCAAAATGTCACGAATCTAATGCCCACGTTATGCAAGCTCAATTTTCTATATTTTAAGAAAGTTTGAGACAGAAATAGAGACGACAAAGAGTCCAAGTACTCCAATCTATCCAAACTGCTTGAGGCCATGCTTTATGCTTCATTTATAGGCCTATACGTAATGAACACCAATGATATGTTTAGAATGATCAACTTGACATATCCGCACTAAATCGTCCGTAATTTTTGATTTAGAGCTAAGAATGACACGAATCTAATGCCCACGTTAAACTAGCTCAATTTTCTATATTGAAACAAAATTTGAGCCTGAAATAGATACGACAAAGCGCCCAAGTAACCAATCTATCCAAAACTGTGTGATGCCATGCATTATACTTCATTTATAAGACTTTACTCAATGAGCACCAATGATGAGTTTAGAATGATCACTTTAACTGGGCGATCAACTTGACATGTCCGCACTCAATCGTCCATCACTTTTTATTTATAGCTCCGAATGACACGAATCTAATGCCCACATTAAACTAGATCAATTTTCTATATTGTGACAAAATTTGAGACAGAACTAGATACGACAAAGCGTCCAAGTAATCCAATCTATCCGAAACTGTGTGATGCCATGCATTATGCTTTATTTATAAGCCTTGCTCAATGAGCACCAATGATCAATTTAGAATATTCATATAAACTGGGCGGTCAACTTGACATATCCACACTAAATCGGCTGTAACTTTTGATCTAAAGCTCAGAATGACACGAATCCAATGCCTACGTTAAGGTAGCTCAATTTTCTATATTGTAATAAAATTTGATACATAAACAGATATGACAAAGTGTCCACGTAATTCTATCGATTGAAAACTGTGTGATGCCATGCATTATGCTTCATTTATAAACCATTACTGAATGAGCACCAATGATCAGTTTAGAATGATCATTTTAACTGGCCGATCAACTTGTCACATATGCACTAAATGGTCCATAACTTTTCATTTCTAGCTCAAAATGACACGAATCCAATGCCCACATTAAGCGAGTTCAGTTTTCTATATTGTGACAAAATTTAAAACAGAACTAGATACAAAAAAGTTTCCAAGTAATCCAATCTATCCCAAACTGCGTGATGTCATGCATTATGCTTCATTTATAAGCCTTTAGTGAATGAGCAAAAATGATTAGATTATAATGATCCCTTTAATTGGCCGATCAAGTTAACATGTCCGCATTAAATCGTCCGTAACTTTTGATTTAGAGTTTAGAAACTCACAATCCTATGCCCACATTAAGCCAGCTCAATTTTCTATATTTTGACAAAATTTGAGACAAAAATAGAGATGACAAAGCGTGTAAGTAATCCAATCTATCAAAAACTTTGTGATGACATGCATTATGCTTCATTTATAAGCCTTTACTCAACGAGCACCAATGATCTGTTTAGAATAATCACTTTATTTGGCTGACCAACTTAACATGTCCGCACTAAATCAACCGTAACTTTTGATTTAGAGTTTAGAAACTCACGAATCCAGTGCCAACATTTAGCTAGTTCAATTTTCTATATTGTGACAAAATTTGAGACAAAACTTGATGCTACTATGCAACCAAGTAATCCAATCTATCCTAAACTTTGTGATGTCATGCATTATGTTTCATTTATAAGCTTTTACTCAATGAGCAGCAATGATCAGTTTAGAATAATCATATTAACTTGCCGATAAATTTGACATGTCCACACTAAATTTTCCGTAAGTTTTGATTTAGAGCTCAAATGTCACGAATCTAATGCCCACGTTATGCAAGCTCAATTTTCTATATTTTAAGAAAGTTTGAGACAGAAATAGAGACGACAAAGCGTCCAAGTACTCCAATCTATCCAAACTGCTTGAGGCCATGCTTTATGCTTCATTTATAGGCCTATACGTAATGAACACCAATGATATGTTTAGAATGATCAACTTGACATATCCGCACTAAATCGTCCGTAACTTTTGATTTAGAGCTAAGAATGACACGAATCCAATGCCCACGTTAAACTAGCTCAATTTTCTATATTGAAACAAAAATTGAGACAGAAATACATACGACAAAGCGTCCAAGTAATCCGATCTATCCAAAACTGTGTGATGCCATGCATTATCCTTCATTTATAAGCCTTTACTCAATGAGCACAAAGAATCAGTTTAGAATGATCACTTTACCTGGCCGATAACCTTGATATGTCCTTTTTAAATCATCTGTAACTTTATTTTTATAGCTCAGAATAAGACGAATCCAATGCCCACGTTAAGCTAGCATAATTTTCTATATTTTGACAAAATTTGAAACAGAAATAGAGATGACAAAGCATCCAAGTAATCCAATCTATCCCAAAATACGTGATGCCATATGCTTCATTGATAAGCCTTTACTTAATGAGCAACACTGATCAGTTTAGAGTGATCACTTTAACTGGCCGATCAACTTGACATGTCCTCACTAAATCGTCCGTAAGTTTTGATTTAGAGCTTAGAAACACACGAATATAATGCCCACGTTAAACTAGCTCAATTTTCTATATTGTAACAAAATTTGAGACATAAATAAATATAAGAAAGTGTCCAAATAATCCAATCTATCCAAAACTATTTGATGCGTTGCATTATACTTCATTTATAAGCCATTACTCAATGAGCACCAATGATCAGTTTAGAATGATCACTTGAATTGGCAACTCAACTGGACATATCCACACTAAATCGTCCATAACATTTGATTTAGGGTTCAAAATGACATGAATCCAATGCCCACGTTAAGCTAGCTCAATTGTCTATACTGTCACAAAATATGAGACAGAAATAGAGACGACAAAGCGTCCAAGTATTCCAATCTATCCAAACTACTTTATGCCATGCCCTACACTTCATTTATCAGCCTTTACTTAGTGAGCACCAATGATCTGCTTAGAATGATCACTTTAACTGGCCACTCAACTTGACATGTACGCACTAAATCGTATGATCTTTTGATTTAGAGCTCCGAATGACACGAATCCAATGCCCATGATAAGGTAGCTCATTTTTTTATATTTTGACAAAATTTGAAACAGAAATAAAGACGAAAAGGCACCCAAGTAATCCAATCTATCCAAACTGCTTGATGCCATGCTTTATGCAATGCTTTATGCAATGCTTTATGCTTCATTTATAAGACTTTACTTAATGAGCGCCAATAATTTGTATAGAATGATCACTGTAACTGGCCACTCAACTTGACATGTCCGCACTAAATCGTCCGTAACTTTTGATTTAAAGCTCAGAAGGACACGAATACAATGCCCACGTTAAGCTAGCTCATTTCCCTATATTTTCAAAAATTTTGAGACATAAATAGAGACGACAAAGCATCCAAGTTATCCAATCTATCCCAAACTGCGTGGTGCCATGCATTATGCTTCATTTATAAGCCTTTACTTAACGAGCACCAATGATCAGTTTAGAATGATCACTTTAACTGGCCGATCAACTTGACATGTCCGCACCAAATCGTCCATAACTTTTGATTTATGTCTCAGAATGACATGAATCCATTGTCCACGATAAGCTAGCTCAATTTTATATATTGTAGCAAAATTCGAGACAAAAATAGATATGACATAGCGTCCAAGTAATCCAATCTTTCCAAAACTGTGTGATGCCATGCATTATGCTTCATTTATAAGACTTTACTCAATGAGCACTAATGTTAGTTTAGAATTATCATATTAACTGGCTGATCAACTTGAAATTTCCGCACTAAATCGTTCATAAATTTTGATTTAGGGCTCTGTATGACACAAATCCAATGCCCATGTTAAAGTAGCTAAATTTTCTATATTTTTGACAAAATTTGAAAACAAAATACATATGACAAAGCCTCCAAGTAATTCAATCTATCCCAAACTGCGTGATGCCATGCTTTATGCTTCATTTATAAGCTTTTACTTAATAAGCACCAATGATCAGAGTAGAATTATAACTTTAATGGGCCGATCAACTTGACATGTCCGCACTAAATCGTCTGTATCTTTCGATTTAGAGCTCAAAAACACACTAATCCAATGCCCACGTTAAGCTAGCTTAATTTTCTATATAGTAATAAAATTTGAGACAGAAATAGATATGACAAAGCATCCAAGTAATCCAATATATCCAAAACCGTGTGATGCCATACATTATGCTTCTATTATAAGCCTTTACTCAATGAGCACCACTGATCGGTTTAGAATGATCACTTTAACTGGTCGATCAACTTTAAATGTGTGCACTAAATAATCTGTAACTATTGATTTAGAGCTCAAAATGACACAAATCCAATTACTACGTTAAGCTAGCTCAATTTTCTATATTTTTACAAAATTTGAAACAAAAATAGAGACAAAAAGCGTCCAAGTAATCCAATCTATCTCAAACTGCGTGATGACATGCTTTATATTTCATTTATCAGCCTTTAGTTAATGAGTACCAATTTTCAGTTTAGATTGATCACTTTAAATGGCTGATCAACTTGACATTTCTGCAATAAATTGTCCTTAACTTCTGGTCTAGAGCTCAGAATGATACAAATCCAATGCCCACATTAAACTAGCTCAATTTTCTATATTGTAGCAAAATTTGAGACAAAAATAGATACGACAAAGCATCCAAGTATTCCAATCTGTCGAAAACTATGTGATCCCATGCACTATGCCTTATTTATATGCCTTTACTCAATGGGCACCAATGATCAGTTTAGAATAATCATATTAACTGGTGATCAACTTGACATGTCCGCTGTAAATGGTCTGTAACTTTTTGTTTTGAGCTCATAATGTCACGAATCCAATGCCAACAACGTTAAGCTAGATACATTTTTTATATTTTGACAAAATTTGAGACAGAAGTAGAGATGACGAAGCGTCCAAGTAATCCAATCTATACCAAACTGCGTGATGCCATTCTTTAGGCTTCATTTATAAGCCTTAGCTTAATGACCACCAATGAACAATTTAGAATGATCACTTTAACTGCCCGATCAAGTTTGCATGTCCGCACTAAAGAATGCCTTGCCTAACCGGCCAGTATAACAGAGCAGCCTTGCCTTACCGGCCAGCATACCGGATGAGTCCAGAGGAGTCAAAGGAAGTTGAGAGGCAAGTTAAGGAGCTCCTGGAGAAAGGCTATGTACCAGAGAGCCTCAGCCCATGTGCGCGCCTGTATTATTGGTCCCAAAGAGGCCATGGTTATGAGGACACCAGATCATGTGACCGGCCAGAAGATCAAAATGGCCGACCAGAAGGCCTGCCCGAGACAGCTGGGCTATTTGGCGAGTCTGCCGGGCCAAGCGGTACCGCCGGCTCGACGATCAGCCATGCTGGGCCAACTAACTTCGCCGGAGAAGAGGTCCAAACCTCCGGCCAAACTGCGGCGACGTGACTAACACTGCTGGCCCAGCTGATGACGCCGCTGGCCCACCAATCACTCTGGCCGGCCCCGATTACAACACGGCCAGCTCAACACATGGCCCAGCCGGCTCAAGCAATCGCATGGCCAATTCAAGCTCTAAACAAGGAGACTCGGACGTTTTGATAAGCATGGCCGATCAACTTGACATGTCCGCACTAGATCATCGGTAACGTTTGATTTAGAGCTCAAAATGACACAAATCCAATGCCTACATTAAGCTAGCTCAATTTTCTATATTTTTAGAAAATTTGAGACAGAAATAGAGAAGAGAAAGCGTCCAAGTCATCCAATATTCCAAACTACGTGATGCCATGCTTTATTCTTCATTTATAAGCCTTTACTAAATGAGCTCCAATGATCAGTTTAGAACGATCATTTTAACGGGCCGATCAACTTGACGTGTCCGCACTAAATCATCCTTAACTTTTTATTTAGAGCTCAAAATTACACAAATCCAATGCCCACGTTAACCTAGCTCAATTTTCCATATTGTAACAAAATTTGAGACAGAAATATATACGACAGAGCGTCCAAGTAATCTAATCTATCGAAAATTGTGTGTTTCCATGCATGCTTCATTTATAAGCCTTTACTCAATGAGAACCAATCTATCCAAAATTGTGTGATGCCATGCATTATGATTCATTTATAAGCTTTTACTCAATGAGCACCAATGAACAGTTTAAAATGATTACTTTAACTGGCCGATCAACTTAACATGTCCACACTAAATCCTCCGTAACTTTTGATTTAGAGCAAAGAATGACACAAATCCAATGCCCACGTTAAGCTAGCTCAATTCTCTATATTTTGAAAAAACTTGAGACAGAAATAGAGAGGACAAAGCATCCAACTAACCCAATCTATCAAAAACTGTGTCATGCCATGCTTTATGCTTCATTTATAAGCCTTTACTTAATGAGCACCAGTGATCAGTTTAGAATGATCAATTTAACTGGCCGATCAACTTGACATGTACACATTAAATCGTCCGTAAATTTTGATTTGAAGCTCAGAAACACACGAATCAAATGCCCATGTTAAACTAGTTCAATTTTCTATATTGTAAACAAATTTGAGACCAAAATAGATGCCACAAAGTGTCCAAGTAATACAATCTATTCAAAACTGTGTGATGCCAAGCATTATGCTTCATTTATAAGCTTTAAATCAATAAGCACCAATGATCAGTTTAGAATGATGACTTTAACTGGCCGATCAACTTGACATGTCTGCCTTAAATCGTCGGTAAGGTTTGATTTAGAGCTCAAAA
The DNA here is from genome assembly GCA_018901935.1 of Pugionium cornutum. NCBI lineage: Eukaryota > Viridiplantae > Streptophyta > Magnoliopsida > Brassicales > Brassicaceae > Pugionium > Pugionium cornutum. The sequence continues at coordinate 12,872,406 of CM032164.1, read as the reverse complement.
TGACACGAATCCAATGCCCGCAATAAGCTAGCTCAATTTCTATATTGTGACAAAAATTTGAGACAGAAATAGATATGACAAAGCATCCAAATAATCCAATATATCCTAAACTGTGTGATGCCATGCATTATTTTTCATTTATAAGCTTTTACTCAATGAGCACCAATGATCAGTTTAAAATGTTCATTTTAACTGGCCGATCAACTTATCATGTCTGCAGTAAATTGTCCATAACTTTTGATTTATATCTCAGAATGACACGAATCCAATGTCCAATTGAGCCTGTTCAATTTTCAATATTGTGGTAGAATGTGATACATAACTAGATACAACAAAGCGTCCAAGTAATCCAATATATCCCAAATTACGTGATGCCATCCCTTATGATTCATTTATAAGCCTTTATTTAATGAGCAACTATGACCATTTTAGAATGTTCATTTTAACTAGCCGATCAACCTGACATGTCTGCACTAAATCGTCTATAACTTTTGATTTATAGTTCAGAATGACACGAATCCAATGCCCACGTTAAGCTAGCTCAATTTTCTATAATTTGACAAAATTTGAGAAAGAAATAGGGATGACAAAGCGTACAAGAAATCCAATCAATCCCAAACTGCGTGATGCCAAGCTTTATGCTTCATTTATAGCCTTTACCTAATGAGCACCAATGATCAGTTTAGAATGATCACTTTAACTGGCCGATCAACTTGACATGTCCACACTAAATAGTCCGTAACTTTTGATTGAGAGCTCCGAATGACACGAATCCAGTGCCCACGTTAAGCCAGCTCAATGTTTTATAGTATAACAAAATTTGGGACTCAAATATATACGATAAATGGTCCAAGTAATCCAATCTATCCAAAACTGTATGATGTCATGCATTTTGCTTCATTTATAAGCTTTTACTCAATGAGCACCAATGATCAGTTTAGAATGATCACTTTAACTGGCTGATCAACTTGACATATCCGCCCTAAATCGTCCGTAACTTTTGATTTAGAGCTCAGAATGACACGAATCCAATGCTGATTTTAAGCTAGCTCAATTTTCTATACTGTGACAAAATTTGAGACAGAAATAGATACAAAGAAGCGTCCAAGTAATCCAATCTATCCCAAACTTTGTGACGGAATGCATTATGCTTGATTTATAAGCTTTTAATCAATGAGCACCAATGATGAGTTAAGAATGATCATTTTAACTGGACAATCAACTTGACATGTCCACAATAAATCGTATGTAACTTTTGATTTAGAGCTCAGAAAGACACGAATCCAATGCCCACGTTAAGCTAGCTCAATATTCTATATTTTACCAAAATTTGAGACAGAAATAGAGACAACAAAGCGTACAAGTAATCCAATCTATTGCAAACTGCGTGATGCTATGCTTTATGCTTCATTTATAAGTCTTTACTTAATAAACACCAATGATCAGTTTAGAATGATCATTTTAGCTCGCCGATCAACTTGACATGTCCACACTAAATCATCCGTAACTTTTGATTTAAAGCTTATAAACACACGAATCCAATGCCCACCTTAAGCTAGCTCAATTTTCTATTGTGTATCAAAATTTGAAACAGAAATACATACGATAAAGCCTCCAAGTAATCCAATCTATCGATAACTGTGTGATGCCATGTACTATTCTTCATTTATAAGCCTTTACTCAATGAGCACCAATGATCAGTTTAGAATGATTACTTTAACTGGCCGATCATTTTGACATGTCCGCACTAAATTTTCCGTAACGTTTGATATAGAGCTCAGAATGACACAAATTCAATGCCCATGTTTATGCGAACCTCACAAGGAATGCAATTCTGGATGTGGTTGAGATAGGATTTTCAATAGAATGAATCAAACTTCAATCTGTTCAAAGGTTGTGGATTGAAGGCTCACAAAGTAGCTGTGGAAAGACTACTGATTTACAAAAGATAGTAGATGTTGACTGAAGGATATTACACACTAAGGCTACTAAATGTTGACTAAAGGATATTACACACCAACAATCAGATTAAGAAATTAAGAAGAGAATCACTCTCAAACTTAAGAAAAGAAGCTATTTTTATTTGAAAAGTTGAATGATGAAGTTTACAATTGAAAGCCCCTATTTATACAGTTAGGACATGAAAATAGGAGGATCCTACAGCATTAAAATGGTTGAATTTACAAGGGAAGACTTGACCAAAGACCTTGACTTTATTAACTCTTATTTTGAATATGAATGTAGACACTCCCCCCCCCCTGATGACGCCAATTTGGACCATTTTTTAAGTGAAATCCTTTTGATTTTAAGCAACAAATTGGGCTGGTGGTAATGTGATTCATTTTCCTCATTAAAAACCTTACCAAGAAAACCCAATGGGAGAAAACTTGGATAAGGGAAAAAGAGTACAAATGGATCACATACCCATTTGTATGCTATCTTGAGCTTGTACAAAAATCAGTGTGCTTTTAGGGGCTTCTCTATCCAAGCCCAAGTGAATTTGTTGTGCATTCTTCTTGTTGAGCATGCTGCGGATTGCCTCTTTGAGTTTATTGGCCTTGGCTCGGGTTAATGGTCCAGCTGGTAGTGCACGAGCTTCTTCATGTTCCTCTGGTTCATTCCTAGCCATGAGCTTCTCCTTTTGTGTCCTTTCCATGCTCGTATCATCCCCCTCCTCTTGAAAAGGATTTTACCTAAAATCTGGTTCATCTGCAATGAAAGGCACAAGATCATAAACACTGAAGCTTGAACTCACATTATATTGACCTTTAAGATCAATTTTATTTAGGCGTTGTTGCTGATCTTCTGAACTATCTTGAAAGGTCCATAAATTCTAGGCATAAGTTTGGATTTCGTTTCAGCTGGAAATCTTTCTTTCCTCACGAGGTCTCCCACCTCAAATATCATTTCAAGTCTTCCTTTGTTGGCCTTTCTTGCATATTTTTGGGTTCTGGCCTCAGTATTCTTCCTTGCATTCTCATGGGTCTGTTTAACAATCTCAGCTTTTCTTTATCCATCAACACTAGCTCTTTCACTTAAAGGAAAAGGGGTTAGATCCAAAGGACATAAAGGATTGAAACCATTCACAATTTGAAAAGGAGAATACTTATAAGAAGAATGTACATAATGGTTATATGCAAATTCAGCATGTGGTAAGCATTCTTCCCATGTTCTAAGATTTCATTTGATTAATGCACGCAATAAACTAGACAATGTTCTATTAAATAATTCAGTTTGACTATCCTTTTGTGGGTGACATGTTGTAGAGCATACCAACTTAGTTCCTAACTTCGACCAAAGAATTTTCCAAAAGTAACTCAAGAACTTAGTGTCTCTATCAGAAACTATGGACCTAGGGATTCCATGCAAGTGAACTACCTCTTTAAAGAACAGATTGGCTGATACAAGCCTTGAATCAAGGCCGTAACACACGTGGACTGGTTGGAGAAGATTAGGCCAGAAACTCGGCCTTAGGCTTCTGGATGGGGGTTTTCTGATGGGTATTATATGGAGAGGTGAAGTGAACTACACGAGGGGTGATGAAACTCGTGATAAATCACAACTTAGAAGCTAGGAGGGCTGGTCTCAACTAGGGTTCTAAGCGAAAGAGCTTTTAGATAAAAACTCGTAGGAAAAAGTTCTATCTTTATTAATATCAAAAAGTTGTTGAACTACAATGCTGAATGAGCCTTATTAATATGCTCGGCAGCCTTGACCTTCTAGCGACTCAAAATAAAAATGGAAAAGTTACAAAAGTGCACAAGAAAAATTACAAAAAGGAAATAACCGAAAAAGGACAATTACCTAAATTGTTCTTGACTCAAAAATGTAAAACTTACTATTCCGACCCTGCAAAACAGAAAAGGCAATTATATATTTGAAAACATAGCATTCTTACCTTTCGGCCAAGAAATGGAAGGTGGTCGACCTTATGGCATGCACGCGCCTAGCTCATAGTGTTCGACTTGGAGTAGGGTTATGAATTGTTGGGCCCTTACCTCTTTTGCCTCGAAAGCCCAGGTCTCTGGAGTCTTTTGCAATGTTGAGAAGCCTTTGGACTCTTCCTTGTATTCTTGGCCCAATGCTCCTTGTCGATGATCTTCTAGGAGCTTGTCTACCCACAAACTGAACTTGTGGAAGAGTGCCCTTGTTCTGCTCCTTGTCATGGCTCCTGGTGGCAGCACTAGTGTGGAGACTTCATCCACGTTCATGCCTTGAAGCTGGTAGCTTAGCTGCTCCGAGTCCCCTTGTGTAGATGTGGAAATGGTGGTGCAATCGGCTGGATCAGCTGGACTGTGCGAGGAGCGGGCCGAGTTGTCATCGGAGCCAGCCAGATTAATTCCTGAGCCGGCGGCATCACCAGTTGGGCCAGCGGTGTCATCCACGTCGCCGCCATTTGGGCCTGAGTTTTGGGCCTCTCCGCCAGCAATGTTGATCGGCCTGGCTCGGCTAATCATAGGGCCGGCAGTACCGCTTGCGCCGGCAGACGCGCCAAATGGCCCGGCTGTCTCGGGAAAGCATTCTGGTCGGCCATTCTGGTCTTCTGGCCGGCCAGACAATCTGATGCCCTCATCATCCCCTCCCCCTTCATTAGGTTTTGACCTCAAAACTGGCTCATCTGCAAGGAAAGGAGCTAAATCAGTCACATTGAATGAGTTAGACACATTAAACTCACCTGGAAGCTCGATCTGGTAGGCGTTGTTGTTGATCCTCTCCAGCACTCTGGATGGTCCATCTCCTCTTGGGGCCAGCTTGGAACTCCTTAGGTTGGGGAACCTCTCTACACCACACCCAATCGCCTGGTTGAAAAATCATCTCTCTTCCCCCCCCCCCCATGTTGGCGTGAGTCACGTATTGCCCGGTCCTCTTCTCTAGGTTCTCTTCTACCTTCTGGTGTATCTTCTTGATGAACTCTGCCTTAGATGCTCCATTGAGGCTGGTCATCTCTGCTGGCGGCAGTGGTGTTTGCTCCAAAGGTGTTTGAGGGTTGAACCGTAGACCACTTCAAAAGGGGTCTTCTTTGTGGCTGAATGCACTGCTCGGTTGTACACAAACTATATGAATGAATGGCAGTCAATCCACCAATATCTTGAGGTTCTTCCCTAGTGTGGTCCGGAGAAGAAGTCAATCCACCAATATCTTGAGGTTCTTCCCTAGTGTGGTCCGGAGAAGAGTCGACAATGTCCGGATGACTACTTCAGTTTGGCCATCGGTTTGAGGATGGCAGGTGGTAGAGAAAAGCAGCTTCGTGTCTAGCTTCCTCCAGAGGGTCCTCCTGAAGTGGCTGAGAAATTTGGTGTCTCTGTTTGACACGATGGTCCTTGGCACTCCACGAAACCGTACTATCTCCCTGAAGAACAGCTTGGCTGTTTGCGTAGCATCATTAACATTGGCACATGGGATTAAATGTGTCATCTTGGAGAATCGGTCCACCACTACAAAGATGGCATCTTTGTGGTTGATCTTGGGCAGACCTAGAACAAAGTCCATGGAGATGTCCACCCATAGATGCATAGGTATTGGCAGAGGAAGATACAACCCGTGAGGGTGCACTCGGGACTTCGCCTTCTCGCAAGTGATGCACCTTGCACAATGGGCTTCTACTGACCTCTTGATGTGTGGCCAGTAGAAATGCTCCTTGACCACTGCTAGTGTCTTGTCAACACCAAAGTGGCCCATAGAGATCCTTGTGGTATGCACAACCTTCTTTCCCGGAACAAGAACCCATCATGGATGTTGAACTACTCCCTGTGCCACACTCCTTGTAGCTCTCAGCAAAGTCAGGATCATCCCTATATAGGTCCTTGATGTGCTCGAATCCTAAGACCTTTGCCTCCATGGTAGATATCAAAGCAAACCGTCTTGATAGTGCATCGGCTACCACATTATCCTTGCCCTTCTTGTACATGATGACGTAATTTCTATAAACTCCATCCACCTAGCATGTCTCCTCTTGAGATTGGTTTGCCCTCTGAGGTGTTTGAGAGTCTTGTGATCAGTGTGGATCACAAACTCCTTGGACAACAAGTAATGTTGCCAAGTTTCCAAGGCTCGGACTAGGGCATAGAGCTACTGTCGTAGGTGGGGTAATTCAATGAGGCCCCACCTAACTTCTCACTGAAGTATGCCACTGGCCTTCCTCATTGGGTTAGCACTGCTCCTATGCCAATTTCAGAGGCATTACACTCCACTTCAAACGTCCTGTTGAAGTCGGGCAGGACTAGCACTGGTGCATGTGTGAGGCTGTCCTTCAAGGCCTGGAATTCCTTCTCCTGAGCTTCTCCCCAGCTGAATCCCACATTCTTCTTCACTACTGCCGTCAATGGTGAGGCAATGCTACTGAAATTGGGCACGAATCTTTTGTAGAAGCTTGCCAGGCGGTGGAAGCTTCTCACTTGGCTTATGTTGCTCGGTGTTGGCCATTCCTGTATGGCTTGAATCTTCTCATCATCAACCTGTAAGCCCTGTGAACTTACAACAAAGCCTAAGAAAACAATATTGTCAGTACAGAAAGTGCACTTCTTGAGATTGGCATAAAGCTCTTCTTGTCGAAGGATTTTAAGCACCATCTCAAGATGTGTAACGTGTTCCCGTAGGCACTTACTGTAAACTAGTATATCATCAAAATATACCACTACAAACTTACTGATGTATGCCCTAAGAACTTGGTTCGTAAGGTGCATGAAGGTGCTTGGGGCATTGGTCAAGCCAAATGGCATGACTGTCCACTCGTAGAGGCCTTGCTTTGTCTTGAAAGCAGTCTTCCACTCATCACCCTCTTTCATTCTGACCTGGTGGTATCCACTCTTGAGGTTTATCTTGGAAAAGACCTTGGCTCCACTCAGTTCATCTAGCATATTGTCCAGCCGTGGTATAGGATGCCGGTACTTGACTGTGATGTTGTTGATTGCTCGGCAGTCCACACACATTCGCCTAGTCCCATCCTTCTTAGGGACTAGCAGCAATGGTACGGCACATGGACTGAGGCCCTCTTGTACATAGCCTTTCACCAGGAGCTCCTTAACCTGCTTCTCAAGCTCCTTTGACTCCTCTGGACTCATCCGGTAGGTTGGTCGATTGGGTAAGGCTGCTTCGGGCACGAGGTCGATCTGGTGCACTATGCCACGTAAAGGAGGCAAGCCTGCTGGTATCTCCTCAGGGAATATGTCCTGGAACTTTTTGAGGAGGGCAGCTACTTCAGGAGGTAGATCTACCTGTTCCTTTTCTACGCTCAAAACCTCTTTGAAAACCATTAGCAACATTAAGTCCTTTGAGGCTAAAGTTCTCCGGACATGACTCGGTTGAATGAGAAAATTAGATTTAATGTGTTTCTTTTCCTTACTCATTTGTTGTTGTAGCTCGTGTACCTGGATAGGTGTAAGAGGAGCTAGGCTGACCTTTCTCTTATCGTGCACAAATGTGTAGAGATTGTGATGAGGACATCAGGTCGTACATCCAGCCAGGAGACCAGGCTGGCCGACCAGGAAGCTTGCCCGAGACAGCCAGACCATCTGGCACGCCTGCCGGCCCAAGCAGTACCGCCGGACCCTGGACCACAAGGACCAGAGCAACCAGCATTGCCGGCGGAGAGGCCCAAGCTTCCGGCACACTTGGTGGCAACGTGGATGACATCGCCGGTCCCTCTGGTGATGCCGCCAACTACGGGATCAACTTGGCCGGTCCTGAAGGCATTCCGGCCAGTACCTCGCACAATCCAGCCGGTACAGCCGATCCAGCCGAGTACACGCGCATTTCCACTTCTACACAAGAGGACTCGGACCAAATGAGATACCAGCTCCAGGATATGAACCTAGAGGAAGTATCTACACCAGTGGTACCTCAAGGAGCAATGACAAGAAGCAGATCAAGGGCACTCTTCCACAAATTCAGCTTATGGGTCCACAAGCTCCTAGAGGAAGATCGACTAAGGACAATGGGCCAAAAATGCAACGAAGAGTCCAATGGCTTCTCAACAACACAAGGGACATCAGAGACTTGAGCTTTAGTGGCAAGAGAGGTCAGGGCCCAAAGATTCTTAACCCTACTCCAAGTCGAAGACTAGGAGCAAGGCACGTGCATGCCACAAGGACGGCCACCTTCCATTTCTTGGCCATGAGCTTTAGTGGCAAGATCGACTAAGGACAATGGGCCAAAAATGCAACGAAGAGTCCAATGGCTTCTCAACAACACAAGGGACATCAGAGACTTGAGCTTTAGTGGCAAGAGAGGTCAGGGCCCAAAGATTCTTAACCCTACTCCAAGTCGAAGACTAGGAGCAAGGCACGTGCATGCCACAAGGACGGCCACCTTCCATTTCTTGGCCGTGAGGTAAGTTAAGGTAAGTTTCAATTTGAATATATGCCTCTTTCTGTTTTGCAGGGTAGGATCTAGAATATTTACTTTTATTGAGTCAAAGACATTTTAGGAATAGGTCCTTTTTCGATTATGCACTTTTGTATCTTTTCCTTTTGTGCACTTTTGTAAGTTTTCCTTTTCTTATTTGGGTCGACCCTAGAAGGTCAAGCTGTCGAGCATATTAATAAGGCTCCTTCCAGCATTGTAGTTCGACAACCTTTTTGATATTAATAAAGATCGAATTTTCTTTCAACAAGTTATTCTATCAAGAGACTTGTGCGCTTAGAACCTAGTTGAGACCAGCCCTCCTAGCTCTAAGTTTGTGATTTATCACGAGGTTCATCACCCCTCGTGTGGTTCACTTCACCCTTCCATCTTTTGCCAACCAGAAAACCCCCATCCAGAAGCCTAAGGTTGAGTTTCTCACCTAATCTTTTACAAAAAGCCCACGCGCATACATCCTTGAATCAAGGCTTGTATCATTTTGGTATCAGAGCTTAAAGCTCCTAAACCTGGTTGTTTCTATCCTTTAGCTTGTTTTGTTTTTAGTTCTTGCATTAGTTTAAGTCGCATTCAAGAAAAATAAAAAAATAACATCAAACTCCAAACCGAGTGCATCTAGCCTTCTACGTGTATCACTAGGGTTTAGATTCACTTTTGGATTACCATTCACGTTTTTCCTTTTTTTTTAAGTCGTATTTCCTTTATTTTTAAGTTAAATTAAAAAGAAAAGAAAAAGAAAATAGGAAAAATACCAAAGGAATTCGAATTGGACAGCTAGCACAAGTTGTCAAGAAAGTTTCCTTTTTTCAAATCTTCACATTTTTGAATTTCCAATTCTCAGATTTTCTTCCTTTTTGCAAATTTTCGAATCCTTATAAAAAGAAAACCCTCCTAATAATTTAGGAGCATCCTAACTTGCCTTCTTTCTTTGTAGGCAGAAGAAAATAGAGAAGCCACCAAAACCATGATGGCCATGTTCACCACACTCCAAACACAACTCGCATCCATAGGCGAGAGGTTGGAGCGCGTGGAAATACCGGTGAGATTCCAAGCCATAAGGCACGTGAGAGCTGAGCAAGATCGTCCTGAGGGTCCTGAGCACCTTAGGACACGGCACAAACAGGAGGAACCCCAGCCAGATGGAGATGAGGACACACAACCTCATAACTATCACCATAGGCCGAGAGGACCTCCACGGCAACCAGAGGCAGAAGATGATGGCTTTGAGCCATATGGTCTTCACCAGAGACCAAGAATGCCTCCTAGACATCATGAGGATCGAGATGAACACGCCTATAACCGGGTAACTCATCCTGATGTTAAGCTAACTCCTCCAAGCTTTGCAGGAAAAGTAGACCCCGAGGCTTACCTAGATTGGGAGAGGAGAATGGATCATATCTTTGACCATTACAACCAACCAGGACCTAGGAGAGTCTCAATGGCAGTAGCACAACTCACAGACAATGGCCTCATCTGGTGGGATCGTGAGGTATCTGACAGAAGGAGGAAGAGAATGAGGCCCATAGACTCATGGGTCGACATGAAAGACCTCATGCGACAAAGGTTTGTTCCACCTTACTTTCATAGAGACTTGCAACGTCGTTTTCGTACTTTTAAGCAGGGTACTAGATCAGTAGAGGAGTACTATGAAGAGTTCGAGAAGCTAAGGAATACGCTGGAGCTCAATGATGATGAAGAAGCATTGATGACACAATTCTTGGATGGACTCCAAGAAATAATCAGCCGCAAGGTGGAGAGACAAATCTACAATGACTTCAAGGACTTGTTCCACCTATCTGTCCAGGCTGAGCAGCACATCAAACGTAAGAGCCAAGACATCCGCAGCAAGCTTAAGACACCTTGGGCACCAAGCAACATGCCCAAGCCCATAGACAAAAGCAAGAGTATAGAGATCGAGTCAAGGTTCAAGAGCAAGCTTCCTGAACCCACCCGTGACCAGAGAGAGCCTGGTAAGTCTTCTAACCCTCACAGATCACGTGACATCACTTGTTTCAAGTGTAGGGGTCGTGGACACATCTCAAGGGAGTGCCCAAACAACCGGGTCATGTTGATTACGGAGGCTGGAGAATATGAGTCCCAAGATAAAGAGGACTATGAACCAGAACAGGAGTATGGTGACATTGAGTACCCTGATGTGGGGGAAGTGCTGGTCACTAGACGCATCCTCAGTGCAATGGTGGATCCTTCAGAGACCATCCAAAGGGAAAACATCTTCCACAGCCGTTGCACCATCAAGGGCAAGGTATGTAACCTCATCATAGATGGTGGTTCTTGCACTAACGTTGCTAGTGCATATATGGTTGATAAGCTAGGTCTAGAGAAGACAAGGCATCCTCGACCATATAGACTGAGATGGCTAGATGACAAAGTGGAGCTCAAGATCCATGAACAAGTCACTGTGCCATTCAGTGTGGGCAAGTACCAAGACCAATTCGTGTGTGACGTGGTGCCCATGCAAGCTGGCCATCTTCTGCTAGGAAGACCATGGCAGTTTGACAAAGAGACCAGGCATGATGGCCGAACCAATCTCTACACTTTTGTGCATGATAAAAGAAAGGTCAGCTTGGCTCCTCTTACACCTGCCTAGGTACATGAGCTACAACTCCAAATGAGTAAGGAAAAGAAACTTATCAAGTCTAATTTTCTTATTCAACCAAGCCATATCCGGAGAGCTTTAGCCTCGAAGGATTTAATGTTACTAATGGTTTTCGAGGAAGTGTTGAATGTAGGAAAAGAACAGGTAGAGCTACCTCCTGAAGTAGCAACTCTCCTCAACAAGTTCCAGGATGTATTTCTAGAGGAGATACCAGCAGGCTTGCCTCCTTTGCGTGGCATAGAACACCAGATTGATCTAGTGCCCGGGGCAGCCCTGCCCAACCGGCCAGCCTACCGGATGAGTCCAGAGGAGTCCAAGGAGCTTGAGAAGCAAGTCAAGGAGCTCCTGGAGAAATGCTATGTTCGAGAGAGCTTCAGTCCATGTGCCGTACCAGTGCTACTAGTGCCCAAGAAGGATGGGACTTGGCGCATGTGCGTGGACTGCCGAGCAATCAACAACATCACGGTCAAGTACCGGCATCCAATACCACGGCTGGATGACATGCTAGATGAGCTGAGTGGAGCAACGGTCTTCTCCAAGATAGACCTCAAGAGTGGATACCACCAGGTCAGAATGAAAGAAGGTGATGAATGGAAGACTGCTTTCAAGACAAAGCAAGGGCTCTACGAGTGGACAGTCATGCCATTTGGCTTGACTAATGCCCCAAGCACCTTCATGCGCCTTATGCACCAAGTTCCTAGGGCGTACATCAGTAAGTTTGTAGTGGTTTATTGTGATGACATACTAGTTTATAGTAAGTGCCTACGGGAACACCTCACACATCTTGAGATGGTACTTAAAACCCTTCGACAAGAAGAGCTTTATGCCAATCTCAAGAAGTGCATCTTTTGTACTGATAAACTTATATTTTTAGGTTTTGTTGTAAATTCACAGGGCCTACAGGTTGATGAAGAAAAGATTCGAGCCATACAAGAATGGCCAACACCAGGCAACATCAGCCAAGTGAGGAGCTTCCACGGACTGGCCAGCTTCTATAGGAGATTCGTGTCCAATTTCAGCAGTATTGCCTCACCACTGACGGCAGTAGTGAAGAAGAACGTGGGATTCAGCTGGGGAGAAGCTCAGGAGAAGGCATTCCAGGACTTGTAGGACAGCCTTACACATGCACCAGTGCTAGTCCTGCCCGACTTCAACAAGACGTTTGAAGTGGAGTGTGATGCCTCTGGAATAGGCATAGGAGCAGTGCTAACCCAAGGAGGGAGACCAGTGGCATACTTCAGTGAGAAGCTAGGTGGTGCCTCACTGAACTACCCCACTTATGACAAGGAGCTTTATGCCCTTGTCCGAGCATTGGAGACTTGGCAGCATTACTTGCTGTCCAAGGAGTTTGTGATCCACACTGATCACGAGACTCTCAAACACCTCAAAGGGCAAACCAATCTCAAGAGGAGACATGCCAGGTGGATGGAGTTCATAGAGACCTTCCCGTACATCATCAAGTACAAGAAGGGCAAAGATAATGTGGTAGCCGATGCACTATCAAGGAGGTTTGCCTTGATATCCACCATGGAGGCAAAGGTCCTAGGGTTCGAGCACATCAAGGACCTATACAAGGATGATCCTGACTTTTCTGAGAGCTACAAGGAGTGTGGCACAGGGAGTCATGGCTAGTTCTACATCCATGAGGGATTCTTGTTCCGGGAAAGAAGGCTGTGCATACCACAAGGATAATTAAGAGAGCTTATCATCCGAGAAACTCATGGAGGAGGACTCATGGGCCACTTTGGTGTCGACAAGACTCTAGCAGTGGTCAAGGAGCACTTCTACTAGCCACACATCAAGAGGACAGTAGAAGCTCATTGTGCAAGATGCATCGCTTGCAAGAAGGAAAAGTCCCGAGTGCAACCTCACGGGTTGTATCTCCCACTGCCCATACCTACACATCCATGGGTGTACATCTCAATGGACTTTGTTCTAGGTCTGCCCAATATCAACCACAAAGATGCAATCTTTGTAGTGGTGGACAGATTCTCCAAGATGGCGCACTTCATCCCATGTGCCAATGTTAATGATGCCACTCAAACAGCTGAGCTGTTCTTCAGGGAGATAGTACGACTTCATGGAGTGCCAAGGACCATCGTATCATACAGGGACACCAAGTTCCTCAGCCATTTCTGGAGGACCCTTTGGAGAAAGCTATGCACGAAGCTCTCTTCTCTACCACCTGCCATCCTCAAACCGATGGCCAAACTGAAGTTGTCAACAGGACACTATCAACTCTTCTCAGAACTACACTAGGGAAGAACCTAAAGACTTGGGTGGAGTGCCTGCCTTTCATAGAGTTCGCTTACAACCGAGCTGTGCACTCAGCAACCAAGAAGACACCATTGAAGTAGTATACGGCTTCAACCCTCTCACCCCATTGGAGCAAACGCCACTACCACCAGCTGAGATGACCAACTTCAACGGAGCATCCAAGGCAGAGTTCATAAGGAGGTTACACCAGAAGGTGGCAGAAAACTTGGAGAAGAGGACCGGACAGTACGTGACTCATGCCAACAAGGGAAGAAAGGAGGTGATCTTTCAACCTGGCGATTGGGTATGGCTACACCTACGGCAGGAGAGGTTCCCAAACCTAAGGAGTTCCAAGCTAGCACCAAGAGGAGATGGACCATTCAGAGTGCTCGAGAGGATCAACAACAACACCTACCGGATCGAGCTCCCAGGTGAGTTTAATGTGTCCAATACGTTCAATGTTACTGACTAAGCCCCTTTCCATGCAGATGAACCAATTTTGAGGACAAAACCTACTGAAGAGGGAGGGGATGATGAGGGCATCAGGTCGTACATCCAGCCAGGATCCCAGACTGGCCGACCAGGAAGCTTTCCCGAGACAGCCGGACCATCTGGCACGCTTGCCGGCCAAGCAGTACCGCCGGACCCTCGACCACAAGGACCAGAGCAACTAGCATTGCCGGCGGAGAGGCCCAAGCTTCCGGCACACTTGGTGGCAACGTGGATGACACCGCCGGTTCCTGTGGTGATGCCGCCAACTTCGGGGTCAACTTGGCCGGTCCTGAAGGCATTCCGGCCAGTACCTCGCACAATCCAGCCGGTACAGCCGATCCAGCCGAGTACACGCGCATTTCCACTTCTACACAAGAGGACTCGGACCAAATGAGCTACCAGCTCCAGGATATGCACCTAGAGGAAGTATCTACACCAGTGGTACCTCAAGGAGCAATGACAAGAAGCAGATCAAGGGCACTCTTCCACAAATTCAGCTTATGGGTCCACAAGATCCTAGAGGAAGATCGACTAAGGACAATGGGCCAAAAATGCAAGGAAGAGTCCAATGGCTTCTCAAAAACACAAGGGACATCAGAGACTTGGGATTTAGTGGCAAGAGAGGTCAGGGCCCAAAGATTCTTAACAGTACTCCAAGTCGAAGACTAGGAGCAAGGCGCGTGCATTGGGCCACAAGGACGGCCACCTTCCATTTCTTGGCCATGAGGTAAGTTAAGGTAAGTTTCAATTCGAATATATGCCTCTTTCTGTTTTGCAGGGTAGGATCTAGAATATTTACTTTTATTGAGTCAAAGACATTTTAGGAATAGGTCCTTTTTCGATTATGCACTTTTGTATCTTTTCCTTTTGTGCACTTTTGTAAGTTTTCCTTTTCTTATTTGGGTCGACCCTAGAAGGTCAAGCTGTCGAGCCTATTAATAAGGCTCCTTCCAGCATTGTAGTTTGACAACCTTTTTGATATTAATAAAGATCGAATTTTCTTTCAACAAGTTATTCTCTCAAGTGACTTGTGCGGTTAGAACCTAGTTGAGACCAGCCCTCCTAGCTCTAAGTTTGTGATTTATCACGAGGTTCATCACCCCTCGTGTGGTTCACTTCACCCTTTCATCTTTTACCAACCAGAAAACCCCCCATCCAGAAGCCTAAGGTTGAGTTTCTCACCTAATCTTCTGCAAACAGCCCACGCGCATACATCCTTGAATCAAGGCTTGTATCAGATTGGTTCGGCCATCATGCCTTGTCTCCTTGTCAAACTGCCATGGCCTTCCTAGCAGAAGATGGCCAGCTTGCATAGGTACTACATCACAGACTACCTGGTCCTGGTATCTGCCCACACTGAATGGCACGTTTATTTGCTCATGGATCTTGAGCTCCACCTTGTCATCTAGCCATCTCAGTCTATATGGCCGGGGGTGCCTTGTCTTCTCTAGACCTAGCTTATCAATCATATACGCACTAGCCACATTAGTGCAAGAACCACCATCTATGATGAGGTTACATACCTTGCCCTTGATGGTGCACCGGCTGTGGGAGATGTTCTCCCTTTGAATGGTCTCGGAGGGGTCCACCATTGCACTGAGGATATGTCTAGTGACCAGAACTTCCCCCACATCAGGGTACTCAATGTCACCGTATTCTCCTTCTGGTACAAAGTCCTCTTCATCTTGAGACTCATACTCTCCAGCTTCTGTGATCAGCATGACTCGGTTGTTTGGGCACTCCCTTGAGATGTGACCGTGACCCCTACACTTAAAACAAGTGATGTCACGTGATCTCTGAGGGTTAGAGGACTTACTAGGCTCTCTCTGGTCATGGGTTTGCTCAGGAGGCTTGCTCTTGAACTGTGATTCGATTTCCACACTCTTGCCTTTGTCTACGGGCTTGGTGCCAAGGCTTGGTGCCCAAGGTGTCTTAGGCTTGCTGTGTAGGTCTTGGCCCTTACGCCTGATGTGCTGCTCAGCCTGGACAGAGAGGTGTAACAAGTCCTTGAAATCGTTGTAGATTTGTCTTTCCACCTTTCGGCTGATCCTCTCTTGCAATCCATCCAAGAATTGAGCCATCAATGCCTCCTCATCGTCATTGAGCTCCAGCCTGTTCCTTATCCTTTCAAACTCCTCGTAGTACTCCTCTACTGATCTTGTGCTCTGTTTAAGAGTACGAAAATGTCATTGCAAATCCCTATGGAAATAAAGTGGAACAAAACTTTGCCTCATGAGGTCCTTCATGTCGACCCAAGAGTCTACGGGCCTCAATCTTCTTCTCCTACGGTCAGAAGCCTCACGATCCCACCAGATGAGGGCATTATCCATGAGTTGTGCTACTGCCGTGAAGACTCTCCTAGGGCCTGGTTGGTTGTAGTGGTCGAAGATGTGATCTATCTTCCTCTCCCAATCTAGATAGGCCTCGGGGTCTATTTTTCCTGCAAAACTAGGAGGTGTTAGCTTAACATCATGACTGTTTACCCGATTTTAGGCGTAGTCATCTCCATCCTCATGATGTCTAGGGGGCATCCTTGGTCTCTGGTGATGACTATAGGGCTCGTAGCCATTGCCCTCTGCTTCTGGTTGCTGTGGAGGTCCTCTCGGCCTAGGGTGATAGCCGTGAGGCTGTGCGTCCTCATCTCCATCCGGCTGGTGCTCCTCCTGTTCTGGCCATGTCCTAGGGTGATCAGGACCTTCAGCAGGGTCTTGGTCAGCCCTCACGTGCCTTATGGCCTGGAATCTCACCGGCCTCTTCACGCGCTCCAACCTCTCGCCGATTGATGCGAGTTGTGTTTGGAGGATGGTGAACATGGCCATCATGGCCTCGGTTGCATCTTGATTTCCTTCAGCCATCTTGTGATACAGGAAGAAAAAAAGCAAGTTAATTTGCTCATAAGAATCGATTAGAAGAGTTTCTTTATAGTAGAAGCAGGGAAGATGCAACAAGGAAAATTTGGAAAAATGAAAGATCCTAGCAATTAATGTTGCAATTAATGCAAATCTCCTATATTTCCTTTTGGTCGAATTTCTCTTGATTTTCTTTTTTTTTTTTTTAATTTTAAGTCAAATAATAATAGAAATATGCTTAAACAATAAGGAAAAACGAAGTTGAAATGAAAAGAATGATTCTAGACCCTAGTGATACACGTAGGAGCTAGATGCACTCAGTTTGGAGCTAGATGCACTCGGTTTGGAGCTAGATGCACTCGGTTTGAATCTAGATGCTATTTTTTAATTTTTTTTTTGAATGAAACTCAAACTAATGCACGAATTGAAATTAAGAGTAACGTAAAGGATAGAAACAACCTGGTTTTAGGAGCTTAAGCTCTGTTACCAAAATGATACAAACCTTGAATCAAGGCGGTAACACGCGTGGACTGGTTGGAGAAGATTAGGCGAGAAACTCGGCCTTAGGCTTCTGGATGGGGGGTTTTCTGATGGGTATTGGATGGAGAGGTGAATTGAACCACACGAGGGGTGATGAACCTCGTGATAAATCACAACTTAGAAGCTAGGAGGGCTGGTCTCAACTAGGGTTCTAAGCGAAAGAGTTTTTAGAAGAAAACTCATAGGAAAAAGTTATATCTTTATTAATATCAAAAAGTCGTCGAACTACAATGCTGAAGGAGCCTTATTAATATGCTCGGCAGCCTTGTCCATCTAGGGTCGACTCAAAATAAAAATGAAAAAGTTACAAAAGTGCACAAGGAAAATTACAAAAAGGAAATAACCGAAAAAGGTCAACTACCTAAATTGTTCTTGACTCAAAAATGTAAAACTTACTATTCCTACCCTGCAAAGCAGAAAATGCAAGTATATAATTGAAAACTTACCATTCTTACCTTTCGGCCAAGAAATGGAAGGTGGCAGACCTTGTGGCATGCACGCGCCTAGCTCATAGTCTTCGACTTGGAGTAGGGTTATGAATTGTTGGGCCCTGACCTCTTTTTCCACGAAAGCCCAAGCCTCTGGAGTCCTTTGCAGTGTTGAGAAGCCTTTGGACTCTTCCTTGTACTCTTGGCCCAATGCTCCTTGTCGATGATCTTCTAGGAGCTTGTCTACCCACAAACCGAACTTGTGGAAGAGTGCACTTGTTCTGCTCCTTGTCATGGCTCCTGGTGGCACCAATGGTGTAGAGACTTCATCCAGGTTCATGCCTTGAAGCTGGTAGCTTAGCTGGTCCGACTACCCTTGTGTAGATGTGGAAATGGTGGTGCAATCGGCTGGATCAGCTGGACTGTGCGAGGAGCTGGCTGAGTTGTCATCGGAGCCAGCCAGATTGATTCCTGAGTTGGTGGCATCACCAATTGTGCCCACGGTGTCATCCACGTTGCCGCCAATTGGGCCGGAGGTTTGGGCATCTCCGCCGGAAATGTTGATCGGTCCGGCCCGGCTGATCATAGAGCCGGCAGTATTGCTTTGGCCGGCAGACGCGCCAAATAGCCCAGTTGTCTCGGGCAAGCATTCTGGTCGGCCATTCTGGTCCTATGGCCGGCCAGACGATCTGATGCCCTCATCATTGGCTATATGCAATGCATCATCAGTCTTGTGACACGCTGTAAAATGTGGCATCTTAGAGAATCGATCAACCACAACAAATATAGAATCTTTTCCTGTCTTAGTTCAGGAAAACCAACCACAAAGTCCATTGATATGTCAATCCATGGATGAGTAGGAATGGGTAAAGGAGTGTACAAACCGTGGGGTTGAACCTTATACTTAGCCTCTTTGCATGTGGCACACCTTGCACAGATTCTTTCTACGTCTCTTTTCATGTGTGGCCAATGGAAATGACTTGCATTGCTTTAAGAGTTTTGGCAACTCCAAAATGCCCCATCAGTCCTCCTCCATGAGCTTCCCTAACTAAGAAGTCTCGAATAGAAGAGTTAGGCACACGTAATTTATTATCATAAAATAGAAATCCTTCATGCCGATGGTATTTTCCTGAAGCAAACTTTCTGCTAGCAATGTACACGTCTTTAAATTCAGGATCAGTTTCATATAGCTCTTTAAGTTTTTCAAACCAAAACAACTTAGCATCAAGAGTAGAGATTAAGGCATACCTCCATGACAATGCATCTGCCACAACATTCTCTTTACCTTGTTTGTATTTAATGACATACGGAAATGTTTCTATGAACTCAACCCACTGTGCATGCCTTTTGTTCAGCTTCTATTGGCCCTTTAAGTGCTTGAGTGACTCATGATCAGTGTGAATCACGAACTCCTTAGGCCACAAGTAGTGTTGCCAACTTTGCAAAGCACAGACCAAGGCGTACAATTCCTTGTCGTAACTTGGATAGTTGAGGGATACTCCTCCAAGCTTCTCACTGAAATAGGCTATAGGTTTATTATCCTGCATCAAAACAGCTCCGATACCTATACCAGAAGCATCACATTCTATCTCAAAGGTTTTAAGAAAATCAGGTAAAATAGAAGAGGTGCATGTGTAACCTTTTCTTTCAAAGCTTGAAATGAGCTTTCTTGAGCTTCTCCCCATTTGAATCCTACGTCTTTCTTGATTACTTCAGTAAGTGGGGTAGCAATAGTGCTAAAATCCTTGACAAAGCATCTATAAATGCCAGCTAGCCCATGGAAACTTCCCACTTCTCCTACTGTTTTTGGACTTGGCCATTCCTTAATAGCTTTGACCTTCTCCTCATCAACCTTAATACGATCTGCACTTATAACAAAGCCTAGGAACACAATGTTATCTGTACAAAAGTGCATTTCTTAAGATTGGCATATAGTTTTTCTTTTCTAAGAACACTTAGAACAGATGTCAAATGACTAGCATGCTGTTCTAGATTCTTGCTGTAGATTAAGATGTCATCAACGTATACTAGAACAAAGACTCCTATGAATGCTCTAAGAAAATGATTCATCAACCTCATGAAAGTACTAGGTGCATTTGTTAACCCAAATGGCATGACTAACCATTCATATAATCCTTACTTAGTTTTAAATGCAGTTTTCCAATCATCCCCTTCCTGCGTATTTGATGGTACCAACTCTTAAGATCTATCTTAGAAAATATTCTGGAGCCATGCAATTCATGAAGCATGTCATCTAACCTAGGGATTGGATGGTGATACTTTACCTTAATTTTGTTGATTGCTCTACAATCAATACGCATGCGCCAGCTGCCATATTTCTTTGGCACAAGTACAACTGGCACAGCACAAGGACTCATGCTCTCCCTGATGTAACCCTTCTCCATTAGCTCATTAACTTGTCTTTGCAGCTCCTTAGTCTCAACGGGATTGCTTCTATTAGCTGGTCTATTTGGTAGTGAGGCTCCAGGTACAAAATTAATCTGATGTTCAATTCCTCTGATGAGTGGTAGCCGCTTTTGATTGTCTTCTGAAAAGACATCTTCATAATCCTGCAAAATACAAGTCACTTCACTCGGTAATACTGGTGCAATGCTAGTTAAGCTCATAAGAGCTTGCTTATAGATAAACAAAAGAACAGGTTTTTGTGAGAAGAGAACCTTCTCAACTCCACCAGTTCTCATAAAGAAACTCTAGTGTTTCTTGTTATTGTTCTCACAGCCTCTGTCATTTTTGGTGCTAATGGTTTCCTTTGATGTTGCAGCTGTTTTCCTTTGCTCCAACATAAGCTGATCTTGGTACACCTCCTGTGGTATCATAAGAACAAGTGTGATCTTCTTACCTTTGTGTTCAAACGAGTGCTGGTTGGTGTAACCATCATGAATGACCTTCCGATCAAACTGTCATGGTCTTCCAAGCAGAATGTGGCCAGCCTCCATTGGTAAAACATCACAAAGGATCTCATTTTGGTACTTGCCAATGGTTATAGGTACTTTGACTTGGCTGCTTACCTTCATTTCGTCAGACTCATTAAGCCATTGCAGCTTATAAGGCTTTGGGTGCTTGAACACTTCCAGACCTAACTTGTTTACCATAGTTCACTAGCCACATTAGTGCAGCTGCATCCATCAATAATGATGCTGCAAACCTTTCCTTGGACGTGGCATCTTGAGTGAAATAGGTTCTCTCTTTGCTCATGTTCTTTGGCTTTGTTTTGTACGCTTAGGGTAAATAATTCTGCAGCCATAGGAGGTTCAAGATGCTCTTCTGAAAAATCAGAAAATACCTCTTCTTCCTCGGATTCTATTTCACCATTATCCAACCGAATCATGATCTTCTTGCTGGTGCATTCATTTGCATAATGCCCTCTTCCTTGGCATTTGAAACACTTCACATCTCTTGTTCTAGTAGATGTAGTAGCTTCAGATTTGCCCTTGATATCTTGAGTGCTTGTTGAAGGTTTGGAATCAACTTTAGCAATCTACTTTCCTTCCCTTTGGCAGCTAGACTTATTGTTAGCTGCTCCATAGCTTGGCCTAGTATAACCTTTCCTTTTTAGATATTGTTCCACCAGTATAGCTTTGTGCAAAATTTCTTCTAGCTCCACATAATGTTCGAGCTCCATTCTATTTTGAATGTCACGGTTAAGTCCTCCTAAAAATCTTGCCATAGTAGCTTCTCTATCTTCTGAAATGTCTGCCCTGATCATGAGGGTTTCCAACTCCTGGTAATAGTCCTCAACACTTCGGCTTCCTTGATTGAGTCTCGTTAACTTTTGGTGAAGTTCACGGTGGTAATTGCTGTGCATAAACCTTTTCCTCATTATAGATCAATCTCAGCCTATCTTTCTACTGGATACTCACCGTTACGTCTTCTGGAAGTGACCAATTGATCCCACCAGCTGAGTGCATACTCATAAAACTCAATAGCAGCTATGCGGACCTTGTTGAGCTCGGAATAGTATTGGCAATCAACCACCAGCTCGATCTTCTTCTCCCATTCTAGGTAAGTGTCTGGATAACTTTTGCCATAAAATGATCGTATTTTAAGTTTAAGACCTCCTAAGGTGTCATTAGGCTGATCCCTTTCTTCTCTTACACGCCTAGGCCTCCTTTGGGTTTTCGTACCCCCTTCACTGCCACAGCTATAATAGGCTTTTGTTTCTTCATTTTGGCCATGTCTAAAGGGATTCCTAGTTCTCCTTGGACCTCCTTCAGTGTTACTATTGTTCTGAACATCATCAAGCCGCAAATGAATGGCTTCCAGCTCTATTTGTAATGCTTTCTTCATTTCTGCTACTAGAGCCTCCATTAACAAGTTTGGTGCTCCTGAAGTTTGATTTCCTCCTGACATAGCTACAAATACACTTAACAAATGTGTTAAAAATACCTGTTCTGAAAAAAAATTTCGATGGAAGATGAAGATTGTGAGTGTGTTATTTTCTAATCTGAAATTGAAATGGGTTGGAGTCGATTTTGATGTGATAATCTCATGAAATATTGGATAAAAATAATGCAATTATATGAATAGGTTTTAGGCACTTCTCCAGCCAAGCCCAAGTGAATTTGTTGTGCATTCTCCTTGTTGAGCATGCTGCTGATTGCCTCTTTGAGTTTCTTGGCCTTGGCTCGGGTTATTGGTCCAATTTGTAGTGCAAGAGTTTCTTCATGCTCCACTGGTACATTCCTAGCCATGGGCTTCTCCTTTTGTGTGCTTTCCATGCTCGTATCACATGTTAAGCTAGCTTAATTTTCTATATTGTGAAAAAATTTGAGACAAAAATAGATACGACAAAGTGTCCAAGTAATCCAGTACATCCCAAACTGTGTGATGCCATGCATTATTCTTCATTTATAAGTTTTTACTCAATTAGCACCAATGCTCTGTTTAAAATGATCATTTTAATTGGCCGATCAACTTGACATGTCTGCACTAAAACGTCCATACTTTTGATTTATAGGTCAGAAAGACACGAATCCAATGCCCACATTAAGCTAATTTAATTTTCTATATTGTGAAAAAATTTGAAACAGAACTAGATACGACAAAGCGTCCAGGTAATCCCATATAACCCAAATTGCGTGATGCCATGCATTATGCTTCCTTTATAAACGTTTACTCAATGAACACCTATGATTAGTTTAGAATGATCACTTTAACTGGCCGATCAACTTGACATGTCCATACTAAATCGTTCGTAACTTTTTTTAGAGCTCAGCATGACACGAATCCAATGCCCATGTAAAACTAGCTCAATTTTTTATATTTTGACAAAGTTTGAGATAGAAATATAGACTACAAAGCGTCTAAGTAATCCAATCTATTCAATGAGCACTAATTATCTGTTTCGAATGACCACTTTTACTGGGCACTCAACTTGATATGTCTGCAATAAATCATCAGTAACTTTTGATTTAGAGCTTAGAAGGACACGAATCCAATGCCCCTGTTAAACTAGCTCAATTTTCCATATTTGTGACAAAATTTGATACAGAACTAGATACGACAAAGCATCCAAGTAATCCAATCCATCCCAAACTGTGTCATGCCATGAATTATTTTTCACTTATAAGCTCTTACTCAATGAGCACCAATGATCAGCTTAGAGTGATCATTTTAACTGGCCGATTAACTTGTCCTGCCTACTCAGAATGACACGAATCCAATGCTCACATTAAGCTAGTTCAATTTTATATAGTTTGACAAATTTTGAAATAAAACTAGGTACGAGAAAGCATCCAAGTAATCCAATCTACCCCAAAATGCGTGATGCCATGAATTATGCTTTATTTTCGCACAAGCACGCTTAACTGCGGAGTTCTGATGGGATCCGGTGCATTAGTGCTGGTATGATCGCACCCGGTAGTACATGTCATGCAATCGTAAATATCTTCTTCATCCATTTTTCAATGCTTCTTTATGAGCTCGACATGATAAAGAAGAATCCACGTGATGTGTGGGCCTTTTCTAGATAGTTGAAACGTTTTGGATCGTCGATGTGATGAGTTTGAGATGGCCGATAAAACGGTTTTGAATTCGTGATTGCTTCAGTCCGAGAAAAACGTCCGAAAGAGTATCTTAACATCAAAATTTGGGTTTGAAAACATTCCCAATCGGTCTTCGACCTATTGGCGCGTCAAAGATCTTTGAGAGAGCTTTCCGAAATGGTATTGTCGGCTGTGTAGTTCATCGCGGTGTGAAACTTATGGCATTTCGAATATACAATGTTTTGCGATAGACATATAAAAAGCGAGTGAATAAAAAAGGGGTGCAACACGAGGACTTCCCAGGAGGTCACCCATCCCAGTACTACTCTCGCCCAAGCACGCTTAACTGCGGAGTTCTGATGGGATCCGGTGCATTAGTGCTGGTATGATCGCACCCGGTAGTACATGTCATATTTACTCAATGATCACCAATGATAAGTTTAAAATGATCACTTTAACTGGTCGATCAAATTGACATATCCGCACTGAATCTTCCATAACTTTTGATTTAGAGCTCGGAATGATACGAATGACATGCCCATGTTAAGCTAGCTCAAGTTTCTATATTGTGACAAAATTTGAGACATAAATAGATACGAAAAAGCATCCAAATAATTCACTCCATCCAATTCTGTGTTATCCCATGCATTATTTTTTATTTATAACCCTTTACTCAATGAGCACCAATGATCAGTTTATAATGATCATTTTAACTGGCCGATCAACTTGACATGTTTGCACTAAATCGTTCATAACTTTTGATTTACAGCTCAGAATGACACAAGTCCTATGCCTACATTAAGCTAGTTCAATTTTCTATACAGTGACAGAAATTGAGACAGAACTAGATTCGACAAAGTGTCCAAGTTATCCAATCTATCCTAAACTCTGTGATGCCATGGCTTATGCTTCATTTATAAACTTTTACTTAATGAGCACCAATGATCATCTTATGATGATCATTTTAACTGGCCAATTTACTTGACATGTCCGCACCAAATTGTCAGTAACTTTTAATTTAAAGCTCAAAAACATACGAATCAAATGCCCATATTAAACTAGCTCAACTTTCTATAGTGTAACAAAATTTGAGACAAAAATAGATACGACAAAGTGTCCAAGTAATCCAATCCATCCCAAACCGCGTAATGCGATGCATTATTTTTCACTTAAAAGCTCTTACTCAATGAACACCAATGATCAGTTTAGAACGATCATTTTCATTTCCCGATCAACTTGTCATGTCTGCACTAAATCGTCCAAAACTTTTGATTTATAGCTCAGAACGACAAGAATCCAATGCCCACATTAAGCTACCTCAGTTTTCAATATTTGTGACAAAATTTGATACAGAAATAGATACGACAAAACATCCAAGTAATCCAATCCATCCCACACTGCGTGATGCTATGAATTATATTACACTTATAAGCTCTTACTCAATGAGCAGCAATGATCAGTATACAATGATCATTTTAACTCGCCGATTAACTTGTCATGTCTGCACTAAATCGTCCATAACTTTTGATTTATAGCTTAGAGTAACACGAATCCAATGCCCACATTAAGCTAGTTTAATTTTCTATATTGTGACAAATTTTGAAACAGAACTAGATACGAGAAAGCGTCCAAGTAATTCAGTATATCGCAAATTGCGTGATGCCATGCATTATGCTTCATTTATAAGCCTTTACTCAATGATCACCAATGATCAGTTTAGAATGATCACTTTAACTGGCCGATCATCTTGACATGTCCGCACTAAATCGTCTGTAACTTTTGATTTAGAGCTTCGAATGATACAATGCAATGCCCACGTTAAGCTAGCTCAATTTTCTATATTGTGACAAAATTTGAGACATAAATAGATATGACAAAGCGTCCAATTAATTCGAAAACTTCATGATCCCATGCATTATTTTTCATTTATAAGTCATCACTCAATGAGCACCAATAATCAGTTTAGAATGATCATTTTAACTGGCCGATCAACTTGGCATGTCTGCACTAAATCTTCCATAACTTTTGATTTATATCTCAGAATGACACGAATCCTATGCCCACATTAAGCTATTTCAGTTTTCTATACTGTGACAAAAATCGAGATAGAACTATATACGACAAAACGTCTAAGTAATGTAATCTATCCCAAACTGCGTGATGCCATGCATTATGCTTCATTTATAAGGTTTTACTCAATGAGCACCTATGATCAGTTTAGAATAATCATATTAACTTGCCGATAAACTTGACATGCCACACTAAATCGTCCGTAACTTTTGATTTAGAGCTCATAATGACACGAATCCAATGCCCACATTAAGCTAGCTCAATTTTCTAAATATTGACAAAAATTTAGAAAAAAATAGAGACGACGAAGTGTCCTAGTAATCCAATATAACCCAAACTGCGTGATGTCATGCATTATGCTTCATTTATAAGCCTTTACCCAATGAGCACCAATGATCAGTTTAGAATTATCACTTTAACTGGCCGATCAACTTGATATGTCCGCACTAAAGTGTCCTAGAATGATACGTATCCAATGAGCACATTAAGCTATCTCAATTTTCAATATCGTGACAAAACTTGAGACAACAATAGAGACAACAAAGCGTTCAAGTAATCCAATCTATCCAAACTACTTGCTGCCAATCTTTATTCTTCATTTATAGCCTTTTACTCAATTAGCACTAATGTTCAATTTAGAATGATCATTTTAACTGTCTGATTAGCTTGTCATGTCTGCACAAAATCACCCATAACTTTTAATTTATAGCTCAGAATGACACGAATCGAAGGCCCACATTAAGGTAGTTCAATTTTATATAGTGTGAAAAAATTTGAGACAGAACTAGATTTGACAAAGCGTCCAAGTTATCCAATCTATCCTAAACTGTGTGATGCCATGACTTATGCTTCATTTTAGAATGATCATTTTAACTGGCGATTTACTTGATATGTCCACACTAAATTTTCTGTAACTTTTAATTTAAAGCTCAAAAACACATGAATCGAATGCCCACGTTAAGCTACCTCAAGTTTCTATATTGTGATAAAATTTAACACATAAATAGATACGACAAATCGTACAAGTAATTCAGTCCATCCCCAACTGCATGATCCCATGCATTATTTTTCATTTATAAGCCTTTACTCAATGAGCACCAATGATCAGTTTAGAATGATCATTTTAACTAGCCAATCAACTTCACTTGTCTGCACTAAATTGTCCATAACTTTTGATTATATCTCAGAATGACACGAATCCTATGCCCACATTAAGCTAGTTCAGTTTTCTATAATGTGACATAGATTCAGACAGAACTAGATACGACAAAACATCCAAAAAATCCAATCTATCGCAAACTGTGTGATGCCATGCATTATGCTTCATTTATAAGCTTTTACTCAATGAGCACCAATGATCAGTTTAGAATAATCATATTAACTGGCCGATCAACTTGACCTGTCCACACGAAATCTTTCGTAACTTTTGATTTAGAGCCTCAAATGACACGAATCCAATTCCCACGTTAAACTAGCTCAAGTTTCTATATTGTGACAAAATATCAGACAGAAATAGATACGAAAACTCATCCAACTAATCCAATCTATCCAAACTAGTTGCTGCCATGCTTTATGCTTCATTTATAAGGCTTTACTTAATGAGTACCAATGATCTGTTTAGAATGATCACTTTAACTAGCCACTAAACTTAACATGTCCACAATAAATCGTCCGTAACTTTTGATTTAGAGCTCAGAATGACACGCAATGCCAACGTTAAGCTAGCCCAATTTTCTATATTGTGACAAAATTTGATAGAGAAATAGATAAGACAAAGTGTCCAAGTAATCCAATCTATCCAAACTAGTTGCTGCCATACTATATGCTTCATTTATAAGTCTTTACCTATTGAGTACCAATGATCAGTTTAGAATGATCACTTTAAATGGCCACTAAACTTGACATGTGCACACTAAATCGTATGTAACATTTGATTTAGAGCTCAGTATGACACAAATCCAATGCCCACATTAAGATAGATCAATTTTCTATATTTTGGCAAAACTTTAGACAAAAATAGAGACGAAAAAGTGTCCAAGTAATCCAATAAAACCCAAACTGCGTGATGCCATGCATTATTCTTCATTTATAAGCCTTTACCCTATGAGAACCAATGATCAGTTTAGAATTATCACATTAACTGGCCAATCAACTTGACATGTACACACTAAATCGTCCGTAATTTTTTATTTAGTGCTCAGAATGACACGAATCCAATGCCCACGTTAAGCTAGCTCAATTTTTTATATTGTGACAAAATTTGAGACATAAATAGAGACGATAAAGCGTCCAAGGAATAAAATCTATCCAAACTACTTGGTGCCATGCTTTACGTTTAATTTATAAGCTTTTACTCAATGAGCACCAATGATCAGTTCAGAATGATCATTTTAATTGGCTGATTAACCTGTCATGTAGACACTGTCGCCCATAACTTTTGATTTATTGCTCAGAATGACACGAATCCAATGATCACATTAAGCTAACTCAATTTTCCATAGTGTGAAGAAATTGGAGACAGAACTAGATTCGACAAAGCGTCCAAGTTATCTAATCTATGCAAAACTATGTGATGCCATGCCTTATGCTTCATTTATATGCCTTTACTTAATGAGCACCAATGATCATTTTAGAATAATCAATTTAACTGGCGATTTACTTGATATGTCCGCACTAAGTCGTCTGTAACTTTTAAGTTAAAGCTCAAAAACACACGAATCGAATGCCCAGGTTAAGCTAGCTCAGGTTTCTATATTGTGACAATATTTGAGACATAAATAGAAACAACAAAGCGTCCAAGTAATTCAGTCCATCCCAAACCGCGTGATCCCATGCATTATTTTTCATTTATAAGCCTTTACTCAAGAGCACCAATGATTAGTTTATAATGTTCATTTTAACTGGCTGATCAACTTGACATGTCTGCACTAAATCGTCGATAAGTTTTGATTTATATTTCAGAATGACACGAATCCTATGCCCACATTAATCTAGTTCAGTTTTTTATACAGTGATAGAAATTGAGACAGAACTAGATACGACAAAACGTCCAAGTAATCCAATCTATCCCAAACTGCATGATGTCATGCATTATGCTTCATTTATAAGCTTTTACTCAATGAGCACCAGTGATTAGTTTAGAATAATCATATTAACTGGCCGATCAACTTGACATGTCCACATTAAATTGTCCTTAACTTTTTATTTAGAGCTATGAATGATACGAATCCAATGCCCACGTTAAGCTAGCTTAAGTTTCTATGTTGTGACAAAATTTGAGACATAAATAGATAAGACAAAGCGTCCAAGTAATGTAATCTCTCCAAACTACTTGCTCCCTTACTCTATGCTTCATTTATGAGTCTTTACTTAATGAGTACCAATGATCTGTATAGAATAATCACTTTAAATGGCCACTACACTTGACATGTGCACACTAAATCGTCCGTAACTTTTGATTTAGAGCTTAGAATGACACGTATCCATAGCCCACGTTAAGCTAGCTCAGTTCTCTATATTTTAACAAAACTTTAGACAAAAAGATTCAAACTGCGTGATGCTATACATTATACTTCATTTATAAGCCTTACCCAATGAGCACCACTGATCATTTTAGAATAATCACTTTAACTGGCCGATTAACATGACATGTCCGCACTAAATCGTCCATAGGTTTTGATTTAGAGCTCAGAATGACACGAATCTGATGCCCACGTTATGCTAGCTCAATCTTCTATATTGTGAATAAATTTGAGACGGAAATAGATACGACATAGCATCCAAGTAATCCAGTCCATCCCACACTACGTGATACCGCACATTATTCTGCATTTATAAGCTTTTAATCAACGAGCACCAATGATTATTTTAGAATGATCATTTTAACGGGCCGATATACTTGATATGTCTGCACTACATCGTCCTTGATAGCTTAGAATGACACGAATCCAATGCCCATATTAAGCTAGTTGAATTTTCTATATTGTGACGAAATTTGAAACTGAACTAGATACCACAAATCGTCTAAGTAATCCAATATAACCCAAACTGCGTTATACCATGCATTATGCTTCAGTTATAAGCCTTTACTCAATGAGCACCAATGATCAGTTTAGAATGATCACTTTAACTTCTTGATCAACGTGACATGTCCGCATTAAATCGTCCGTAATTTTTGATTTAGAGCTCATAATGACACGAATCTAACGCCCACGTTAATCAAGCTCTATTTTCTATATTGTAACAAAATTTGAGACAGAAATAGATACGACAAAGCATCCAAGTAATCTAATCTATCTAAACTACTTGCTGCCATGCTCAATGCTTCATTTATAAGCTTTTACTTAATGAGCCCCAGTTATCTGTTTAGTATGATCACTTTCACTGACCACTCAACTTGAAATGTCCACACTAAATCGTTCGTAACTTTTGATTGAGAACCCAGAATGACACGAATCCAATGCCCACGTTAAGCTAGCTCAATTTTCTATATTGTAACAAAATTTGAGACAAAAATAGATACGAAAAAACATCCAAGTAATCCAATCTATCCATAATTGTGTGATACCAATGATCAGCTTAGAATGATCACTTTAACTTGCCGATCAACTTGACATGTCCGCACTAACTTGTCCGTAGCTTTTGATTTAGAGTCAGAATGACACGAATCCGATACCCATGTTAAGCTAGCTCAATTTTCTATATTGTGACTAAATTAGAGGGAGAAATCGATACCCATGTTAAGCTAGCTCAATTTTCTATATTGTGACTAAATTAGAGGGAGAATTAGATACGACATAGCATCCAAGAAATCTAGTCCATCCCACACTGCGTGATACCACACAATATTCTTCATTTTTAAGCTTTTACTCAACGAGCACCAATGATTAGTTTACAATAATCATTTTAACTGGCTGATCAACTTGGCATGCCTGCACTAAATCGTCCATAACTTTTGATTAATAGCTCAGAACGACACGAATCCAATTCCCACATTAAGCTAGTTAATTTTTCTATATTGTGACAAAATTTGAAATAGAACTAGATATGATAAAGAGTCCAAGTAATCCAATATAACCCAACTTCGTGATGCCATGCATTATGCTTCATTTATAAGCCGTTAGTCAGTGAGCACCAATGATCAGTTTAAAATGATCTCTTAAAATGGCAGATCAACTTGACATTTACCCAGTAAATTGTCCGTAATTTTTGATTTAGAGCTTAGAATGACACGAATTCAATGCCCACATTAAGCTAGCTTAATTTTCTTTATTGTAACAAAATTTAAGAAAGAAATAGAGACGAAAAAGCGTCCAAGTAATCCAGTCTATCCAAACTACAATGTGCCATGCTTTATGCTTCATTTACAAGCTTTACTCAATGAGCACCAATGATCAATTTAGAATGATCGTTTTAACTAGCCGATCAACTTGACATGTCTGCACTATATCGTCTATAACTTTTGATAAATAGCTCTAAATGACACGAATCCAATGCCCACATTAAGCTAGTTCATTTTTCTATAATGTGACTAAATTTGAAACAAAACTAGTTACAAAAAAGCGTCCAAGTATTCCAATATAACCCAAATTGCGTGATGGAATGCATTATTCTTCATTTATAAGCTTTTACTCAATGAGTACCAATGATTAGTATAAAATGATCACTTTAACTGGCCGATCAATTTGACATGTCCGCACTAAATCGTCCGTAATTTTTGATTTAGTGCTCACAATGACACAAATCCAATGCCCATGTTAAGCTAGCTCAATTTTATATATTGTGACAAAATTTGAAACAAAAATAGAGACGACAAAGCGTCCAAGTAATCCAATCTATCCAAACTATTTGCTGCCATGCTTTATGCTTCATTTATAAGCATTTACTCAATGAGCACCAATGATCAGTTTAGAATAATCATTTTAACTGGCCGATCAGTTTGACATGTCTCCACTATATCGTCCATAACTTTTGATTTATTGCTCAGAATGACACAAATCCAATGACAACATTAAAGTAGTTCAATTTTCTATATTTTGACAAAATTTGAAACAGAAGTAGATACGACAGCGTGTCCAAGTAATCCAATATAACCCAAACTATGTGATGCCATGCATTATGCTTCATTTATCAGCCTTTACTCAATGAGCACCAATTATAAGTTTAGAATGATTACTTTAATTGGCCGATCAACTTGACATGTCCGTGCTAAATCATCCATAAGTTTTTATTTATAGCTTATAATGACATGAATCCAATGTCAACGTTAATCTAACTTAATTTTCTATATTGTGACAAAATTTGAGCAAAAATTGCTACGAAAAAGCTTCCAAGTATTCCAATCTGTCCAAACAACTTGCTGCCATGCTCTACGATTCATTTATAAGCCTTTACTTATTGAGTACCAATGATCTGTTTAGAATTATCACTTGAACTGGCTACTCAAATTGACATGTCCACACTAAATCGTCCGTAACTTTTGATTTAGAGCTCAGAATGACACGAATCCAATGCCCACGTTAAGCTAGCTCAATTTTCTATATTTTGACGAAAATTGAGACAAACATAGAGATGATAAGGCGTTCACCAATCTATCCAAACTACTTGATGTCATGTTTTACGCTTCATTTATAAGCCTTTATTTAATGAGCACCAATGATCTCTTTTGGATCTCTTTAACTGCCCACTCAACTTGATATGTCCACAATAAATCGTCGATAACTTTTGCTTTAGAACTCAAAATGACATGAATCCAATGCCCACGTTAAGCTAGCTCAATTTTCTATATTGTAATAAAAGTTGAGGCAGACATAGATATGATAAAGCGTCCAAGTAATCCAATTTATCAAAAACTGTATGATGCCATGTATTATGATTCATTTATAAGCCTTTACTCAATGAGCACCAATGATCAGTTTAGAATGATAACTTCTATTGGCCGTTCAACTTGATATGTCCGCACTAAACTTTTGATTTCGAGCTAAGAATGACACGAATCCAATACCCACGTTAAGCTAGCTCAATGTTCTATAATTGTGACAAAATTTGAGACATATATAGATATGACAAAGCATCCAAGTAATCCAATCTATCCAAGACTGTATGATGCCATTCATTATGCTTCATTTGTAAGCCTTTACTCAATGAGCAGCAATGATCAGTTTAGAATGATCACTTTTAGTCGCCGATCAACTTGACATGTCCACACTAAATCGTCCGTAACTTTTGATTTAGAGCACAGAATAACATGAATCCAATGTCCACGTTAAGATAGCTCAATTTTGTATATTGTAACAAAAGTTGAGGCAGAAATAGCTACGATAAAGCGTCCAAGTAATCCAATCTATCCAAAACTGTATGATGCCATGCATTATGCTTCATTTATAAGCCATTACTCAATGAACACCAATGATTAGTTTAGAATGATCATTTTAACTTGCTGATGAACTTGACATGTCTGCACTAAATCATCCATAAGTTTTGATTTATATCGCAGAATGACACGAATCCTATGCCCACATTAAGCTAGTTCAGTTTTCTATACTATGATAGAAATTGAGACAGAACTAGATACGACAAAACGTCCAAGTAATCCAATCTATCCCAAACTGCGTGATGCCATACATTATGCTTCATTTATAAGCTTTTACTCAATGAGCACCAGTGATCAGTTTAGAATAATCATATTAACTGGCCGATCAACTTGACATGTCCATAATAAATCGTCCTTAACTTTTGATTTTGAGCTCCGAATTACACGAATCCAATGCCCACGTTAAGCTAGCTCAAGTTTCTATGTTGTGACAAAATTTGATAAAGAAATAGATAAGACAAAGCATCCAAGTAATCCAATCTATCCAAACTACTTGATGCCATACTCTATGCTTCATTTATATGTCTTTAATTAATGAGTGCCAATGATCTGTTTAGAATGATCACTTTAAATGGCCACTAAACTTGACATGTGCACACTAAATCATCCGTAACTTTTGACTTAGAGCTCAAATGACACGAATCCAATGCCCACCTTAAACTAGCTCAATCTTCTATATTTTTGACAAAATTTTAGAAAATATTAGAGATGACAAAGCGTCCAAGTAATCGAATATAACCCAAACCGCATGATGCCATGCAACTCGGAATGTCCACACTAAATCGTCCATAGTTATTGATTTAGAGCTCAGAATGACACGAATATGATGCCCACGTTAAGCTAGCTCAATTTTCTCTATTGTGAATAAATTTGAGACCAAAATAGATACGCATAGAGTCCAAGTAATCCATTATATCCCACACTGCGTGATACCGCACATTATGTTTCATTTATAAGCTTTTACTAAATGAGCACCAATGATCAGTTCAGAATGATCATTTTAACTGGCCGATATACTTGATATGTCTGCATTAAATTGTCCATAACTTTTAATTGATACCTCAGAATGACATGGATCCAACGCCCACATTATGCTAGTTGAATTTTCTATATTGTGACAAAATTTGAAACAGAACTAGATATGATAAATCGTCTAAGTAATCCAGTATAACCCAAACTGTGTGATGCCATTCATTATGCTTCAGTTATAAGCTTTTACTCAATGGGCACCAATGATCAGTTTACAATGATCACTTTAACTTGCTGATCAACTTGACATGTCCGCACTTAATCGTCTATAATTTTTTATTGAGAGCTCATAATTACCTGAATCCAATGCCCACGTTAAGGTAGCTCAATTTTCATAAGTGTAACAAAATTTGAGAAAGAAATAGATACGACAAATCGTCCAAATAATCCAATCTATCCAAAATTGTTTGATGCTATGCATTATGGTTCATTTATGAGCCTTTACTTAATGAGGACCAATGATCTGTTAAGAATGATCACTTTAACTGGCCACTAAAGTTGACATATCTGCACTAAATCGTCTGTACTTTTGATTTAGACCTCGGAATGATACAAATCCAATGCCCACGTTAAGCTAGCTCAATTTTCTATATTGTAACAAAATTTGAGACAGAAATAGATACAAAAAAACGTCAAAGGGATCCAATCTATCCGTAACTGTGTGATGCCATGAATTATGCTTCATTTATAAGCCTTTACTCAATGATCACCAATGATCAATTTAGAATGATCACCTTAACTTGCCGATCAACTTGACATGTCCGCACTAACTTGCCCGTAGCTTTTGATTTAGAGCTCAGAATGACACAAATCCGATGCCCACGTTAAGCTAGCTCAATTTTCCATATTTTGAGAAAGTTTGAGGCCGAAATAGATCCAACATAGCATCCAACAAAGCTTAGAATGACATGAATCCAACGCCCACATTAAGGTAGTTGAATTTTCTATATTGTGATGAAATTTGAAACAGAACTAGATACGACAAATCGTATAAGTAATCCAATATAACCCAAACTGTGTGATGCCATGCATTATGCTTCAGTTATAAGCCTTTACTCAATGAGCACCAATTATCCATTTAGAATGATTATTTTAACTTGCTGATCAACTTGACATGTCCGCACTAAATCATCCTTAATTTTCGATTTAGAGCTCATAATGACACGAATCCAATGCCCATGTTAATCTAGCTATATTTTCTATATTGTGGCAAAATTTGAGACAGAAATAGAGACGAAAAAGCTCCAAGTAGTCCACTCTATCCAAACTACAATGTGCCATGCTTTATGCTTCATTTATAAGCTTTTACTCAATGAGCACCAATAATCAGTTTAGAATGATCATTTTAACTAGCTGATCAACTTGTCATGTCTCCACAATATCGTCCATAACTTTTGATTTATATCTCAGAATGACACGAATCAAATGACAACATTAAACTAGTTAAATTTTCTATATTTTGACAAAATTTGAAACAGAACTACACACGGCAACGCGTCCAAGTAATCCAATATAACCCAAACTGCGTGATACCATGCATTATACTTCATTTATAAGCCTTTACTCAATGAGCACCACTGATACGTTTAAAATGATCACTTTAATTGGCCGATCAACTTGATATTTCCGCACTAAATCATCCGTACTTTTTGATTTAGAGCTTAGAATGACACGAATCCAATGTCAACGTTAATCTACCTCAATTTTCTATACTGTGACACAATTTGAGACAGAAATTGATACAAAAAGCGTCCAAATGATCCAATCTGTGCAAATTACTTGCTGCCATGCTCTACAATTCATTTATAAGCCTTTACTTAATGAGTACCAATGATCTGTTTAGAATGATCACTTGAACTGGCTACTCAAATTGACAGGTCCACACAAAATCATCTATAACTTTTGATTTAGAGCTCAGAATGACATGAATCCAATGCCCACGTTAAGCTAGCTCAATTTTCTATATTTTGACGAAAATTGAGACAAAAATAGAGACGATAAAACGTTCACCAAACTATCCAAAATACTTGATGTCATGTTTTACGCTTCATTTATAAGCCTTTATTTAATGAGCACCAATGATCTGTTTAGTATGATCTCTTTAACTGCCCACTCAACTTGACATGTCCACACTAAATCGTCCATAACTTTTGATTTAGCGCTCAGAATGACATGAATCCAATGCCCACGTTAAGCTAGCTAAATTTTCTATATTGTAACAAAAGTTGAGGCAGAAATAGATACGATAAATTGTCCAACTAATCCAATCTATCCAAAACTGTATGATGCCATGTATTATGCTTCATTTATAAGCCTTTACTCAATGAGCACCAATGATCAGTTTAGAATGAAACTTTTACTGGCTGATCAACTTGACATGTCCGCACTAAATCATCCGTAACTTTTGATTTAGAACTCAAAATGACACAAATCCAATACCCACGTTAAGCTAGCTCAAGTTTCTATGTTGTGACAAAAGTTGATACAGAAATAGGTAAGACAAAGCGTCCAAGTAATCCAATCTATCCAAACTACTTTCTGCCATACTCCATGCTTCATTTATAAGTCTTTACTTAATGAGTAACAATGATCTATTTAGAATGATCACTTTAAATGGCAACTAAACTTGACATGTGCACACTAAATCGTCCGTAACTTTTGATTTAGAGCTCAGAATGACACGAATCCAATGCCCACGTTAAGCTAGCTCAATTTTCTATATTTTGGGAAAACATTAGAAAAAAATAGAGACGACAAAGCGTCCAAGTAATATAATATAACATAAACTGTGTGATGCCATGCATTATGTTTCATTTATAAGCATTTACCCAATGAGCACCAATGATCATTTTAGAATTATCACTTTAACGAGCCGATCAACTTGACATGTCCGCACTAAATTGTCTATAATTTTTGATTTAGAGCTCAGAATGACACGAATCCGATGCTCACGTTAAGCTAGTTCAATTTTCTATATTGTTAATAAATTTGAGAAAGAAATAGACAAGACATAGAGTCCAAGTAATCCAGTACATCCCACACTGCGTGTTACCGCACATTATTCTTCATTTATAAGCTTTTACTAAACTAGCACCAATGATCAGTTTAGAATGATCATTTTAACTAGCCAATATACTTGATATGCCTGCACTAAATCGTCCATAACTTTTGATTGATAACTCAGAATGACACGAATCCAACACCCACATTAAGCTAGTTGAATTTTCTATATTGTGACAAAATTTGAAAAAGAACTAGTAATCCAATATAACCCAAACTGCGTGATGCCATGCGGTATGCTTCAGTTATATGCCTTTACTCAATGAGCACCAATGATCACTTTAACTTGTTGATCAACTTGACATGTCTGCACTAAATTGTCCATAATTTTTGATTTAGAGCTCATAATGACACAAATCCAATGTTCACGTTAAGCTATATCTATTTTCTATATTGTGACAAAATTTGAGATAGAAATAGATACGACAAAGCGTCCAAGTAATCCAATATATCCAAACCACTTGCTGCCATGCTGTATGCTTCATTTATAAGCCTTTACTTAATTTGCACAAATTATCTGTTTAGTATGATCACTTTAACTGGCCACTCAACTTGATATGTCCACACTAAATCGTCCGTAACTTTTGATTTAGAGCTCAGAATGACACGAATCCAATGCCCACATTAAGCTAGCTCAATTTTCTATATTGTAACAAAATTTGAGATAGAAATAGATACGAAAAAACGTCAAAGTAATCCAATCTATCCATAACTGTGTGATGCCATGCATTATGCTTCATTTATAAGCCTTTACTCAATGAGCAACAATGACTAGTTTATAATGATCACTTTAACATGCCGATCAACTTGACATTTCCGCACTAAATCGTCCGTAACTTTTGATTTAGAGCTCAGAAGGACACCAATCCAATGCCCACATTAAGCTAACTCAATTTTCTATATTTTGACAAAAATTGAGACAGATATAGAGAAGACAAAGCTTCCAAGTAATCCAATCTATCCAAAACTGTGTGATGCCATGCATTATGCTTTATTTATAAGCATTTACTCAATGAGCACCAATGATCAGTTAAGAATGATCACTTTTACAGGCCGATCAACTTGACATGTCCGCATTAACTTGTCCGTAGCTTTTGATTTAGAGCTCAGAATGACAAGAATCCGATGCCCACATTAAGCTAGCTGATTTTTCTATATTGTGGCTAAATTTGAGGCAGAAATAGATCCAACATAGCATCCAAGAAATTCAGTCCATCCTACACTGTGTGATAGCACACATTAGTCTTCCTTTTTAAGCTTTTACTCAATGAGTACCAATGTTCAGTTTTGAATGATCATTTTAACTGGCCGATCAACTTGACAATTCTGCACTAAATCGTCCATAACTTTTGATTGATAGCTCAGAATGACACGAATCCAATGCCCACATTAAGCTAGTTGAATTTTCTATATTGTGACAAAATTTGAAACAGAACTAGATACAATAAAGCGTCCAAGTAATCTAATATAACCCAAAAAGTGTGATGCCATGCATTATGCTTCATTTATAAGCCTTTAGTGAGTGAGCACCAATGATTAGTTTAAAATGATCACTTTAACTGGCAGATCAAATTGACATGTATCCACTAAATTGTCCGTAATTTTTGATTTAGAGCTCATAATGACATTAATCCAATGCCCACGTTAAGCGAGCTCATTTTTCTATATTGTGACAAAATTTGGTACAGAAATAGATAAGACAAAGCGTCCAAGTAATCCATTCTATCCAAACTACTTGCTGCCATACTCTATGCTTCGTTTATAATTCTTTACCTAATGAGTACCAATGATGTGTTTCGAATGATCACTTTAAATAGCCACTAAACTTTACATGTGCACACTAAATCATCTGTAACTTTTGATTTAGAGCTCAGAATGACACAAATCCAATGCCCACGTTAAGCTTAGCTCAATTTTTTAAATTTTGACAAAACTTTAGACAAAAATAGAGACGAAAAAGCATCCAAGTAATCCAATATAACCCAAACGGCGTGATGCCATGCATTATGCTTCATTTATAAGGCTTTACCCAATGAGCACCAATGATCATTTTAGAATTATCATTTTAACTGGCCGATCAACTTGACATGTCCGCACTAAATCGTCCATAGTTTTTGATTTACAGCTCAGAATGACATGAATCCGATGCCCAGGTTAAGCTAGCTCAATTTTCTATATTTTGAATAAAATTATAGATAAAAATAGATACGACATAGATTCCACGTAATCCAGTACATCCCACACTGCATGATACCCCACATTATTCTTCATTTCTAAGCTTTTACTAAACGAACACCAATGATCAGTTTATAATGATCATTTTAACTGGCCGATATACTTCATATGTCAGCATTGAATCGTCCATAACTTTTGATTGATAGCTTAGAATGACACAAATCCAACGCACAGATTAAGCTAGTTGAATTTTCTATATTATGACAAAATTTGAAACAGAACTAGATACGACAAATCGGCCAAGTAATCCAATATAACCCAAACTGTGTGATGCCATGCATTATGCTTCAGTTATAAGCCTTTACTCAATGAGCACAAATGATTAGTTTACAATGATCACTTTAACCTGCTGATCAACTTGACATGTCCATACTAAATCGTCCATAATTTTTTATTTAGATCTCATAATGACACGAATCCAATGCCCACGTTAATCTAGCTCTATTTTCTATATTGTGAGAAAATTTGAGACAAAAATAGATACGACAAAGCGTCCAAGTAATCCAATCTATCCAAACTATTTGCTGCCATGCTCTATGCTTCATTTATAAGCCTTTACTTAATGAGCACCAATTATATGTTTAGTATGATCACTTCAACTGACCACTCAACTTGAAATGTCCACACTAAATCGTCCCTAACTTTTGATTTAGAACACAGAATGAGACGAATCCAATGCCCACGTTAAGCTAGCTCAATTTTCTATATTGTAACAAAATTTGAGAGAGAAATAGATACGAAAAAACGTCAAAGTAATCCAATATAACCATAACTGTGTGATGCTATGCATTATGCTTCATTTATAAGCCTTTACTCAATGATCACCAATGATCAATTAGAATGATCACTTTAACTTGCTGATCAACTTGACATGTCCGCACCTACTTGTCCGTAGCTTTTGATTTAAAGCTCAGAATGACACGAATCCGATGCCCACGTTAAGGTTGCTCAATTTTCTATATTGTTACTAAATTTGAGGCAGAAATAGATATGACATAGCATCCAAGAAATCCAGTCCATCCTACACTGCGTGATACCACACATTATTTTTCATTTTTAAGCTTTTACTCAACAACCGCCAATGATCAGTTTAGAATGATCATTTTAACTGGCCGATCAACTTGACATGTTTGCACTAAATCGTCCATAACTTTTGATTGATAGCTCAAAATAACATGAATCCAATGCCCACATTAAGCTAGTTGGATTTTCTATATAGTGACAAAATTTGAAGCAGAACTAGATACGATTAATTATCCAAGTAATCCAGTATAACCCAAACTGCGTGATACTATGCATTATGCTTCATTTATAGGCCTTTAGCCAGTGAGCACCAATGATCAGTTTAAAATGATCACTTTAACTGACAGATCAAATTGGCATGTACCCACTAAATTTTCCATAATTTTTTTTATTTTGAGCTCAGAATGACACGAATCGAATCCAATGCCCACGTTAATCTAGCTCAAGTTTCTATATTGTGACAAAATTTGAGAGCGAAATAGAGACGAAAAAGCATCCAAGTAATCCAATCTATCCAAACTACAATGTCATGCTTTATGCTTCATTTATAAGCTTTACTCAATGAGCACCAATGATCAATTTATAATGATCATTTTAACTGGCCGATCAACTCGACATGTCTGCACTATATCGTCTATAATTTTTGATTTAGAGCTCTAAATGACATGAATCCAATGCCCACATTAAGCTAGTTCAATATTCTATATTGTGACAAAAGTTGAAACAAAACTAGATACGAAAAAGCATCCAAATAGCGTGATGGAATGAATTATACTTCATTTATAAGCTTTTACTCAATGCGCACCATTTATCAGAATAGAATGATCTCTTTATCAGGCCGATCAACTTGATATGTCAGCACTAAATCGTCCGTAATTTTTTATTTAGTGCTTAGAATGACACGAATCCAATGCCCATGTTAAGCTACCTCAATTTTCTATATTGTGACAAAATTTGAAACAGAAATAGAGACGACAAAGCATCTAAGTAATCCAATCTATCCAAATTACTTGCTGCCATGCTTTATGCTTCATTTATAAGCTTTTACTCAATCAACACCAATGATCAGTTTAGAATGATCATAATAACTGGCCTATCAACTTGACATGTCTGCAGAATATCTCCATAACTTTTGATTTATAGCTCAAAATGACACAAATCCAATGCCAACATTAAACTAGTTCAATTTGCTATATTTTGACATAATTTGAAACAGAATTATAGGCCAACTCGTCCAAATAATCCAACATAACCCAAACAGCATGATGCCATTCATTATGCTTCATTTATAAGCCTTTACTCAATGAGCACCAATGATCAGTTTAGAATGATCACTTTAATTGGCCGATCAACTTGACATGTACGAACTAAATCATCCGTAATTTTGATTTTAGAGCTTAGAATGACAAGAATCCAACGTCAACGTTAATCTACCTCAATTTTCTATATTGTGACAAAATTTGAGACAGAAATTGATACGACAAAGCATCCACCAAATCCAATCTGTCCAAACTACTCTCTGCCATGCTCCATGATTCATTTATAAGCCTTTACTTAATGAGTACCAATGATCTGTTTAGAACGATCGCTTGAACTGGGCACTCAACTTGACATGTCCACACTAAATCATCCATAACTTTTGATTTAGAGCTCAGAATGACACGAATCCAATGCCCACGTTAAGCTCGCTCAATTTTCTATATTTTTACAAAACTTTAGACAAAAATAGAGATGATAAGGCGTACAAGTAATCCAATCTATCCAAACTACTTGATGCCATGCTTTACACTTGATTTATAAGCCTTCATTTAATGAGCACCAATGATCTTTTTAGTATGATCACTTTAACAGGCCACTCAACTTGACATGTCCACACTAAATCGTCTGTAACTTTTGATTTAGAATTCAGAATGACATGATTCCAATGCCCACGATAATCTAGCCCAATTTTTTATATTCTAACAAAAATTGAGGCACAAATAGATACGATAAAGCGTCCAAGTAATCCAATCTATCCTAAACTGTATGATGCCATGCATTGTGCTTCATTTATAAGCCTTTCCTCAATGAGAACCAACAATTAGTTTAGAATAATCACTTTACCTAGCCGATCAACTTGACATTTCCTCACTTAATCGTCCTTAACATTGGATTTAGAGCTAAGAATGTCACGAATCCAATGCCCACGTTAAGCTAGCTTATTTTCTACATTGTGACAAAATTTGAGACTGAAATAGATACGACAAAGCGTTCAAGTAATCCAATTCATCCCAAACTGCGTGATGCCCCACATTATTTTTCATTTTTAAGCTTTTACTCAATGACCACCAATGATCTGTTTAGAATGATCATTTTAACTGGCCGATCAACTTGACATGTCTGCACTATATCGTCCATAACTTTTGATTTAGAGCTCAGAATAACACGTATCAATTGCCCACATTAAGCTAGCTCAATTTTCTATATTGTGACAAATTTGAGACAGAAATAGATAGGACAAAGCGTCCATGTAATGCAATCTATCCAAAACTATGTGATGGCATGCGTTATACCAATGATCAGTTTGGAATGATCACATTAACTAGATGATAAACTTGACATGACTCCACTAAATCGTCCGTGATTTTTGATTTAGAGCTTAGAAACACACGAATCCAATGCCCACGTTAAGCTATCTCAATTTTCTATAGTGTAACAAAATTTGAGACATAAGTAGATATGACAAAGCGTCCAAGTAATCCAGTCCATCCCCAACTTCGTGATGCCATGTATTATTCATCATTTATAAGTTTTTACTCAATCAGCACTAAAGATAAGTTTAGAATGATCATTTTAACTGGCCGATCAACTTCTCATGTTTGCACTAAATTGTCCATAACTTTTGATTTATAGCTCAGAATGACACGAATCAATTGCCCACATTAAGCTAGTTCAATTTTCCATATTGTGAAAAAACTTGAGACTGAACTAGATACGACAAAGCGTGCAAGTAATACAATATATCCCAAGCTGTGTGATGCCATGCATTATGCTCCATTTATAAGCGTTTACACAATGAGCACCAATGATAAGTTTAGAATGACCACTTTAACTAGCCAATCTCTTGACATGTCCCCACTAAATCGTCCATCATTTTTGATTTAGAGCTCCGAATGACACGAATCCAATGGCCACGATATGCTACCTCAACTTTTTATATTTTGACAAATATTGAGCGAAAATAGAGACGAAAAAGCGTCCAAGTAATCCAATCTATCCAAACTACTTGATGTCATGCTTTAT
The DNA here is from genome assembly GCA_018901935.1 of Pugionium cornutum. Taxonomy (NCBI): domain Eukaryota; kingdom Viridiplantae; phylum Streptophyta; class Magnoliopsida; order Brassicales; family Brassicaceae; genus Pugionium; species Pugionium cornutum. Next base: position 12,828,790 of record CM032164.1, on the reverse strand, counting down.
GCTTCATTTATAAGCTTTTACTCAGTGAGACCGAACTAGATATGACAAAGCGTGCAAGTAATCCAATATATCCCAAACTGTGTGATGCCATGCATTATGCTCCATTTATAAGCCTTTACACAATGAGCACCAATGATCTGTTTAGTATAATCACTTTAACTGGCCACTCAACTTGACATGTCCACACTTAATCGTCCGTAAATTTTGATTTAGAGCTCATAATGACATGAATTCGATGCCCTCACTTTAGAATAATCACTTTAACTGGCCGATCAAATTGACATGTCCGCACTAAATTGTCCTTAACATTTGATTTAGAGATTAGAATGACACGAATCCAATGCCCACGTTACGCTAGCTCAATTTTGTATATTGTGACCAAATTTGAGACAAAAATAGATATTACAAAGCGTCCAACTAATCCAATTCATCCCAAACTGCGTGATGCCATGCATTATTTTTCAATGATAAGTTTTTACTCAATGAGCATCAATGATCAGTTTAGAATGCTCATTTTAACTCGCCGATCAAGTTGTCGTATCTGCACTAAATCATCCATAACTTTTGTTTTATAGCTCAAAATGACATGAATCCAGTGCCCACATTAAGCTAGTTCAATTTTCTATATTGTGACAAAATTTGAAACAACTCTAGATATGACAAAGCGCGTCCAAGTAATCCAATCTATCCCAAACTGCGTGATGCCATGTATTATGCTTCATTTATAAGCCTTTACTCAATGAGCACCAATGATCAGTTTAGAATGATCATTTTAACTCGGCGATCAATTTGACATGTCCGCACTAAATCATCCGTAACTTTTGATTTAGGGCTCTAAAACACACAAATCCAATGCCCATGTTAAGCTAGCTAAATTTTCTATAGTGTAACAAAATTTGAGGTAGAAATATATATGACAAAGCATCCAAGTAATCTGGTCCATTCCCAACGGCGTGATGCCATGCATTATTCTTCATTTATAAGGTTTTACTCAATGAGCACCAACGATCAGTTTAGAATGATCATTTTAACTGGCCGATCAACTTGACATGTCTACACTATATCTTCCATAACTTTTCATTTATAGCTCAGAATGACACGTATCAATTGCCCACATTAAGCTAGCTCAATTTTCTATATTGAGACAAAATTGAGACTGAAATAGGGACGACAAAGCGTCCAAGTAATCCAATCTATCCCAAAATGCGTGATGCATGCATTATTTTCATTTATAAGCTTTTACTCAATGGGCACCAATGATCAGATTAGAATGATCATTTTATAATGATCATTTTAACTGGCCGATAAACTTGTCATGTCTGGACTAAATTGTACATAACTTTTGATTAACAACTCAGAATGACAAAAATCAATTGCCCACATTAAGCTAGTTCAATTTTCTATATAGTGACAAACTTTGAGACAGAACTAGATACGACAAAGCGTCCAAGTAATCCAATCTATCCCACATTGTGTGATGCCATGCATTATGATCCATTTATAAGCCTTTACACAATGAGCACCAATGATTAGTTAAGAATGATCACTTTTACTGGTAGATCAACTTGACATGTTCGCACTAAATCGTTTGTAACTTTTGATTTAGAGATAAGAATGACAAAAATCCAATGCCCACGTTAAACTAGCTCATCTTTCTAAATTTTTGTAAAAGTTGAGACAGAAATAGAGACGACAAAGTGTATAAGTAATCCAATCTATCCAAAATACTTGCTACCATGCTTTATGCTTCATATATAAGCATTTACTTAATAAATACCAATGATCAGTTTAGAATGATCACTTTAACTGGCCGATCTACTTTTGATTTAGAGTTCAATAACACACGAATCCAATGCCCACATTAAGCTAGCTCAATTTTTTATAGTGTTACAAAATTTTGAGACAGAAATAGATAGGACAAAGCGTCCAAGTAATCCAAACTATCCCAAACTACATGAGGCCATGCATTATTCTTCATCTATAAGCCTTTACTCAATCAGCATCAGCTATTAGTTTAGAATGATCATTTTAACTGGCTGATCAACTTTACATGTCCGAACTAAATCATCAATAACTTTTGATGTAGAGCTCAGAATGACACGAATCCAATGCCCATGTTAAGCTAGCTACATTTTCTATAGTTTAACAAAATTTGAGAGAGA